>VUYV01000430.1:73236-180582 GCA_008711295.1 Anarhynchus alexandrinus
TACCTTGTTTTCAGTGGCATGTTTTTCCTTCTCAACCTTGGCCAGTGTTAACTCAAGGTCATCAATATCTTTCTTCAGCTCTGAACATTCATCCTCTAGTTTTCTCTTCTTGGCTGTCAGCTCGGCATTAATTTCTTCCTCATCCTCAGCCCTTTCAGTCACTTCTTTAACTTTGGCTTCCAGCTGGATTTTGGTTTTGATGAGCTGGTCACATCTTTCCTCAGCATCAGCCAAAGCATCAGCTTCCTGGTGGGGAAATACCATTTTTAGAGATATATTTTTGAGGGGAATATCAAGATGCTCACCTTCATAGTTTAGAGTTCTGGCTAGTAATTTTGCAGTTCAAAATTGGTTTATTTTTGAACAGAATGAAATATAATACAGAATTGATTTAATATTGGGGTTGAAACAGCCATTTTTGAAAGCTAAAACCCAATAAAATTCTTTCTAGTCTACATAAATGCCCAGATATTTACATATTTGGTTAAGGTATAGAATCCAATATTATCCCATAATATCATGCATTAGCACAATGTACATAAATTTGGGCTTAATTGTAGGAATATCTCCCACGTTTATGAAGTACCGAATGATAACCATATGCCAAGATACATATAAATACCAAAGTCACAGTTATGCTCACATCATTCCTGTATTTCTCTTTTTTCACCCCACTGTCTTTTTGGGAGCAACTGTTTCTGATTTAGATTTTCATCACCCCAGCCCAAAAATTCTCAGCATCTGGCAGCTTTGGCTTTTCTCTGCGAGACCCTCATCAGCTAAGAAAAAAAGGAGTTGCTGGAAAATTTGTCTCTAGGCTTTTTTTTTTGCAACAGATGTCCTCTGGTTTTTATTATATTTTGTCTCAAGTTTCAGTGTAGCAGAAATAATATGAAAGAAAAATGATAATTTTATCAGTGTGTGGCTTTTTTCTTATTTGTACAGTTCAAGATTCTTTAAAATTGGGGGTACGTACATTTTCCTATATGTCATATATGTTGCATAGTATTACTTTGAGGATACAGTCTTTTCTGTTCTGTGAATGCTTTAATTTAGAAAAGACAGCATTACAACACCACAGATATACCACATAATTTTATGTAATGATGCTGAGTGATTTAGGAGGTGAGTGAGAATATTAATTTCTGTTTCGTCTCAATTCAGTATTATGACACAGTAATGTTTGTAACAGCTAAGCCACCATCTACAGTGGAAAGAAACAAGTTATCTTGTTTGATTGGTGAGCAAAGAAAGGAAAGAAATGTCCTCTTAACTTGTGGTTATAAGGATAGGCATACTCAGTTTTGGAGAAGTAGGAAAAAATTACTGGAAGAACAAACATTATACTACTAATAAAAATAATGTTTCTTGATTGCTCTGATGTAATTCAACTGAATGTAAATGATAGAGACCGCAGCATACACCATAAAAAGTCTCACCCATGTAATATCTTGACTACAGCCTTCTAACAGTCCTTATTGAAGCTAGTTATACTTTTAAGAGGACCAGTTATTGGATTAAATTGTAGTTTCTATGTGTCTTTTGAAAATGTAGTTGTAAATATCAGCCTGATCATCACAGTTCATTTAGAATGAGGCACATTGGTAGTACTCACAGCCTGCACTTGGAGCTGCAGGTCATTTTTCTCCTGCACCAGTTTCACCATTTTCTCCTCCAGCTCCTTCCTCTTGGCCTCAGACTTTGCAAGCTCTTCCTTGGTTTTCTCAAACTCTTCCTTCATGTTGGCCATCTCCTTCTCAGATTCTGCACTCTTCAGCAAGGGCTTGATCTTGAAGAACAGCTTCATCCAAGGCCAGTGCTTCACATTCATGAATGCACGAATGTTGTACTGGATGCAGAAAATGGACTCTCTGAAAGGTAAGTCAAACAATATTATATATTTAGACCATAATGACATAATAAGCCAAACACAGTGAACCTAATTTGAAGAAATGTCTACCTCCTCTCCACCATTCTCTGGTACTCCATTCTCATCAGGAAGCCCCTGCACCTGGCCTGTGTGCGGGTGATGATCTGTGCCAGCTTCTCATCTCTCATCTCTTCCAAGAGGCCTATCAGCCCAGCTTTGAAGAACACCTTAGGAAAGAATATGAAAATAGGTGCAGTGTAGATGCTGCTTGTTCAGTTCCATGTCCCCCGTGGCAGATAATATGGGAAGTTAAGAGAAAGTGCAAAACCACAAGCAGTGTATGTAGTGATAGACCCTTTTTTATATCTCCAAGCTTCCAGTTACCTGCAGCTGGGGAATTGTAATAGCCAGATATTTTGTCTTTGTTTTTTATTAACCCTTGATTCTTTTATTCTACAACTCCTAAATTAACCCTTAATTAACTCTTCATTAAATCTTCCTATGGCAAAGAATTTCAGTTTATTCAAGTGTTGAGTCAATAAGTACTCAGTTGATTTCTTTTAAATACACTATTTGATCATTTCACATACTATCTGGAGAATCTAAATATCATTCTCAAGCCATGCAAACCAAAAACACTTAGTACTTGAAACAAGCAGTTCCTGTACCTTTGTGTGACCGAATTTGTATTGAGTATGGTCTATATCAATTGATCCCAGAAGTTTCTCACAAGCCTTCTTGCTGTCAATGAACTGTCCCTCTGGGATAGCACTTGCATTTAATACTTTGTATCTGAGGGAGAAAATGGAAAGACTTGTATTGGACTCAGTGATCTTAAGGGGCTTTTCCAACCTAAATGATTCTATGAATATAAAGAGGTCTGTTGTTGAGACCAGTTGGCTGGTACACTGCAAGAAAGAGTCTAAGAACATAGAGAACATAACAGCCGTGCTAAACATAAACTTTAGAGGAGGTTTTTGTCATCAGAGGTGAAACATGAATTTCACAAGCTACTCAAGACGGACAAAATAATTGAGTAAGGGAAAGAAGTCTGACCTCTGTTTAAAATCTGCATACAGGACTCTGTTGGGAAAACCTTTCCTGCAAATTCGGATCCCTTCCAGCACGCCGTTACACCGCAGCTGGTGAAGCACCAGTTCATGCTCCATGGCACCTAGCAATTCAGAGCACAAATATATGCTATATTTTGTAAAACAGAGGGGAAGAGATGCATCATAATGAAAACCTTCTATATGTGGGTCTCTTACCAGGTGTTTTTGTTTCATTTGGGATAATGCAGCGTACAAAATGGGGGTGGGTGCTTCGCAGATTGGTCATCAGCTTGTTTAAATTCTCCTGGGAGAGTCATTAACAAAAGTTTATATTAGCAAATGTAATTTCCACTATAAGCATCAAGCCCTCTGAAATGAGACAATGAGATATCGGACAAAAATTAGCTTGCAGAATCCTGAACTGAAGCCCACTGCACCAGTTTTTCTGACGTTCCACAGATCTTTGATGTTATTAACTAAATATATAAAGTTCTTCTGATTAATCTGTAGGAAATATCATACTCTTAAACATGCACTTTTAACACATTTCACTGACTCTAGTTGAATGCCCTCATTAGAAATGATATCCATCTTCCATTGGATGTAGTCAGAGAGGTAAACTGGTACCTCTACGAGGCAGTTTGAAGCATACTACAGTAGGCATTTAAGATGGGTCATGTGGATTGCACTATATATAGAACCTTCTTGTTTTCCCCACTGAAAGGAACAAAAATGACAAGCTGAGTTTTATGTGTCTAGATTACATGTTTATCTCATAAGGTAAGATGAGAATAAGGTGAGATGAATCCCAGCCTTGTTTTGTAATTTATATCTGTATACCTGCTTATAAATAATTTTGCCTATAATTAATGGAGGGAAGCACGTGCCTCCAGAGGACGTCTCAGAGTATGTAAATTAACCAGCCAAAACATTGAGATGTCTAAACACTAACATGTCTAAACAAAAAGGATAGTGGAAGAAAGTTTGAAAGCATAACAGAAATGCAACCTAAATGCAGCAAATAATATTTGTCCTATAACATTACCTCTTAAAGTCTTATGACCTTTAAACATAGACTTATTGCATTATTTTTTAATGATACATGCTGGCAATAATGTCCCAGTTGCAAGACCAAATCACTACAGCTACAATTATTTTTCCTGGGGCATATGCACACATGCGCATGACCTGTTTCACTGCACTGGCTAGAAGCTGTCAGATGATCAACAATCATATGACAGCAGATCTGTAGAGAAATTAGGCTATATCAAGAAGGGAGGATGACGGATGAGTATGGTAATAAATATCCTCACAAAAGACTAGGTATTTCACCTGTCAGAAGTGTATGGAGCAGGCAGGCAGCAAGACTTTGTTATGACAAAGAACTGTCAAGTATCTGACGTCTTAAAAATCCATAACCCAAGGAGTGGTGGTATTTCAACTATAAGAGATTGATCCCTGAATCATGGAGAAAAACTAGAGGTATAAATGGAGCAACCAGGTCATCCTCCAGACCAGTAGGCAGAATGTTGTTAAAGGGCAACTCTGAAGCCAGAGGTAAGCATCTGGAAGAAATCTGGTATATTTTAGGTTTATTTTAGAAGTTTTCTGTATGAAGTTCTTCCCTCTGGAAACAACATCCTGGGTCAAGGGGACAAAAAGCAAAGTTGTGCATTCAGTAGAAGGAAGCATAAATAAAGTAAAGTGGAACTTCAGGATCTTTTAACCCAAATAATCCAAAAAAATGACTAGCCATTTTAAATGGTGGGTTTACTCCTCATCTTAGGAAGAAATAGTGAACTCTCTACTGTACCCGGAAAAGAGCTGAGACAGTCTGGAAAGAAGAACCCTTCTTCTTGCTACCTTTCTTGCCAGCACTAGCCTCTGCAAAATTGAAAATAAATTAAAAAGGATTTAGATTTTTGGGTTTGCTTTTTATGATTCCTTTTTATAAGCTCAGTGAAAATATGGGATTCATAGAACCAACCTGCTTCTGCTCCACCATAGTTGGCAAAGAGTAAGGCCAGTGTTTTCAGTGATGATTTCTGGTACAACCCAATGACAGTTTCATTCAGGGGGTCCTTGTTCTTCTCCAGCCAGCCAGTGATGTTGTAGTCCACCGTGCCAGCATAGTGCACCAGGGAGAAGTGGGCCTCAACCTTGCCTTTGGCAGGCTTGGGCTTCTGGAAGTTGCTGGACTTTCCCAGATGCTGGTCGTAGAGCTTGTTCTTGAAAGAGGTGTCAGTTGCCTTGGGGAACATGCACTCCTCTTCCAGGATGGAGAAGATGCCCATGGGCTGGAAGGGAGACAAGGGAGACAAAGACCAATTTAGATTTCAGGACAATAATGACCGTCACATAGTCAGAGTAGTGGAACACATCAGAAAAGATTACTATTCAATTACATTTTATGCTAGAAAGTGAGATTAAACATATTGATACTTACATTTTTTAACACCAAAATGAATCATGAAGATCAATGGAAATTCATTTACTTTGTGTTGAGAACCAGCTTTATAAAATCAGAGCACTACCTTCTTATCCAGAGGGACTCAAAGCACACACAGATGCCTTAGGCAAATTGAACAGGAGCCAACACCCTTCTATGCAGACAGCTTATCCTGGGCTGCATTGAGTGTTGCCAACAGCTCAAGGGACATGATCTTTTGCCTCTACTCAGCTCTGCTGAGAAACACCTGGAGTGCTGTGTCCAGTTCTTGACTCCCCGGTACAAGAGAAATGTGGACATAGTAGAGTGAGTCCAGTGACAGGACACAAAGATATTTAAATGACTGGAACTTCTGACACACAAGGAGAAGCTGAGAGAGTTGAGACTTCAGCCTGGAAAAGAGAAGGCTCTGGGATATCTTCTCAATGTCTATAAATACTTAATGAGAGGGGATAAAGAAGACAGAGCCAGAGGCTTCTCAGTGGTGTCCAGTGACAGGACAAGATGGAACAGGCATGAATTGAAATACACGAAATTCCATTTAAACAGAAGAAAAAAGCTTCTTTATTGGGATGGTGGTCAAAAGTTGGAACAGATTTCCCAAAGTATCTGTGGAGTCTCCACCCTTGGAGGTATTAAAAATCTAACTAGACATGGTCCTGAGCAACCTCCTCTAGCTGATCCTGCCTCGACCAAAGGGTTTGGACCAAGTGATCTCCAGAGCTGCCTTTATACCTCAGCTGTTCTGTGATTCTGTGATTCTAACCACTTAACCATCCTGCCAGCCACTGACATTTTCATCTCATGTGCAATGCAACTGCCTTCTCATTGTCAATCAAAGGATGCACAGGTAGGTATGACTGTGTGCTGACAGTTATGTATGCCCATCTTCTACATTAGAGCTATTAGAGCTGAAAAGTGAGGAGGACTTGCTGACCTAGAAATTGACTCTAGCTGTTTTGGAAGAACATTGTCATTGGAATTTAACAATCTTAAAATCATAGAATCATAGACCAGTTTAGGTTGGAAGGGACCTTGAAGATCACAGAATCACAGCATCTCCTAGATTGGAAAAGACTTGTAAGATCATCTAGTCTAATCATTAACCTAACATTGACAAGCCCACCACTAAACCATGTCCCTAAGCCCTATATCTACACGATCCTTAAATACCTTCAGGGATGGGGACTCCACCACTGCCCTGGGCAAAGCGTTCCAATGCCAGATCACCCTTTCAGTAAAGAAATTCTTCTTAATATCCAATCTAAACTTCCCTTGGTGCAACTTGAAGCCATTTCCTCTTGTTCTATCACCTGTTACTTGACAGAACAGGTTGACTCCCACCTCTCTGCAACCTCCTTTCAGATAGTTGTAGAGAGTGATAAGGTCTCCCCTCATCCTCCTTTTCTCCAGGCTGAACAACCCCAGTTCCCTCAGCCTCTCCTCATAAGACATGTGCTCCAGACCCCTCACCAGTTTCGTTGCCCTTCTCTGGACATGCTCCAGTGCCTCAATGTCTTTCTTGTGGTGAGGGGCCCAAAACTGAACAGAGTATTCAAGAAGCAGCCTCACCAGTGCCGAGTACAGGGGTAAAATCCCTGGTCCTACTGGCTACACTAGTCCTGATACAGGCCAGGATGCCATTGGCCTTCTTGGCCACGTGGGCACACTGCTGGCTCATGTTCAGTTAAAGATCATCAAGCTCCAACCCCAACCTGCCACTAGACCAGGTAGCTAAGGTGGCCTTAAATACCTCCAGGGATGGGGCCTCAACAACCTCTCTGGACAATCTGTTCCAGTGCCTCACAACCCTTAAAGTGAAAAATTTCTTCCTAGTACTTAATCTAAATCTAGCCTCTTCCAGTTTGAAGCCATTCCCCCTCGTCCTATCACTACATGCCCTTGTAAAAAGTCCTTCCCCAGCTCTCCTGTAGCCCCTTTAGGGACTGGAAGGCCACTATAAGATTTCCCCGGAGCCTTCTCTTCTTCAGGCTGAACAGCCCCAACTGTCTCAGCCTCTCCTCATAGGAGAGGTGCTCCAGCCCTCGGATCATCCTCGTGGCTCTCCTCTGGACATGCTCCAACAGGTCCATGTTTTTCCTATGTTGGGGGCTCCAGAGCTGGACACAGTATTCCAGGTGGGATCTCACTAGCATATAGGGGCAGAATGCCCTCCCTTGACCTGCTGGCCAGACTTCTTCTGATGCAGCCCAGGATACGGTTGGCCTTGTGGGCTGCAATCGCACATTGCCAGCTCACGTTGAGCTTTTTGTCAATCAGCACCCCCAGGTCCTTCTCCTCAGGGATGGATCTTTCAGCACGTGAAAAGAGATCAGTACAGACTTGTTGCCACAAAGCTGTGTGAAATCTCCTTCATGTCTCACTTGACAGAAAAAATAAACTACAGCACAAAGTATGTTGAATAACAAAACGTGAATATTTGGACATGAACACAGAAGACCCCTTTGAAAAATGAGGCCAAGTAATTACAGAGTTTCCACTCATGTAATGCACCTGAACAGGAAGGATACCTTCTCAATGAGCTCAATGCAGGCAGCCAGGTCCATCCCAAAGTCAATGAATGTCCATTCAATTCCTTCCTTCTTGTACTCCTCCTGCTCCAGCACGAACATGTGGTGGTTGAAGAACTGTTGCAGTTTCTCATTGGTGAAGTTGATGCACAGCTGCTCAAAGCTGTTAAACTGGAAATAAAATAAGAAAGACCCATATTTGCAAGATGCAGCAATAATTGCAAAACCTCATCCTTTAAAAATAAGGAATGCAGTTATCTTGGCTTCATTGTCAAGGCTGTGCATTTCTTCAGTCTGCTTTATGTCTACATAATGAGACAGAGAAATGCATCAAATTAATTGACCACAAGTCTTTTTCTTTTCATTGATAAAAAAGTGAAGATAAAATATATTTCCTGTATAATCTGAGACCAAATAACAAGGAGAAAAAAGAAAAACAAGTTTAGGCCTATCATGATATACATGTGTTTATACTCTCTTGTCCTTGTTCATTTAAACCAAGGAATTAGACCCTTCTGTACTTTTGAGTTTGCACATCTGAAATAAGACAAGTCCTCTGAAAGGTAATTTTTTACTTCATGACAAAAAAAGGTAAATAGCTGCAAATAATTACATGATGATGTTATGTCTTCTTTAAATATGTCCCAGAGTGATCATAACATCCAATTGTCACCTCCAAACAGCTTTTAACAAATCTTTGTTCCTTACATCAAAGATCTCGAAGCCAGCAATGTCCAGGACACCAATGAAGTACTGTCTGGGTTGCTTGGTATCCAGCTGCTGGTTGATGCGAACAACCATCCACAGGAACATCCTCTCATAGACAGCCTTTGCCAGGGCACCTACAGCATTGTGCACCTATAAGAAAAATAAATGCCTGGCATTACCATACAGACAAGGGAAGAATCAACGGGATCTTAATTCAAAACATTTTTCCAGGTTACCACATGGTTCTTACCTGCTGCGCAGTTTGACCCTTGGTCACATATTCATTCCCAACCTTAACTCGGGGGTAACAGAGGGCCTTGAGCATGTCAGCTGAATTCAGACCCATAAGGTAGGCAGCCTTGTCAGCAACTAAAAAGGCAGAGGAAAAAGGAAGAATTTAGCGGCATGTATACTTTGAATCCTGGAGTATTCTCTAAAGGCTGCAGGGTTCAGATCTTTTTTCTTTGAAATACTTTGATAGACTCTCACAGAGGGAATCTTGGTAAAATCAAAATCATCGTTATGCATATTGAGCTTTTCTGAAAGAATTTATGTTTGAAAATCTTCACTGAAGCATGTAGAAAGTAATGAAGTTTTCAAAAGTCTGGCACAAAATTGCCAGCCTGAATATTTCTAGTACATGTATAGCTCAGGAGCTGCAGTGACAACAGTCAGGTACTGATCTACACTCAGGTGATCAAAAACACACAATATTTAGGGTGGAACACAGGGAGGATATCTCTGTTCTCTTTCAAATCCTGAGTCTACAACCCTTTCTGAGCTTTGGTTTCTGATGTTCAGCAAAACTCACTGGGTTTCATCCTTTTGCCTATGGTACTTCCCAGCTTCTGCCTAGTCCTTTAGCAAGAGGAACTGCTGCTCTGAGGGGCAGAGACGTGGGTTGTAGGTCCTGCCCTAACAAAGGAGAGGAATCAAATACACTTCTCACACCAGAGTTCCCTGAGCATCTGACAGGTGGGGTGAATGGCGACATTATCCCCCATCCTGTTAGAGCTGAACCACCTGGCTGTTTCACAATCTCAAGCCATATTCCAACAAAGGTATGACTAATAATGTTACAGGAAGGACATCCGTCACTCCTGACTTCCTGGAATTGTACAAAGGACAGTTTAAGCTATTAATTGTTCATAGCATAAGATCCAAAAACCATGAGATCAGGGAACTTCTCCTCATGAGAAGAGAACAAGGAACAGCTTTTTTCTGGCTTACTGATTTCCTTGGGATCCTAAAGTCCAAGAAAGAACAACTTTTGCTGACTTCCACATCCATAGTGGCTTTCAGAAAGGTTAATTATTGAGTTTGATATACCTTCTGTGCCTTCAGGTTCTGCCTGCTCCTCTCTTGGTTTCTGCTTGAACTTCAGGTTCCCGTAGTGCATGACAGCCCCTGTCAGCTTGTAGATTGCTGTCTTTTCATCAGTACTGAAGCCCAGGATGTCAATGGCACTCTGGTAATACAATCAGCAAAGTGAAATATTTGCATGTTATGCATGACCTGTGCCTGTTGACCTGGTTTGTGAATTACTTACATCCGTAGCCATCAGCTCCTCCTTGTCATCAATGCTGGGAACAGTGATCTCTCCTTGACTCACAAATGGGTAGTCATATGGGTTGGTGGTAATGAGGAGCATTTCTGAAAACAAATGGTTTCATGGGTTAAATTTCACTATTTCGAATGTAGTTAAGTGTTGCTCAGTGATCTTCCTCCAAAAAGCTCACTGATGCCTCCTACCAATTAGCTCTGGCTTCTTGTTGGAGGTGATCTGATAGAATATGTGGTAGCTTCTTTCTGCCTTCAGCTGGAAAGTGACTCTGGACTTCTCCAGCAGATCTGGCAAGGACGGTAGCACACAGTTAGCACAAGAACTGGGGAGAGGTAGAAGGAATGGGATCAGGCCAGGAGAGTGTCTTACAAGTTTCAATGTCAGCAGAAGCCAGTTTGCCTGTGGCCCCAAAGTGGATTCTGATGAACTTGCCCTGTTCAGGGGAAAAAAAAAGCATTTCAACATAGATGCATTTCATTGCCATCTCCTTATGTGAGAATACCACTAGCCCATCACTACTGTTATAATGAGGCGGGATTTTGTCCAAAGCAACAACTTACAAAGCGTGAGGAGTTGTCGTTCCTCACGGTCTTGGCGTTTCCAAAGGCCTCCAGCAGTGGGTTGGCGCTGATGATTTGATCCTCAAGCGTTCCCTGCAGGATGATAATTATTGCTGGTTATCCTTTCCAAAAATCATGTCAGGAACAGAGGAAAGCCTTGATTCAAGCTGGCATCTATTAATTAATGGTTTCATCCTCAAGTGTTCCCTACAGTATGATAATTCCTCAATTACAGTGTTTAGCGGATATGGTAATTTCATGTGGAACACCCAGTCTGTTCTTACTGACTCACCTGCATTTTGCCTGACTGCTCCTCCTTCTTCTTCTCCCCGCTCGCTGCAATTGTTGCAAAGTACTGGATGACACGCTTTGTGTTCACAGTCTTCCCTGCACCGGATTCTCCGCTGTCCAACCAAAGAGAGAAGCAGAGAGCGTGTGGTCAGGCAGGAGGTCCCCTGGCACCGGGCAGCCCCGCAGGGACCCGAGCAGGGGGTGTACATACGTGATCAGGATCGACTGGTTCTCGCGATCTGTGAGAGAGGCAGAATGAGAGTGTTAGCAGTTCTCCTGGGTAACGCTGAGCTGAATGAGAAGTAAAGCTGCAAATGTAAGTTGAGGCATCCCTAGAAAGTCCAAGAGTACCCAATTCCCTTCCAGGTCCTAACAGTAGCAAGTGTAAGCCCAAATGGATGCACAGAGCTCTCAGAGGCATGTGATCCTGAGACAAGCTGTGCATCCACTTGGCCTTCACACAGTTCTCATCAAGAAATCTAAACAATTGGCCTACCTGTGTTCAAAATAGTGGATTATATGGAATAATAACTTTTTCTTTCTTATCAGGGAAAAAAAAGTAGCAGAGTCAGGTAGTATTTCTGCAGTGGGAGAGCGTAGAATTTTGTACATAAAATGCAAATAATACACAGTGTTGAGCCCATGCATGCTTCTGGGTCAGTTTCACTTGAAATTAATTCCTGCATAATTCAACCAAGTTCTCAGACAAACATCTCTGTGGTGTTTTTAGCTGGCTTGTCACATGCTCCAGTGAGATCAGTGGGGATTTTTGGTTTAGATTGCTGTGAGGGAGGTCAAGCACTCACCAGTCAGCATGAACTGATAGGCATTGTCAGAGATGGAGAAGATGTGTGGAGGGGCCTCCTGGCGCTTCTTGCCTCGGTAGGCCAACACCACCTCCGGGTTGTACACCGGCAGCCACTTGTAGGGGTTGACAGTGACGCAGAAGAGACCCGAGTAGGTCTGCGAGGAAGGGAGACAGCACGTTGGCTTCCACTTAGCCTGGCAGAGCAGTTCCTCCTCGCTACCCAAAGGAAGACTGCTGCTGGTACTTACGTAGATCATCCAGGCTGCATAACGCTCTTTGAGGTTGTACAGCACAGCGGGTTCGTGGAGGTGGGTCATCATGGCCATGTCCTCGATTTTGTCATACTTGGGAGGGTTCATGGAGAAGATTTGATCTTCCTTCACGGTCAGGGTCTGTCAGATGAAGAAGGAGATGCATGTATGTCAGCTAAGACCTGAGACTGGGAATTACATACAGTTTTTAAGCCTTTCATTTTCCTCACCTCTCCACCTTCAGTCTTGACAGTGACCTTCCCTGTTTCTCTGCTCTGGATTGTCCCTTTCACAAAGGATTCTTTAGGATGGGCTACAAAGACGGATGTCTTGGCATCAAACGGCTTGTTCTGGGCCGCAATTCTTTCCTTCTCTGACTTTCGGAGGTAAGGAGCCGCCTCCCCAAAGACGGCCATCTCAGAGTCTGCAGAAGCCATGGCTGCACTTTACAGAAAAGATGTCGGCAGAGGACTCTAATGGGGAGGAACAATATGGCACTGATTATTTACATCTATTCTGTAAGATTAGGAAAAATTTTATATCCTGGGCCTTTGTTTCTCTTCATACTCCAAGTATTTGGAACACCAAACATCAGCTAACTAGAGACTTGATTTTTAGGTCAACTTAGAAAATAAGAGGTTTTCATTGATGTATTCTAGGTCTTCAAACATTTAGGAGAGCAACTTTTAATAATCTTTCAGAACTGTGGGTTTGGTGCTTTAAGAATACCCTGTCTATAAGATAAGTGTGAATTTGCTGAGCAAGTTTTACTGAGGCATCACGATTAGGAATGGAAATACAGTTAGGACATTTTGTTAAAAGGATGAAAAGTGAAGTAACATTTCTGAAAAACTGTAGTTTAGGTGACCTACAGTCTTTGAAAGCATTGGACCTGTGGGAAATTTACTCATTAAATATAATGGTAACAGAAAGGCAGTGGGAAATTAATGAATTGTGCTAATGAAGTTCTCGACTGAAAGAAAAGGGCATGCTTTGTAACCTTTTAATATTCTGCCATCATTTAATTTGTCATATGCATTTGTCATTCTTCAGTACAATATCTAAACAATGTCAGCCCCAAAGTCCTGACTTGAGTGAACACTGAAACTGGAATTGCCAAGCCTGTGTTAAGAACCCAAATAAATACTTACTGAAAAAAAATCTGGGTACAGGTGAGTTCTGAAAGCTTTAAAAAAACAGGAGTATTTCTTCAGATCCTTTATTAAACATGTAGGTAGCTAAATTTAGCCAACTGCACTTGAAAATTGTCTAGCCCCATTAGTAAAATTTATTCTCTCTTTAATCATTAAGTAATAAAATTTTTTTTTGTCTGGAGAAAGAAAATGAGTATCTAAGATAGCTCTGGTATTTTACAAAGCTGGTTAGAATGTCTGTATGCTCAGATGATTTATTAATTCACACATTCTCGGGTAGAATGCAGAATTTTGCACTTTTTCCTGCTGTGTTCATCTTGGTCCGGTTCTACTGCTGCCATAGCAAAGATGGGAAGCCAACACACCTTGATCCCGGCTAGGTCAGTTAAACAGAAGTGAAGAATATGCCCATGGGGATTTTCTGGTCTGTGGTCAGTGGTCAGAGACTTCAAACACAGCCACTTGAAAACCTTGGGCATCACAACACCTTCTACTGTAATCACACTAGGTTTGAATATAGGGTGAAACAGTGACCCTTCCAGAAATCCCACCCAAAAGGATCTTTCTCTGCCCTCTAAGAATTAATAAATCAGGTTCTTACCTCTCGTGACACCAGATGGGTGGCTTGCAGGCTGGCAGCTGGTCGGTACTGTAAAACAGAAATGGCAACTCCTTACTTGCTGCTGCACAGAAATCCAGGGCGAAAATGTGCAGGTGCCTTGAAAGCAGATTTAAAACCTGAGCTGAGAAATTGAGAGCCCTTCTGGAAATGAGTGCTGGAGGCAGCACATAAGGGCACCGTCCCCTTCCTGCAAGCCTGTGGACCCCATACACTTACCTTGAAGCTTTCTGTGGAGACAGGGCAGACGTTGCAGGGACGTTTTATACGATCCAGTCTGCAGATGCTACAGATGCCTACTCTTTCTTCGGTCAAAAAATTTTTGGCAAACCTTCTTTGGTAAAGCATTGTCTGGCAAACTGAACTAAGGGCATAATTGTCATTTGACATTACTAGATATAATTAGAAAATTTTGATGTCTTACTGACTATATGAATACATCTCCTATAAACAATCTGACAAGGGTGTTAAGGAGGGAATCTGGACTAGTCAAGGCACTTAGAGAACTTGGATGCAGGACTTATGGATTCTATTGCTGGCTTTCCCACCGACTCACTGTATGACCCAGGGTGGATTGCTTGGTATGTCTGCGCCACAGATACCCCAGCTGTACAATAGATAAAACAGGATGCTAAAAGACAAATTAGCATTATTAAAAGCTTTTGGTAGTTGTGATGGTAAAATCCTGAAAGCAGAAGTGCAGATGCATAACAGTTCGTGAGGGTTACAGGCACAGCAGGATGGTCAGCCAAACACTGCAGCAGCGAGAGGCTGGCTTCTACCTTGGCTTTTATGCTGGTGCGTCTGACAGAGAAGTGAGGGAGCTTCAGGGATATCAGGAAGAATCTGTGCGCACGTGCACACAGAGACATGTGCACGTGTGCCTCTCTGTACACACTTCAGATTGCAAATAAGTGGGAGGTTCTCCAAGAAATGTTGTTGTGGCCCTGTGCACCCCCTTGTTCTATGGGAGGGGTTATATCTGCTGAGACTTCTGATCAGAAGGTCAGTGTCAGCGAGCAAGAGATGCTCCCGTCTTTTGCTGGCAACTTCTTAGCTTATCCAGGTGTTCCCATGCCTATAACCCTAGGAAAGATAACTCCGATGTAGGAACAGCCCCCACAGTGGTTTTTTCCTACCTACAACCGATAGAAAAATCCCCTAGTCATCCATACCTATGCAAATGATTGGACATATGCACAAACCAGCATGCAGTCCCAGATCCTCTGCACCCAGTACATCCTCAGTCCAGCACTTGCATTTCATCACAAATATCTTGCACACTTACACATTTGCACAGTTCAAAAAAACACAGTGACACTTTTACCAGAGCACTGAGGGCAGCAGGCACGCCTGTACAATGCTGATAGAGTGGGAGGAAGGGGCATTCACTGGTAGTCATGGAGAGAGACTGATCTAGTTTTAGGAAGAGGGTACTGTCATGTGAGCTGCTTTAAATCCTGTCAGATTTAAACACATTCTTCCCCTGGTCATTGGCATTTTGGTCATTAAAAGAGCTCAGTGGATAACACGTGGGCAAAGTTAGAAAAATAGTGCATGGATCTGATGAAATATCCAGCATCAGGCAATGTCCTGTGCTTGTAAAGCCCATATTAAGAAAGGCTGCAGTACTGCACTACCCACTTTGTTGGAGCCCAAACCCAGAGCTGAGCTCCATGCTCAGGGCACGGGGAGGCTGATGGAAACAGCCTGTGTGCTCCCAGCAGGAGCCCAGAGCCAGCCAGTGGGAAATGGTGAGCCCAGGGGTGCATCTGAAGCCTGGCCTCTCTGAGGAGCTGGCACCAAGGTGTGCTGGTGGGGACACCTCCCTCCAGCGGGACCCAGAGCCCAACCGTGCATGGGGCCAGCAGGCGTTGTATTGAGGGACACTTGCAGCTGAGTCCTCAGGGTGCTGGGGTGCCACGTGGTGTCCAGCAGCCCAGTGGCTATGGGTCCTGGCCAAGGAGGGGACAGGAGGGCCTTGGCAGCTCAGAGCCCGGGGTTAAGAAGACTATGCAAGAAGAGCAAGGGATGGCTGAGGCCTCTCCCAGGACCTGTGTGTTGGGGGGCAGGGGTGTTTCTCCCCTCAGGCTGGGGAGGGAGCTCTCCCATTCCCTGGGAAGCTGTAACATCTGCACTGTAAAGGCAGCATCCTCTAGGATGCTCTAATCCTCTAGGTTAACTATTAAATTGCTGCTGGTTTTCTTTGAGGCCCTGCTCTCAGCAGTACGTAGCAAGCCTGTCTTCTGCAGTGCTGTCAGGATGGGAATAAGTGCCCTTAGGATGTGCTGGGGCGACATGGAGAGTCTAGCTGAGTGTGCTAGGCAGGACCACCTGACTTTGGGGACTCAAAATCTTTGATTTCCCAGTGGTCGCTGCCAAAGCCAGTCTTCCCAGTAGAGCTCTTCTGGGTTTTTGCTGTTGTGTTGTCAAGGATGTGGACCCAGCTGTGTAACAGGTAGGAGCGAGGCAAATGGCCAGGCAGCTCTGGGCATGCAGTGAGGCAATGACAGGTCTAGTTTGAAAGGAAAGCAGCCAGTGAGTTGAGTCCAAGTGTGGACAGTCACTCCGCAGTGCTTTGGGGATTGAACTTAGTGTTAGTAAGTCCCCATAAGCCAGTGTTAGAAACCTAAAGTCTTTTTTTGAAAGTGGTCCAAATCTCAGAAGAGGGTTGTGAAGCAGGGCATAGCAATGAAGGAGAGGCTTTTATCCAGATGGCTTTTGAATATCTCCAAGGATGGAGACTTCACAATGGCTCTGGGAAACTTATACCAGTGCTCGGTCACCATCACAGTGGAAAAGTGTTCCCTGATTTTCAGAGGGAATCTCCTGTGTGTCAGTTTGTGCCCATTGCCTCTTGTCTTGTCTCTGGGCACCACTGAAAAGACCCTGGCTCCATTTTCTTTGCATCTTCCCCTCAGGTATTTATATACATGATCAGATACCCCCCATCCTTCTCTTCTCCAGGCTGAACAGTCCCGGCTCTCTCAGTACAGGAGAGATGCTCCAGTCCCTCAGACACCTTAGTGGCCCTTTGCTGGACTCTCTCCAGTAGCTCTATATCTCTGTTATACTGGGGAAACCAGAACTGGACAAAGCACTCCAGGTGTGGCCTCAACAGGGCAGAGTCAAGGGGAAGGATCACCTCCCTTGATCTGCTGGCAACACTCCTCCTAATGCAGCCCAGGACACCATTCACCTTCTTTGCACAAGGTCACATTGCTGGCTCATGTTCAACTTGGTGTGCACCAGGACCTCCAGGTCCTTTTTTGCAAAGCTGCTTTCCAGCTGGTCAGCACCCAGCACATACTGGTGCCTGGAGTTGTTTCTCCCCAGGTGCAGGGCTTTGCACTTCCTTTGCACTGTTGGACCTATTGTTGACCTCTGGGTTTTGCCTAACTGGTACCCAGTTGCACACTAGCCTTTACATAGAAAACACTTTATGTTAAATGGGCCCCAGCAATTGCAGAATCACAAAGACTTCAAGTTTTACTGCCACGTTTACCATGTTTGCTAACTGAGCAATAGTATACTTAACTGAGCTTAGTTAAATGAGTTAACTAAATCATGTGAGGACTTCCAGCTAAAGACCCTTTGTGACATTAAAGCAAAGCAACTAAAGTGCATGAGTGCCTCTACATTCCCCCAGTAAACTCCATGCTTTGCCTACAAACAGGGTGGGATGCCTGTAGGTTCAATATAATGTCCACAGAGGCAAGAATACATAAGCTGGCTTAGAGACCAAACCATTTGTCATCTACTTCAGGGACTTGGCCTTCCCCATCTCAAATATTGGACTATCCAGTTCACTGAAGCTAGACTCTTGCTTGATCCTTGGAGGAGAATCTGGATGGTAGGACTACCAGCCAGCAGGATCCAGTTCTAATAGTGGTTCTGGCCCACTCTGAAGCTGGTTTCAATATGGGGCCATAACAGCCATGTGGAAATAGGCATCCTGAAGGCTGAGGGATAGGAACTTGTGACCCCATTCAGCAGAAGAACTAGCACCATTATCTTGAAGCAATTCCACTGAAATGGGAAGGAGCAGATTTCCTGTCCCCAGAGTCAACAGGGAAGAAACTTTCTGCCAATCTATTCTCCTTGGTCTGAGACTGCAGACCTTGGGCTCTGACATTCCAGGCATGGATTGACTGTGGTCACCTCCTTAGGAGTGAAAGCAACCTTGAGTACAGAGAAATGACACAGGATTTACACAAAAGAACTCAGAAAACTGCAGATGGTCACATACTACAGGGAAGACTGGGAATGCTGTCTGATTGCCCAGGGTGTAGAGAGGTGGCAGGACATACTGTCCCACTTAACCCTGCATCAAGTGTTGGAGGAGGTCCTAATTTGGTTGAAGGTTTCTGTGGGCATATGCAAATCCACAGTGTGAATGTATATGCTGGCTTAAGTTCAGAGCAGAAGAGACTATTGTGATTATGGCTATGTGGGCTTTGCTTGGTATCTTGGAGTGAAATCCCTGAAAGGTGTTTGGTATTAACCATTTAAGAGTCTGAAGGATTACTGAAATCTAACAAAATTCTCCAGAATCTTGTATGTGGAAATGTGGCCCTCGTGCTAAGAACAGTTTGCATACAGAGTTCTGCTAAAACTTATATACTTCACATTAAATAAGACTACCTCCACCATGAAGCAGCATTTATAGATGACATCAAGTGTGTCTGCTTACTTTTCTGTCAGCTGCACTGTAATACAAAAATAATCCTTGTGGCTTAGACCAGCAGGATGAAGGGGCCTGAGTGAATTCAGCATTAAACAGTCCAGTGCCATTCAAACTGAATATGAAGGCTATTCTAGCAACTCTTCTGGAAGGACCAGCATTAGAAAAAGTCTTTCAGACAGTCACAACAAGAAGATGAAATGTTAAAACATTGCCTACTTTCACCTAAAAACTCTAAATTCAGATCCGTTTCCTTTTCTCCCCTTTTGCGTTAACTAAATAGAACATGGAAAACAAGAACTTCTCATAGTGTTTTCAGTAGTTGTTTTTAAAATCTCTTTTTGAAGGAAACGATAAGCTAAAACAATGACATCTGTAACAGCACATGTTGTTAACACGGGTAGTATATGAACTCTCAGTGAATGTCTACAGGGGAAAGACACCTGACAATTGGACTAAGTCTGTGGAGACTGGAAGAGGAGGCAGGAGAAAGCGCAAAAAAGGTTGGGTGAATAGCCCAGCATTCAGTGTTTTAGTGTACGACATAAAGCTCACAAGAAGAAAAATGAAGTGTTTGGTCCACTGGCATAAGCATCCTTGTAAAGGATTCTAAGCTACTAAGCATCTGCTTTGGCTTTGTTTTTATTTATAAAGCTCATCTATCCTACCCAGCTATCACTTATATGACACTGGCACAGTGGCTTCTTACAAAGAAGCAGTCTCTAAACTGAAGTAGATGATCCTGATTTCACTGTAGTTTAACTCTGTAGATCCCAGTAAGTTACATCTGGGAAAACTCTGCCCTTTTCCCATATTGAGGCATAGCCAAGGAGAAATTTGTCCAGAAAGGGATTTTTTGAAAGAAGTGCAATTGCCTCATTGCAAAAAGAATGCATCATTTCCTGCCAGCCATTAATTTTCTGTCAATCCTCTTTCCATCTCTGCAGGGCTGGACTCCACTGGGACCAAAAGCAAACCCCAGCAGAGTCAGAAGAGAAGAGGCAGACTGAAAGCCATCTCTGGATACAGACTGTCCTGCACAGCAATGCGGTGTCGGCAAGGCGCACATTCCCCATGGAGAGAAAGGATTCAGTTGTGCTGAAAATAGATCCTTCTTGAGACAGGGATCAGGCAGCTGCCTCCCTTTCTGCCAGCCCTTAAGATGTGTATTTTCTTCTCCTGGTCCCTGTGGTTTAGCTGAGAGACAAGGAGTGAGAAGACATTTTTTAGCTAGGCAGCACAGCCAGACTGGAGAGGGGAAGTGGCAGTGCCTACAGACTGCTGTGTGTTGGCTAGTGGGAACCTCTCTCTCATGTGCGTTCTGGGCCATCAAGCTCATGAACTAGAAACATGAAAATGTACCTGTACGGCAGGAGGTTTTGCAGTAGGAAAAGGAATCTTTTAATGTAGTCCAGTGATCCCCAATCTTTCACCCTGGGAGCCACTCTCAGGCCCTCTGCTCCTCTAACTAGAACAGACTGCCCTCCCAGAGGAGGACTTCGGGGTTACGGTGGATATGAATATGAGTGGTCCCACTGCAAACAGGATGCACCAAGTACCATGCAGTGTTAGAAGTGTGGTCAGACGATCGTAGGAAGCTATTGTCCCTTTTGCTTGACACTGGTGCATCCTCACCTGAAACGGTTTGTCCAGTTTTAGTCTTCCCAGTTCAAAAGAGATGTGAACTAATGGCATAAGGTCCAGCAGAGGGCTAGCAAGATGGGCAAGGGTCTAGAAAACTTGTGCTATGAAGAGAATGTGAGGGCATGTTTAGTCTGAGGAAAAAAGGGCTAATGTGCATGAGGGGCAGTTACAAAGATAATGCGCTAAGCTTTTTGCAAGAGTAGCAGACAATGTAACAAGAGGCAATGACCACAAATTGTTGCTTGAAAGTCTCCAGTTAGACGTTAGGAAAATTCTTGACTATTGAGTAATGCAGAAATAGCACAGGCTACCCAGAGAGGTTGTGGAGCCTCTGCCCGAAAAGTTTGTCTAATCAAAGCCATGACTGATCTGACCAACATTGGCAATAGATCTGCTTGAAGTGGGAGACTGAACTAAAGACCTTTGAAAGTTCCTTCACAACAGCATTTCTGTGGCTTTCATATAGAGGTTCCCTCTATCCATCTGAAGTAGGCAAATGTTCAAAGCTAATCAGAGAAGGTATCTGCAGCTTCACGTCTTGCGCTAAGAAACAAAAATTTTCCTGGAGTCCTGAAAAACAGATTTTCTCAAATGGGCCCCTGGGCATGAATCTTTGATCTCTCTGCATTGTTGGAGACAGTTAATTCCATGCAACCTGTCAAAGCATATTCCTCCAGAACACCAATTCCAGAATACCTCATCTCAAGTACATCATCTGGAAACGTCCTCAGCAGCAGTAGGCTTCAGTAGCTTTCAGTCCTTGAAGAACAGCATGACATGCAGGCAGTCAGAGAACCATGGAGCTCACTGGGGCAGCAAGGTACATCATATCACAAAGTTCCACCAGGTGAGGAGCAGCAGGGCCTGCAGAGTACAGGAGGGTCCTCTTGTTGTCACAAGCTGGACACATTCACAGTGGTAATTGTATGCTGGTAAGCATTTCCCCAGCCCTGTTACAGGAATTTAGGGATCTGGTACAAATCTTATTCTGAGTCACTAGGTACCATTTGTCAGAAAATGAGGTAGTGAACAGCAGCTAACATCACCACTGTGTGTTATTTTGGACCATAATATAACATTGAAGGAAATAAGATTACATGATGTCCCTGCCAATGGCAGGTGGGTTGGACTAGATGATCTTTAAAGATCCCTTCCAACCCAAACCATTCTGTGATTCTGGGTGATTCTGTGAATGGTTGTACTGGGTGAGATCAAAGGCACATGAAGACTCTCACAGCTGAGGCATTTCTTGTCATCCCAGTCTCCCCAGATACCCACCCTCTGCATGATGTCCCACCCATGTGGTGAAGCCTGGAGCACAAATCACCTCAAGCTGATGAAAAATGCCTGTGACTGGAGCAAAACCAAATAAGGCACACATGGGAAACTACTGAAAACAGCAACGTATTCTCTGTCTCACTGTCAATAATGGTAGACAGAAGCACAAGCATGTTCCTGCTATCTCTATATGAAGTCTAAGCAGCCTCTGGCCTTCTCAGGTCTCAGTGAACAACTTGTCCCCCAGCATGGAGCCTGTGATGCTCATGGGATACAGCAGACATCCCCTTTAACAGGGATCCCCTTGCACACCCTGCTAGTGAGCCCTGGGATGCTGAAGAGAGCTCAGAGCTTCTCAGCTTCTGCTCTGGTAGGCAACCTCCTCCTGTGGGTTGGTTGCCTGGGGAGCAGGCTCAGGTGCCTACTCATATAGTAGGTCTGAAACCTGGGACAGGTCACTTCAGCTGCTCCTCCTCAGGTGATCAGGGTCCCTGATGCCCCCATCAGGAATTGGGAGGTGCTTAGGGCCATGGGAGGGATTGGTAATGTCTGCATGGTTGTGCTGCTCCTTCGAGCACACATCAGAGCTCAGATGAAATGAAGTCAACCCTGCATGTGGTAGGTAATTACTGGTGATTATTCCCTGCTTCAGCCTAACCAACTTGTTGCGTGACAGGTCTCCAGTCGCTCATAAAACACTGTAAATGTTCCATAGCATAGAATTTATATACATCTGTTCTGGTTTTATATACTTCAATGTTTGATATGTTACCAATTGTCTCTAAACACTGTGTCACACAGGTGACAGACATGGTGAAAAGCAGCTTTGCTTGGACATGCTTCTGAAGTTAGGTTCCTCTCATTTATAATGACCAAATATGATCTGGTTTTGAAAAATTCAAAGATTTTTGTCTGACTGCTGCATCTATTAGCATATATTCCCACAAAATATCCAGAGGAAGAACGTCCTGCCTAGTTGCTAGCACAAAAGAAACTGATTGCACAGCAAACACATTCACTTTCTTTTCTTTTGTTTGACAAAACTCCCTCAGATTGGTGCTATAGCACTCGGATGCTTCCTAACTAAAGACAGTCCGATGCTGTTTCAAGCTCTCTTCTCCGTTGCATTGCTACCAGTTATCTGACAAACAGCCCTTGAGGAAAGGGGTTTTTTAGCAATTTTGGTGCCAGGCATCGGGACAAGTCTGTTCCTGCTTGTGGATGTGGAAGTGGCTGAGCTTGGACAGGTAAGTGTAGGAAGATCCCTGACTTTCCAGGCTTGCAGCTGGTGGGATAGATGGAGAAAAGCTGTGGCTGTGGTTTCTGGGAGCAGCTATTTAGCGCTACCCACTGCTCCAGTGTGCCTTCCCGCAGTGGTAATCTGGCCTTGCAGAGCTCTGGCATAGGCAAAGACATTTTGATGCGATCATTATGTGATTAGTATCCCCTCCTTCTGAGCACTGCTGACTACCGCAGGCTTTTCTTAACAGGGGGGGGTTGTTTCACTCCCTTCCTTCCCTTTCCCCAGGTCTTCAGAGAATTTTAATCCCAAATAATTTGCTTTTCCAGCTGCTATACAAAACTTAATCGCAGCTTATTTGAGAGGATACTAAACAGCAGCTGTGCGTTCATCTCCCAGCTGAAAACAATGAGGATCTGTAAGGCTTGCACAGCTGTGAGAAAGCCAGAGCAGAAAAAAAGCATCATGCAGAGATAGCCTCATAAAATTGAGAATAAGCAGACAGCCATATCAGCCTAGAGCAAGGGTTCAGCTGGTATTTTGTGCATGAGTGTATGTTGGATGCTTGGTGAAAATTCAATTTCACTTTCTCTGTACTATTTATATTATTTAATGCTATTTATAATATTATGTATAATATTATGTATTATCTTCCCACCTGGTTGTCCCTTTCCCAAAGTGAAAGATGATAGTCCAGAGAGTTTGTCTCTCCAGTGCTCCCATCAACTTTGTCATATTTCTCTGTACCCCTTCTAATAGCACAGGCCAAAACTGCAGATAGCAGGTGGTTTGTGGGCCTGGTACAACGATTTCTGTTTTGTTCTCAGTTGATCCTGATAATTCCTGATACTCTGCCTTTTGTGGCCACCAGTGAGCACTGAGTTGACGTTTGGAGGCAACTATTCACTGTTCTGGTAGCCTTCCTATCTCCTAACCCTGGCCCTACTTTTAGAGACTAAATTTCTATGGGGTTTGGTCTATGTACGGCTCAGAGTCATCATATGGACAGAGAAGTTGATGTCCTGTTTCATCTGCATAAAGGGGTTTTACAATGGATGATTATACAGTCTGCCTTACAAGGACAACATCTCTCATAGTGGCTTTCAGCAGAACAACATTGAGTGAGACTCGAGAGTGGCACAGCCCAGCTAACAGAGCAGTGGAGAGACAGCTAAAGCAGCAAACTTTTATTTGGGGGTGAGCAGCTCTGCACTGATGATCGGAGCTGTGCTGTTACTCAGACTCCTCGTGTTCCCAGCAAGCCTCAGCTGAAGAGCTGGCCGAGGAGATGACATTCAGGATGCCCTTTCTATCACCCACCAAAGCAGCTGAGGAGCTCCTGTTACAGAGCAGGGGAGTGGGGTGGGCAGGCTAAGACACCTCTGGGTAAGACAAAGAAAAAAGAGAGCAAGTGGCAAAAGGGGGAGGGAAGGAAAGTCAGGATTAGGTGCGTAATATTAGCACTAGCAACAACTGTATCCTAAAAAAGAGAGCAATGAGGTGATATCTTCCTAGGCTGACACTCATCTGTGACAGATGCACAAATCCCAATTCTGGGCAGATTTCAGTGCTGTAAATGGAAATATACTAATATGGAATTTGTATACACCTGTTCATTTTAAGCATTAGACTTTTCCAGGTTAAGACAGCCCACTGGATTACCACAGGATGTTCTGAGTGCCAGGATCACTGCAGTGAAGTTACCAACAGGATACGCTGAAGAATTTTCTAGTGGCATTTTCTGAACTAACTTTTTATGTTGCAGAAAAGTTCCTTTTGCATCCTCAGGAAATTCATTAACAGCCTCATTATTTTATGTTGGCAGATAGATTTCCGTGGTGGTCAGCCTAAACGTTTCCTTAATTGCTCTCTGCATCCATCTGAGATGCTGAGGGAAGGATACGAGTTCCCACTGCCCCTGAAGGACACATCAGTTGTGTAAAGCAGAACAGCTCCAGCAGAAGACAGTAACAGTGACGTGTCACCAGATAGCCAGGAGCCAGGGTGTTTTACATCTCAATCAGGACCGCAGCCTGAGAAAATATACGCTAAACCTGCTGCAGCTCAAGATGCAGTGCCAACTTCACTGCATCACTGCTTTGCTGAGCAACACAGAAGTATGTTGCCTGCCTTCCAAATCAGTCCCTCAGGTCCCTCAAAGTGCCTGCTGCTCCCTGAGAAGTGCCTCCAGGTGGCCGGTATCTCGCAGGGTGCCTCATAGGGTCTCACAGCAGACTCATCCCATGATCCCACACTGCCATTGGCCTCTTACATTAGCCAAGCTTGGACTTTACCTCTCTGGGCTCTGATCCCAAAGCCTCCACGTGTGCTGGGCTGCATTTCTCCCAGCTGTGCTGTGCTGACATAGGGGCTCTGCTGCTGGCAAGGGGCTGGGGGAGGCAGGGCCTGGAAGACCTCAGTTGTGAGACCTTAAGAGCAAAGCTCAGATTATTCCTCCTCTCGTGGGGCTCCTGACAGGAGCTTACAGTGTGAACTGTTGAATTTTACTTTACTAACAAAGAGTTTCTGAAGGGGAATGTTTTCAACCATTTGCTCTACTATTACTGGAGCGCTGCATTTGAGCTCAGGAGATCCCCGGCCTTCCATATGGAACAGCAGTTCTATATGAGCCCATCAGCTGCATCTATTTTAAACTTTCTCTCAGAGATGTTCGTTTATGGCCACTATGGACTGATGTTTTTCTCAAGACCTTTGCACAAGCCCTTATCAGGTGACAGGCAGCCTCACTCCACAGATAGAGTGTCAATGCAAAATGACCCTCATTCTCCATAAAGCAGTGAGGAATTAATCTTCCTCACATCAATGTCCCACTTTGATCCTGATAATCCAGCAGGCTTTATAGCAGTGGCTGTCAGCGGGGATTTTTTCCCAGCCTCTGCTCCTCCTGCATGCATCCTCCCCCAGCTCAGAACAGCTAATTCGTTCCTTTCCCCATTATGTATCTACCCCCTCCTCCCTGCACGGGCGGGAGTGGCTAGCATCATTCAGATGCTTAGCTTCTGCTCCCATCTCTTCCTCCACTTCTGGGTTGTTTGGTTTTTTTTTCTTGGAAGAGTCTTCAAAAAACATATGCATGGGAGTAGCCACAGGCTGGGCTCACACAGAGTGACAAGCTAGGTCCCTGTGGAGTGGGCCACAGCAGCAGCTCAAAACTTGGGCCACTCTGCACCATCCCCATCCACTTACCCCCTGACTGAGAGAGCAGCAGCTCCTGGGTCCAGTGGACCCCAACCCAGGATGCCTTTCCTGCCAGGGAGCAGGCTGGTGCAGCTCAGCTGTGGCCATGTCTGGGGGCTTCCAGACTCCAGCTGGGGACGGCCAGTAGTCCCTGAAGTCTTCAACCCTCTGGGAAGGTGTGGCTTTTCACTGCCTCCTCACAATACAGCTTGAGCTCCTGGGTTTGGGAAATGCTGCCTGAGGATACTTTCTTCTCTGCAGCGCAGCCATATGCCCACAGCACAGTGTGCAGGCATGACCAATGAGCCATGTGCCATGTGCAGTACTAATGAAACTACATACTGCTTTACTGTACAGACTAAATACGGTAAATTATTTCTTCAAAATGAAAATTAAGCATTACAAATCTCTTTTGAGGTAGGCTACGAATTAGATTGTCATTTGCAGATTATCACTGTAGTGTTTCCCAGCAGTTTTCCATCAGATTTGTCCTGACCTTTCTTCCCCAAACTTGATGCTGAGTTGTCATTTCTTCAACCCCCCACATCCTCCACCATCTCATCACTTATTCCTCTTCCTCACACACATCCCTCTCACTTTCCTCCTCCCAGACTCCTCCCTGCACTCCCCAGCACAATTTCAACCCTACCTCAGCATTGTGGTTGCTCTTACTTACACCCTCTCTCACTTACCAGCTTATTAATTTTTTTCTGCAACAAGAGTTGCATGAAGGCGAGTTCAGCTGCTCGCATCACAGATGAAGCGCTGGGGCCCCAGCTCTGTATTTGATCTAAACATGTCCATGGGCTGCTCCTGCTCCACTTGGCTGAGAGAGGGGAACGTGGCTTTCTGCAACGCTGCTGGTTCCGGAGCAAGCTTGGAGCAAGCCTTGCCTCTGCCTTCCTCACCAGCGAAAGGATTAATGGACTGGGACCTCTTGTTAATCAGCAAAAAATGGGCTTTCAGGTCCACAGGCATTGCTTTAATTTATTGGTTTACAAGAGAAATGACACCCCCTCCACCCCAAACTGAGCCCCAACTGACCGCTGGAAGTCTCTGGGCAGCTGCTGTGTTCCCCCTGGGACAGCACGTCCCAGGAGGACACGGTGAGCACCCAGGCGCTGGGTTGGCACAGCGTCATTGCACGGACTTCCAAGGGGCCGCTCTTGATTTGTACTCTTACCCGGGAGAGCACACTCGGGCCTGCTTCTGATTTTTCACATTTCAGCTGAGAAAGGAGCTGTGCCGGAGCAAGCCTCTCTGGGGTAAGAATAGCATCTGCCGTCTTAGGACACAACACAGTTGTCCAGCTCCTACATGGCAGCACGTTGCGCTGAGATATAGAAGGCAGCCTACCCGCCGAGGAATGTCTTCGAGCGCTATTAGTGGAAGCGTATCATCTACACAAACAGGCGTGACCCCGCACAGGAGTCTTGCAGGAGCGGGGCTATTTTGAGCTTCTGACAGAGAGGATGAAAGGAGACAAATGACGGGCTGATCCTTCTGGCCCGGGCAAGCTCCAACGCTCTCTGCGGCCTTGTCTCCTCCTCTGGGCATGACTCTTGGGAAGGCTGATGGGCGATTTGGTGGGACCTCAGAGCCCAGGTGGCAGGGGCCAGGAGGGAGCTGTGAATTTGTGGGGACACAAGGGCAGGCCTCCGTCCCATCACACGGCCCAGCCGTGCTGATGGCAAGTCCTGCCTGCGGCTGTGCACCTGTCCCCAAGCTTAGGGCACATGCTGCATGCTTTATTTTTGACCACATCCGTGAGAGCTAGAGACATACCAGAGGTGTGTAACTGTGTGCAAGGGAAACATGAATCCTTTTCAGCCAGGAGGGTATTCTCCTCTTACCACCTGAAGCTCTCACTCACCCCTCTCTCTGAGTGGTTCTTTGGCATCACAGATGTTTGAAAGGCCCTTTTTCCTCTTCCCAGCCACCACAAATCCCCTCCCCAACTTACTCCCATCCTTTTAACATGGTCTTTCTTCTTCCAGTATGGATTTCTTTCATTTAATTTATATTTCTTTCTCAATTATTTTTTATTTCTGTTTCATTTTCATTGCTTTGTGAAAACAGGATCTGCTCTCTGGGGGAAAAAAACACCACTCTCCTAGAAAAGTTTTCCAGCTTCTTCAACTGGCCAAGTCAGTCTCCCTTGGGACTCCACATTCAGCTGGACTGATGCACAGCAGCAGTGTTAGCAGGCAGGAACAAGTAGTCAGGGGATGGAGTGTGTATTAGGTAGCTTATAAAGTGCTGCCATGAAATGCAATCCCGCACCCTTAGGGGATGGATCTGATGCTAGCTCTTGGAAGAAGGCCCCTTGGCACATTCCCAGCCTCCTGAGCCATTCCCAGGCATTTCCAGAACTTCTGCAGATGAAGACTCAGCTGGTTCATTTGGCAGACCAGAGGCACAAGTATTCATTGGGGAACAAACAGGAGGAACTAGAGAAGTGTGCACGCCTCCAAGGCTATGAACTTATTGGCATCATGGAAGATGGGATGGCTCCTACAACAGGAGTGTTGGCTTGGAAGGTTACAGGCTCTTCAGGAAAGACAGGCAGGGGAAATGAGGAGGCAGTGTTGCCCTGTATGTCAACAACCAGCTTGATTGCATGGAGCTTGGTCTAGGGATGGACAAAGAGCTGACGGAGAGCCAATTGTTCAGGATTAAAGGGAAATCAGGAGCAGGGGACATTACAGTGGGTGTCTGCTACAGACCACCTGACCAGGAGGACCAAGCGGATGAGGGCCTCTATAGACAGATAGGGGTGGCATTGCGTTCACAGGCCCTGGTCCTCATGGGCAACTTCAATCACCCTGACATCTGTTGGAAGGGTAACCAGCAGGGCATAGGCAATCCAGGAGGTTCTTGGATTGTATTGATGACAATTTCCTTCTTCAAGTGGTAGAGGAGCCAACAAGGAGAGGAGCTATGCTGGACCTTGTCCTGACCAACAAGGAGGGTCTGGTAGGCAGTGTCAAGCTCAAGGGTAGCCTGGGCTGCAGTGACCATGAAATGGTGGAGTTTGAGATCCTCGAGGCAGCAAGGAGGGTGCGCAGCAAGCTGACCACCCTGGACTTTGGGAGAGCTGACTTTGGCCTCTTGAAGAATCTGCATGATATGGTGCCATGGTACCATGGAGGGGGATGCCATCCAGAGGGGCCTGGACAGGCTGGAGAGGTGGTCCCATGCCAACCTCATACAGTTCAACAAGGCCAAGTGCAAGGTACTACATCAGGGTCGGGGCAATCCCAAGCACAAATACAGGCTTGGCAGAGAATGGATTGAGGACAGCCCTGAGGAGAAGGACCTGGGGGTACTGGTTGATGAGACGCTCAACNCAGCCCAGAAAGCCAACCGTATCCTGGGCTGCATCAAAAGAAGCGTGGCCAGCAGGCCAAGGGAGGGGATTCTGCCCTTCTAGTCTGCCCGGGTGAGACCCCACCTGGAGTACTGCAATTGGCTCTGGAGCCCCCAACATAAGAAGGACATGGACCTGCTGGAGCGTGTCCAGAGGAGAGCCACGAGGATTACCCGAGGGCTGGAGCACCTCTCCTATGAGGAGAGGCTGAAAGATTTGGGGCTGTTCAGCCTGGAGAAGAGAAGGCTCCGGGGAGATCTTATTGCGGCCTTCCAGTCCCTAAAGGGGCTCCAGGAGAGCTGGGGAAGGACTTTTTACTGGGGCATGTAGCGATAGGATGAGGGGGAATGGCTTTGAACTGGAAGAGGGCAGGTTTAGATTGAACATTAGGAAGAAATTCTTTACTGTGAGGGTGGTGAGCCCCTGACACAGGTTGCCCAGAGAAGCTGTGGCTGCCCCATCCCTGGAGGTGTTCAAGGGCAGGTTGGACGGGGCTTGGAGCAACCTGGTCTGGTGGGAGTTGTCCCTGCCTATGGCAGGGGGGTTGGAGCTCTATGATCTGAATGGTCCCTTCCAGCCTAAAACATTCTATGATTCACGGGCAAGATATTTTTCCAACATCCTAATAAGTTAAACTGACTCCTCCTACAACCCCCAGCAGTCTGGCACCTCTACACTAATTGGGCATCCCCCTGTGTCTAACACAAGACAGTACAACTGGGTGCAGGTAGTGTGAACAGCCCCTTCTCGGCTGCTCTCCTAAAGATCAGGCTGGCGATAAAGAGAATGGCTTTACCCCCCATCTTGGTGCCATGTAATGAGGCTCAGGTTCCTACAGAGCAGCCTTGCCAGGTGGGGACACAACCACGATCTTAAAACCTTCTCCCTGGTGTGGCAGGCTGTGTGATGGAGATGTCGGACAGGGCTGTATGCTCCTCTGAGGCTCTCCAGCAGCGGAGTGCTCCCATTCGTGCTGCCTTGAACCATCACGGCTCAGTACAGGCTAAGCTTCCTTGCAGTAACTCGAGCTGTGAAGCTTTGTGACCATAGCCATGCATTTCTTTCAATTTGTTTTATTCTTATTGCATAAAATTGGCAGTACACAAAGTGCACCAGAGGCTTTCCACAGAGCTGCGTTGCTAATACCAGGCCCTGAGCCCAGTTCTGTAGTCGTGCTCTCAGGATCCTCAGCTCCACACTAGCCAGACCGATCTACACGCATGGCATTTTATGCCGATGCAGGTACCATGGTCTCCAGATACGGTCAACCCGAGGACTCAAGGCTGCCAAGTGGGAAAGCCAGGCTCCCCCAAACTCGTTGTGAGTCAAGGCATTAAACCAAAAAGTGAATTCCCCTTCTTGAAATGGGAGAGAGCTCCACTGCCAGCAGAAAGAAGCTGGTGGGGTTAGGGTAGTGATTATCCTGCTAAAGCCTCATCCCTGCAGACCCCCATTCCCCAGGGACTGCCAGGGCTGCCGTGCTCTGCCCACTGTGGTTGAGCAGGTGGGAAAGACTCTCAGAAGATACGGGAAAGTGTAGCTGGGGCAAGAGTACCAACTTAGTACCAAAAGTGGGAAAGAGAGCTGGGAGGCTTACATGACATATCCAAGCTGATGCCTGGATACTCTGGAATGATTAACGACAGTCCCCTGATTAGGGTTGCTAGACTTTCCTGGCAGTTAGTAACTTCCTGTTGGTTTTGCACAGCTCCTAAGCAAATTACAGCTGTTTTTCTACAGGTCTGTGAAGTAAATTATTGTACTGTGAGACCAGTCATTTGACACTGTGGGCTGGGCTCAGCGACATGACCCGAGAGCAAAGCAGGACTTTGGATTGCCTCCTGAAGCACAGCAGTGAGCTGCTGAGAACAAGATGCAGGCTGTCTGCTGGGAAAGCGCCGCTTCCAGGCAGCAGGAGCTGAAACAGAAGTCATCCCTTGGGAGAGCAAAGTAGCAACACGTCCAGGTCTGTCCCAATTGGTGTGAAAAACTAACATTCGATTCTGATTCCCCCAAATCACAGGCCCATAACAGTGGATGGAGGCCCCTCTTGAAAGGACCATGGTGTGGGGACAATTTTTGAGGATACTAAGGGCTAGACTGACTGGCAAGGCTTATCAAAGTTCCAGGTTTCTCAGACAAGCTGAAGACCTTGCAGCTCATCAACTCAGTATCTCATGAGGTTATTTTTTGGGCAGAGTGATAGGAAAGCTTGGGCCATTGCATAACAATCATTATCAAACACTCCTAAGGAAATGTGAAAACCCATTTGTAACTAGGGCAGTAATCCACAAACCTCTGGAGAATAAGGTGAGAAGAGAAATTGGTGACCCCAAACCGTGCTCAATCTGGCAACAGTTCTGTTTATCTCAGACCAGGAATCTGAGGGCAACAGTTAATTATCTGAGCAAAACAGAGTCCCTGTACTGGTGTTTGCAAATGATCTGCTTCCCATGTCTTGGGACAGAATGAACGACTTGACTGATGACAGCAGAGTTGGTTGCAAACTCTCTGGTTTGAGGACATAAGCAAGGAAGTGCCACAGCCACCTTCGCATTTGACTCATTCATGAAGAACAGTTGTGAAGGTTTGAGAATAGGAACCAAAGCACTAAACATGATGGTCCCAGTGGGTTTAGAGAAAGATCTGGGTACAAGGATGGATTCATAGTTTGGACCATCAAAATGAGATCTCATTTCCAAACTAGACTTGTAGATTAAACCCACTCAGAAGCTGAAAATGCTGAATGTGTTCACTGTTCCCAAAATCCTCATCTACTTTAAACTGCATTTCATATATAAAAGACAGTACACTCACTTTTTTGGATACCAGTATGTGGCAGTAAGGGCCCTCCATATCTCCACATGCATGTATAAGTCTTCTGTATTCAGTAACAAAAGGTGGGAATGGATAGACTCACAGCTTCATCCCCTTATACAAGTGTCATGCTTGCCTGGATTTGCTAACTCAGAAACATGGCTACTTATCAGAGTGTCCTGGAGTGTGGATCTGACAAAGGACACAAGAAGATGTGGCTGAATGCAGGAGATAGATAAAAACGAGACACCCAACTTTCACGATCTCAACGTCAATCCCGTAATGCCCCAGGTATTAAAGGATGCCAAGGAAATGGTAACTGAGAGACCTCCTACCCCAATATCAGATGCTCTAAATCTTGCAATGGGGTGGGGGGGAGCACCAGTGGACTAAACTACTGGTTTATGGTAGTATCCATCACAAATGGATGCTGTGTGATACACTCTGACAGCTCCAGCAGGAATAACCAGATCTAGATTTAGCAAGAAACCCCTGAGAGACTCCTAGGTGTGCCACTACTAAAGTACTGTGTGAAGCTACAAGAAACTTCACATCCCACCAGAGAGTTATGAGGTCAGAGCCTAGAAACCACATGGATGAATTGAGACCTACTCCCACACTGTGGGAGCCCACCTTGCAGCACCAGTCAATCCAGTCAGCAAGCACAAGTTCCTTGGCAACTATGTAAAGGAAGAACCAACAGGCAGGGTCCTGCGAGCCTCATCCTAGAGAGCTGCTAAAGACCTCAAACTGAGCTCGTGTTTGTGCATAACAGAAGGGCCCAGGTGGCAGGGAGAACTGTCAGTGACAAGAGGAACATCTATGCTAGAAAATACATTACTATCAGCTTTTGCTAGAACAAATGAAAAATCAGACACTTTCTAAAGTGTGTGTACATTGTGTTTCCATGGGGGCCAGAGGGGAGAGGGGGGTGGATGGGAGGGGATTTGGACCTGATGACCTCCAGAGATCCCTTCCAACCTCAACCATTCTGTAACATGTGGACAAAAGAGAAATGTCAGAGGCCTTCGATCTCCTGGGGTCCACGCAATGATGGATTGTTGGACTGCTCTGTCAGTTGGCTTTGCTGTGCTCTGCAGGCACGACAGTGTCTTTGCCAACCTGGGAAGCTGTGCTACACCACCTTAGTATCTGCAGTGGTTCCTAGGTGGTACCTCTGGCACAGAACTCTCAAGGTTTTTGCTCTCAAACTGAGAAACCATTTATAGTTCATGCAGACTGAACTAGGGATGTGAATCTCCAGGTTATCGGATGCAGAGATGTGATGTACTGACAGGCTGCCACAGGGCACTGTGTGGACAAGGTTGTGTTCAGCAGCGGGTCCCATCTATAGCACAGCTCTACCTCCTGTTCTGCACACTGAAGTACAAATCCCAGGTCAGGTGGGCCAGATGAGTCTCAGTGCAGAGGGGTATGGCACAGTGCTACAAATGAGTGAACTGTTGATCTGGTGTGGTGGCAGCCAAGTGATTAAGGCTTTGATTGTTTTGTGGTAATGGAAGAAATGAGTCTGCCATCCGACAGGAGCAGCCCATACATACATAATGTTGGATCTGTAATGACTAGGCAGAGACATTGACCATGATGGTAGGGCCATCCTGACTCCTTGCCAAGGAGCATGAGTGCACTGGATGAGGAGTGGAAGAAATTGGGGGTCTAATAGGGAGCCATGGTGAAACCTTCAAAGGTGTCATGGGAGGGACAGGAATCTTCTGGTTTTATTAACCTCTTTGTAGTTGAAAACTGAAAAAGAGGTGACATCCATCCCTTTTTCAGACAGGAGTGACAGAACATCTTGGTTTTCTCCTCTCCCATCCTTGTTACTGACAGCAGATGCAGGCCAGACTGCTTCCTGAGTGCTGGTGTGGCTGTGTCCTGGAGCCAGGTAAGGTGAGATCCATTTGGATATACATTTCTGAAGCAGACAGACGTGAAGCAGCCAGCTAGAACTTCCCAACAGTGTCAGCATCCTATTTGACCCAGAGTTCAATTCTGTGCACAAACTAATTCATCTTAGCGTACTGGGATGTTTGCGCAAAGGTATCCCATTCACTCTCTTGCCCTTACTGTGCTGCCAGGTATGTCTCCTCAGCAGCCTTCACCAGTGCCAAAGTATCTGGGTTTTCTCACTACCTGAGATCCTGCAATTTCAACTGTACCACACATACACCACAAAGTAGCTGAGCACATATTTCTTTTTGGGAAATACCAAGCAGAATTATGGTGCCCAGTGCCGCTGGGGAGATAAGCTTCAAGCAGCTGTTCAGATTTTCCTGCTGACATTACAGACTATTTGATAACTACTTCCAATGTAACAAGCGTGTGAGACATCTAACTTCAAGTCCTCATCTGCTCAGAGCTGCAACACTGGAGCTCAGAAGTGGCCCAACATTCTGAAGTGTGGTTTGATTACAAGGAGGTTAGAAATACTTGATTTGTAGTGCACACAGATGGCTGTGGGTTCACAGGCTGGACCAGTCTTGTTCTTCCACACAGAGATACAGCGGTGAAACTAAGTGTGAATGCTGTAATTTTGTTCACATTGCATGTTTGACATACCATATCTGCTCAAACAGTAGTTTATTCTCAGCTTCATTTAACTAGGTCAGGGCATCTGCTTTCAAGCAGAAGGTATGGAGGAAGCCTGTCAAACACCTAGATTCTAAGGTCAGGACAAAATTGCTCAAACACGATCATAGCAGCAGTAAGACTTGAACCCACGGTTTTGACTGTGCTTAACTTAGAAAATGACTCTCATCTGAACATCAACATTTGGAGCATCTGAAGTTGCAGATATCTGCTTTATTGACACTGGTACAGCAGCAGAGTGACACAAAATGCTTGTGTCCATAAGCAAATGGAAGATTACTTCCTACCAATGTAGCTCTAGCTACTGCAAATCCACAGCTGGACAGATACTTTGTGTAAGTTCTGGTTATCCCAGAGGAAGCTCATTTTTCACTTCCTAACACCACCTGGAAAGGAGAGGCCTTGTTTAGTCCACACGTGTAAAGATGAGTCTTTTGGTCCCTAAAATCATGTCTCAATGCACCATCCAGCATTGTTTTAGGAATGTTCAGAGTTAGGTTGACTCTCATTGTTTAACTTTATGAGGCAGTTTCTTAAATCTGAAACTAATGTGATGAAACTAGCCAGAAGGCTCGTGCTTGGCACCAGAGCCCAAAATGCCAGAGTCATAGAATCATAGTATCACAGAATGGTTTGAGCTGGTAGGGACCTTCAAAGATCATCCAGTCCAAAACCCCTGCTATGGACAGGGACATCTTTCACTTGATCAGATTGCCCAAAGTCCCGTCCAACCTGAGCTTGAACACTTTCAGTGACAGGCATCCACAACTTCTCTGGGCAACCTGTTCCAGTGTCTCACCACCCTCATTATAAAATATTTCTTCCTCATGTCCAACATAAACCCACCCTCTTTCAGTTTAAAACCATTGCCCCTTGCCCTGTCACTACAGGCCCTGGTAAAAATTCTTTCTGTCTTTCTTATAAACCCTCTTCATATATTGAAAGGCCAGAATAAGGTCTTCTCAGAGCCTTCTCTTCTCCAGGCTGACGAACTCCAACCCTCTCAGCCTTTCTTCAAAGTCTCTGCCTTCCAGAACTGCCCTTTCTGAATGATGGCTATACCCACCTGCAGGGCACAAATCTACTGCTTGACTTGCTTGAGCTAACGGTACAAACTGCACACTGCCTCCTGCAGTAAAGGCTTACCTTTGCAGAAGGGATGTCTCGCGTTTTAGCTCTGAGCTTGTTTACTTGACTCTCAGCAATATCTGCCCTTTCCTCAGCCTCTTCTAGCTTATGCTGTGCTTTTCTGAATTTGGAGAGATTAGTATTGGCTTGTTCATCCTGAAATGACAAAACAAAAGGAACTAAAACCCATCTGGCAGCATGCTGGTGCACAGAGCCAACTTTTAAACTGACAGTCCGAGAAAATGGTAAATAAGTATTTGCTTCAGTTTGGTGACTCACAGCTTCCTCAGCTTGTCTTTTGTAGGATTTGATTTTTGCCTGCAGTTTATCTACCAGATCTTGTAACCTCATCGTGTTCTTCCTGTGTTCTTCATTCTGTGGAAAGGGAACGTGTAATTACATGTCCTTGGGAGAGAAAACATCAGAAGAACTGCTTTCTATTTATACCCACCTGAAAAGTAAGCTCTTTGACACGCCGTTCATATTTGCGGATATTTTTCATAGCCTCTGAGGATTGTTTACGTTCTTCATCCAGCTCAGCTTCTAACTCTCGAATCTGGTGAATCAAACAACAATTGGCTTGAGCCCTCACACAGGACTCAGAGAAGAAAGGTGTCTGTGACATCCATGTTCAGTGCTGGTACCCACCCTGGCCTCCATCTTCAAGAGCTGCTTCTTGCCTCCCTTCAGGGCCAGCTGCTCAGCCTCATCCAGACGGTGCTGCAGGTCCTTCACTGTCTGGTCCAGGTTCTTCTTCATCCTCTCCAGGTGGGCGCTGGTGTCCTGCTCCTTCTTCAGCTCTTCTGCCATCATGGCTGCCTTGGAAGGGAGATGACACAAGAAACTGGAAGTATGTGAAAGAACAGTGCCTTGCTGCACACATGGAGCTCGGAACGATAGAAAGGGTAAATGGTCATTACTGTGGCCTTCATTGGCACTCAGTGCCATGGGGTAGAGCAGGAGCCACAGCAAAGCTTGGGAGCAGGGCACACCACAGCTGAAAGACTTCTCTGCATAACACGTGCGGAGTGTGATGGAGTCTGTACACTGTGCCTCAGTGTGTGCCCTGTTACTGCCACAATAGCCTGGATGGCTAGAGTTACAAGGCAGAAAATAGTTTAAAACACTCTATGTTATTTAAGACAAAACTAGCATATATTTTGCTCTCAAACATTTGATTCCTACACAATCAAATCAAGCATTTTGGTGAAATATTGAGTGACATTACTTACAAATAGTGTAAAATTCAACAAATTGCTTTGGCAGCAAAATACCTGAAAGAGTCTAAATTGAAAAATGTGAAAATAAAATAATGGCATTAGAAATGTAAGTATATATATAAAAATATGTGTGTGTGTGTGTGTGTATAATTCATTTCAATGCTCTATTTCTGATTTATTCTAACAGAATAGAAATGATCTAATTTTTGTTTTTCATTTTCATGAGCAAGTGGAGAAGTTTTCCTTATATTTTAACTCCAAATAATGTTTTTAAGTTTTAAGATTTTGTTTTGATCCTATGCATCAAAAATCATTAGCAGCTTGGGTCCCCTGATAGAGCAGCCCTATTGCCTGGCTGACCTTCACTGGCCTTGCATAGGAGGATACAGCACCAATTTTGAATGGAAATTCACAATTCTCATTTGAAAAGTTCTTAAATAGGACTTTGAAAAGATAAATATTTAAATACATTAGACACTTTACTGGTTTCAATACTGCAGGATTTTCTTGTGGTTTACATTTTCATGTGGCACTGGAGAAAGTTATTTGTTTTAGAGTGACTGAGTGCGGGTTTAGTTCATTATGATGACAACCGCCCCAATAACTCATCTGTCAGCAGGACAATTTCCCTGTTGCTCTAATCCTCCTCCGACACGTAGCCCCTTCAACCAGGCCCACAGACTGGTTCTTTGTCCAACTTGTGACAAGAGTATTTACATTAACTCCCAGCGGCAACGCTGTTGGGAAGCCCTGAAAATTCAAAGAGAAAAACACAGTAACATCCTCACATCTGCAATTGCCTTCTTTGCTCTTTCTTCAACATTTTTTGCTCCATTAGTAATATCTTCCATCTCATTTTGGATTTGTGCCATATCAGTTTCAAGCTTCTTCTTTGTATTAAAAAGGCTGGTGTTCTATGAAGGAGAAAAAAAGAGGCGTTGAGTGTCTGTCTTTGGTCTCTTACACAGACACCGTGAATTACTATTTGTTCTTACTCTGTGAATCTCTAGACCCCAAAAATATGTCTGCCTTAGCATAGCAAACTACCTGGGTATGGAGGAGCTGCACACGTTCGGTGGCATCCAGAAGCTCCTGCTCAGCCACTTTCCTCGAGCGCTCCGTCTGCTCCAGGGCTGCCCGTAGCTCCTCAACTTCAGCCTGCAGCAGGTTTGCTCTGCGCTCCACCATGGCCACCTGCTCCTTCAGGTCCTCCTGTCTCCTGAGAGCATCGTCCAAGTGCAGCTGCGTGTCCTAAATATGAAGACCCAATTTTGTCCTAATGAAATTCTTGGATACTGTGCTTAAAAATAAATCAACCAGACAGGTAAAACAAGACCTTGAGAATTCCCTGGATGCTGTGCAGGTGTTTCTGTGCCTCTGCAGCCACGCGGTTGGCATGGCTCAGCTGGATCTCCATTTCATTCAGGTCTCCCTCCATCTTCTTCTTCAGCCTTAAGGATTCGCTTCTGCTCCTGATCTCAGCATCCAAAACACTCTGCATTGTCTCCACAGTCTTTTGGTGGTTCTTTTTTAACTGGCTGATCTCCTCGTCTTTCTCGGCAATCTTTCTGTTGATTTCTGATTTAATCTGAGTCAGTTCTCGATTGACACCAAGGATTTTGACCTCTTCATGCTCAAGAGCTGCCTTTAAAAGAAAGGGGAAAAACAAACACAAAAGTAACGTTTCAGAGAACGCAATCATTGTGTTGTTACTCAGTGACTTCACACAAACTCCTTAAGTTTGTGGCAATCAGCCTTGCACACAGCCATCTCCCAGGAGAGAGAACAGAAAGCTGTTCAGACTGCTCTCTACTTTTTCCATTAATATTTAAACAAAACTCACCTCTGCCTCTTCCAGAGCTAACTGCAGCTCAGATTTTTCTGCTTCAGCTTGCTTTTTGGCTTTCTCAAGGTCTTTGATCATTTTGCCATTTTCAGTAATTTGTTCAGTCAGATCAGCTATTTCCTCTGTGAGATAAGAACGACATCAGCCTGGGGTAGCCAGAGAAGTTGAACTCTATGCTTTGTGACTGTGTTCAACATCTCTTCTGTATACCTACATATATACACATATGTATACACACATGTACATGTGTATACAGTTGTGTATGTGTATATGTATGTACAGATAAAAACAGATAAGCCAACTCGTGCAGTATGGCATAAACACAGGGGCATTGGCGTGGTTTCACAGCCCTCCTTACAGAGAGCCTGGGAGATACCTGCACGTGTGTATGTCTCTGGATAGGCCACCAGGGTAACACTATAGGTCTTGCCATTATATGTTCACAGCGCATCTGTAAAATTCTCTTTCACAAGCTGTACAGCCTCTTGAGGGAATCACTGTTACCTGGGAGTGGCACCTAAATGCCCTTGATCATACATCTCTGCAGCAGATAATGGAGACCAAGGACATTTGCTTTACTAGCTTTGTCACTTTGCAAACTTGCTCAACAACTTTTGGTGAGGCTTTTATGTTCTCAGTTAAAATGGAGAGAACAGTAATGACAGAGTCCTGTAACTTAGTGTACCTCGTGCAGACATGAGCGTGCCTGTAGAGCATGCCTTGTTGTGGTAGGACTGTGAACAGCTAATGGGAAACCAGAGCCAAACACTTACGCTTGAGAGTCTTGTTTTCCCGTTTGATGGTTTCAAGCTGATCCAAGCTTTCCTCATAGGCGTTTTTCACTTTGAAAAGCTCTGTGTTCAGCAAGCATGATTCTTTAGAGAGAGCTTCCCGCTCCAGCTGGCTCTCCTCATACTTTCCTTTCCATTCCGCCACAACCTGCAAGACATCATGTTTCATCCCCTGCTAGTATTGAAAATGTTATTTTATTTGTGGCTATTCTCTGTACTAGATATGTCTCTGAATACAGGACAAATTCCCGTTGCCAGGCTCTACAAGAGCTTATAACTGTCAGACACAACTTGATTTCAGTATTGACTTAAGTAAGGAGTATTAGTTTGGCCTTCTAGGAAGGATAGACTTAAAAGATACTGTGCTCACTTATCACCTTATCGAAGTTCTGCCGTTTCTTGTCAAGGGCAGCTGCCAATGTGTTTGCTCTCTCTTTGTCCACTGTCAGATCCTCCACCTCCCCCTGCAACTTCAATTTCATCTTCTCCAAGGAGACGCACTTTGAATTCACACTCTCTGCCTGCTGCCCTGCTTCCTGGAGACGCTGAGCGAGCTTTTTCCTTAAGGAATATGAATAAAACAAGCATATGATTCAAAAAATCAGTGTACATAATTTAATGAGTACCATATCGAAAGTCATTTTTTCAATTAAGTATATATGCAAGCCCCAATAAAATAATTTAGGTCTAGCTACTAACAGTAGGTCTATGTTCTGCACAATGTACATAACATCTGGACGGTTCATCCCATCTATCACATACTTGGCCTCCTCCAGCTCCTCCGTGCGCTGAATAGCATCCATCTCGTATTTGGTTCTCCACTGGGCCACTTCGCTGTTGGCCTTGGACAGGGCACGCTGCAGCTCCCCCTTGGCTTCCTGCTCCTCCTCATACTGTTCCCGGAGCAAGTCACAGTCGTGGCGAGCAGACTGCAAGGCGTGGGCCAGGGCGTTCTTGGACTAAAAATTACACATAATATCACGTATTTATGTTAGCTGTGACCAGCAGTCACCCCATGGCCTTGCACAATAAAAATATGGTCACCGCAGCTTGGGCAGAAGACAAAGGGCCAGAGGTTTATAAGTGCAGCTGTTTTCACCTGCAACCAACTTTTCTCAGCTCTACCACTAGAAAAGATCAAGAGTGATGCTCTCACCTTGGCATATGCTGTAGCTTTTCCCCCCTGCGGCTATAGAAGCAAAAGAAATCACACAGACCATGGCTTTAAAGTTAAAAAGCATGTGAAAAAATTCACCAAAAGTGAAATGAATTTTAATGCGTCAGAGACCTCCTTAGCAAAGCACTTTAACACAGTGCTCGCTGTACATATTCTGCTCAGTAGTAATTTTATTGTGTTAGGCTGTAGGTGACAATACTACAAAGTTCCAACAGTGTCTTTTAAATGAACTGAGGCTCTGATACATTTTGAAGCCTTAGCATGTGCTCAGTAGTTAGCACTACCTGGATCTCTTCCTCTAGCTGCCTTTTAAGTTCTTCTATTTGCTGTGTAATTGCCTGCTTGCTTCTGGACATTTGCAACGTTATGGTTTCTTTCTCTTCAAGTCGATGGCTTAATTCACCTGTGACAAGAGAAAACAAGCTTCCAGTACTGTCCAGATTAAGCATCCTGAAAACATTCAGATATAAATAATAATCAGTAACAGACAAGTGGAATCACACAAAGTTGTTTACCTTATCAGTTGTTACCTTTATGTATATACTTTTACCATTTTTATTTTACCATTCTCATTGCATATGGTTTTTACCATGTCATCTTTACTCTTAGAGTAATGCAGAGTTTAGTAATGAAATAATGAGACAGATATGTCTCCTTCAACATTTATCTATTCTATCTCCTTGAATGTTACTCCTATTCTGTTTTAATCATGAGTTTTGACTGTTCATTCAGACTTCCACATACACATGCTTAACCCACAATCCTCTCAGCTTTAACTACTTAAGTGCATAGCACTTAGTTTCTCTATAGTTCCTCTTTCTTAGCTTCTTAGTTTCAAAGCTTCCTTTCCTTTCTTGTTTGTTGTACCTTCTAAACTTCTATACTGACATCCTTTTTTGGAAGAACATTAGGGAAACTGGCACTCCTGCCTCTAGGTCTAGATGTTTCTTTTCAACTTGTATCACTCTTTCTAGCTTATTCTGTGTTTCCTTCCCACTCCATTTTACCGTACCTTCTACTAAACACTTTAATACTCTCCACCACTTTGCAAAGGTTTAGTAATTTCTTCTGCTTTCCTACCCCTGCTATCAATGTTTACTTGACCTCTCCTTTCTCTATTCATCCGCTCTGGAAACTTCCTCTTCTCTGCAGTTCATCTGCTGGGTTACTGTAAGTCTCTGGTCTTGCTTGGCCCACATAGGGAACTTTCGCTTTTTTCCCCTTTCTTCCTTTTCTCCTAAACTCACTTCATAACTCTTAGTAATATTACTACTGGTTCCAGGTAGGTTTCCCTACTTTTTTCCACACTGGTATTTGCAATACATAGCGCGGTGCGTTTGGGTACCCAGTGCTACAGTACCCTGATTCATCGTTGCTGCTGCCAGAGGACCAGAGCTACCCGTGCTCCATCAGGGCTGGGTGACTGGCACGTGGTATTTTGCCCTACCTGTATCTGAGCGACTCCTCATCGTCTCCCAACTTATGGACTAATGTTAGCGCTGCCAATGCCATTTTTGCCTCACCTATCTGTTGGGCTATTTGACTTAAGGCAGTCATCAAGGAGGCCACATAATGATCCCTTGGTGCATGATGTTTAACCTGGCTAAGAGCTGGTGTAGCACAAAGGCTAATCAGCTTACCTATTTCATTCCTACTTTATTAAATGTTTGAAGTAGATTCTAAAAGTCCAGCCCACAACTGTACTTTCTTTCACTGACCCAAGATCTGCAGCTATCTGTCTTACATCTTCTGGCGTCATTTAGTGTAACGAGACTCTGCAGTACACCTCTGTCGTGGGATGGTGGTAGTAGTCACTGTACATGCTGTTATTACCAACTCCTTTTTTCCATTCATATGTATTATGCCAATAAGTGTTTTCTCCTCCCATTCTAATTCTCCATCACTTCCTGCAGGTCAGCAGCTCTTTTTCATTTTTGCATCCTGATCTGCTTTTTGCAAACATCCAATTCTAATTTCACATTTTTTATGATCAGTTCCCTTTGGAGCTCTCCCTTGCTCTGGGGCAAACCATTGCACAGTGTATTTCAATCCTTCAAAATGCTCTGTTGTTTTTCTTTCTTTTTCTAAATTCATCTGGTTGTCTAATTCCAGTTGTATCCCTTGTTACATTTTGAGCCACTAGATGATATTCCTTTTCTAAAGACAAATTTGCTTCAGAAAATTTGCTTAACTGTTTCTTTTAAAACACAATTTTCATGTTGAAGCAGTTTGATTTTATGCTGTCACAGTGGCTTAACAGACACAAAATGCTTTAGCAACTTCCCATAATTGGTCCTGTGATACAAGAGCTATAGCCTAAATTTTCACTTCATAAGCTTTACAATAACTGGAAAACATTTATTCTACACCACCCTCTGTCCTGTGGGCTGAAGTAACAGCTCTCTCCTTTCTTGGAGAGGTGCCTATAGCCCATGCTGTCATCTCTAGAATTTTTGGGTCTTCTTGTAGCCCTCCAATAGCATCTTTTTCAGACTTTTCCTGAGCCATTTTAGATTTTTTTCTCAAGCCTTCAATTTCATTCTAAGATTCCCCTTGAGCACTATGCACAATGACATTACAATGAACTGGCCAGATTTATAGAATCATCTTGCAAGTATGACGACTCCAAAAAGATCATTCAGAAGAAAAGAAGAAAGAATTTGGTTGTGGTCTGTGTGCTCCCACATGACATTCTCCATCAAAAGGTGTTGTAAATTCCCTTTTCCCTGATAAGGGATGGAGATGGGGGAGTCACAGATCACAACCACTATTTATTTGAACACCTTTTATTAACTAAGTTGCTACGGTTATTAGCCTTGAGCTGTTATCATTAATGCCAGGCAACTCTGAACTCAGCACATTCACATATTTCTTCACGGCTCACTCACACACACACATTCACCCACATCTCCCCAGTAGGAGCAATACCTGGAAGGCCAAGCCCAGCCTCAGGGGCTCCTGTTTTCACCAGGTGGTATGTGTAATCCCGTAGTCTTTGCATATGGCAGCCACCACCCTCTTGGTTGTGGTCCCGGTAATACAACACGTTGATGATGCTGATGTTTGCCAGTGGCCTTGGGCTGACTTGGCAGGCCTTGGCAGTTCTTGTGGATTCATCAGGACCACTAGCTTCCAGAGATTACCAGATTTTGGGAGAGTTACACATGCTATGCCCTCTTTGGTCTCCTATTTCCTTGTAACTCTATCTCCATCCACATACGGATGTGCCTACAGAGTTCTTTCACATAAATTCATATAAATTCACATAAAAAGGGGTTTCATGGCAGGTGTAGCCCTATGGCTCAGCTGCTGGAACAGTATATGTCATCACTCCCTGACCTGCTTTTGTGAAAAATCCCTAAAATGCAGAAGGTTAGTTGAAGCCAATTCAGTGGCATTTTAATTTGAGATGTCTGACCTTGCAGCCAACCAGACGAGGGAGCATTCACACTCGTCACATACACTGTTCCAAGAAGTCCATGTGGGAGCAGAAACAAGCTTCATGAGGGTAACACACACACAGATACTGTACACACAGTGGACATGCACTCTTGGAGGAAAATGTGCAGTTCTAACAGGTTGCTCAAATCATTTGGGACCGTCCCAAATTCCTAGTCCCCCAGCACGGAATCAGTGAGCTATCTCACATCATTCTGGGAATTATTTACCTAAGCAAATAATGCTTGCAATTGGCATTTGGCATTGGCTTGCAATTGGCACTGTCCTTGTCGGCAACATGGACAGTGGGATGGAGTGCACCCTCAGCAAGTTTGCCAATGACACCAAGCTGTGTGGCATGGTTGACACACTGGAGGGGAGGGATGCCATCCAGAGGGACCTGGACAGGCTAGAGGTGGGCTCATGAAAACCTCATGAGGTTCAACCAGGCCAAATGCAAGGTCCTGCACCTGGGTCGGGGCAATCCCAAGCACAAATACAGGCTTGGCAGAGAATGGATTGAGAGCAGTCATGAGGAGAAGAACTTGGGGGTGTTGGTGGATGAGAAGCTCAACATGAGCTGGCAATGTGTTATCGCAGCCCAGAAAGCCAACCGCATCCTGGGCTGCATCAAAAGAAGCGTGGCTAGCAGGGCGAGGGAGGTGATTCTACCCCTCTACTCTGCTCTCATGAGACCCCACCTGGAGTACTACATCCAGCTTTGGAGTCCTCAGCACTAGAAGGACATGGACCTGTTAGAATGGGTCCAGAGGAGGGCCACAAAGATAATCAGAGGGCTGGAGCACCTCTCCTATGAAGACAGGCTGAGACAGCTTGGGTTTTTCAGCCTGGAGAAGAGAAGGTTCCAGGGAGACCTTAGAGCCCCTTCCAGTATCTGAAGGGGGCCTACAAGAAAGTGGGGAGGGACTTTTTGTAAGGGCATGTAGTGATAGGACGAGGGGGAATGGCTTCAAACTGGAAGAGGGGAGATTTAAGTGAGATATCAGGAAGAAATTTTTCACTGTGAGGGTGGTGAGGCACGGCCAAGATTGCCCAGAGAAGCTGTGGCTGCCCCATCCCTGGAGGTGTTCAAGGCCAGGTTGGACGGGGCTTGGAGCAACCTGGTCTAGTGGGAGGTGTCCCTGCCCATGGCAGGGGGTTGGAATGAGATGGTCTTTAAGGTCCCTTCCAACCTAAACCATTCTATGATTCTATGATGTGAACTTCAAAGTGTCACTCATTAACTCATTTCCTTTGATTTATTTCTAATGTTGTCTGTGCTTGTACCAATGAGCCTGGAAGTAGAATACGCACTTAGGGAACAATTAGGTCTCGCTCATGGTACACATTAGAGGGTCTCTGTGCTACTGAAGGGAAAAAATAGCCCCTCAGCAGATCTTTGTGCCTTCCTTACCAGACTCTGCTTGGAGCTGGGCTTTTTGTATCAGCATCTCATTCATATTTCTTTGATTTTCCTCAAATTTGGCTTTCATATCTTTCATCTGGTCTTCCAGTGTGCGGTACATTTTTTCCAGATTAGCCTGAAAGAGAGTAAGAAAGTGGAATCTGTATATGTGTGTTTGTATTGCATCAAATTCCCACCAGACAGAAATATTGCCAATTCAAGTATTTCACTTATAAAGAAACACCTTGGACTTGGTAACAGTCTCTGTACTACTGGCCAAGTCGTCAATCTCCATCTTCAGCTCACTCTTCTCCTTCTCCAGCTTCTGCTTCACTCGTTGCAGGTTGTCGATCTGCTCCCCAAGCTCAGCTGTGCTGTCCGCGTGCTTCTTCCGCAGGGCGGCAGCCGTGGCTTCGTGCTGCAGCGTGGCCTCTTCGAGGTCACGACGCATCTTCTGAAATTCTGCCTCACGCTTCTTGTTAAGTTCGGTTTGAGCGGTGGTGGCTCCTCCGGCCTCTTCAAGTCTTTCACTGATTTCCTCAAGTTCATTAGCCAGCTCGTCACAATGCTTCTCTGCTTTTGCCCGCATCGCTTTCTCACTCATGGTTTCCTCTTCTAGCTCTGCAACACGGGCCTGTATAATGAGGAAATGGCACAGCAGGAATCAATAAGGGAGCAGATCATTCAATTCTTAGGTTAATGCATAATTGTCATAGTAGAATAACAAGTCCATTGTTTCGGAGACTATAAGCAAAACAAAGTTCCTTTGAATTTTAGTGTTTTGCCATTGTAGGCAAAGGCTTACCAACAGGAAAAGACCTATGGACCAACCCATACTAACTTTAGATCACAGCTTTCAGTTGTGTGGAGAAAATTATTGCAACATACTGAGGTAATTACTGTGACTGGGTCAGAGATTTTATCAGTGACCACCTGTGGATAAGCATTATTCATGCCACTACAGTTTAAACAAGCAAACAGTAATGATGAAGTAGCTACATAAAGTCTCTTGCCTGCAATTCTCTGATCTTCTTCTGCAACTGAATACCTGAACTCTGCTGTTCCTCAATTTTATTTTGCATCTGGTTAAATTCAAAGTCTTTCCTGTAAAGGAAATATTCTTTTAATAAAAAGAAAATATGTGCAGTTAAAAACAAACAGCAAATTTGTCACTATTTTTTTTCTCATACTTCCTTAATTTTTCATCTAAATGTTGTTTATCGTTCTCCAGGTCCGCTATGGTCTCCTGCGCAAGTTTCAAGTCTCCCTCAAGCTTTCTCTTTGCTCGTTCAAGATCCAGACAAACTTTTCTTTCCTGTTCTAAAGATCCTTCAACCTGTAACATAAAAATATATGAAGATGACTGATGGAACCACTGAGGAATCTGTCCCTTCTCCTTGTGTTGAATATGCTCACATGGTTCACTTGTTGCTCCAGCTTGATCCTGGCTTTGGTGAGAGTATTAACTTTGTCCTCCTCAATTTGCAGGTCATCCAGTGCCTGCTGGTGGGCTTCTTGCAGGGCCTTCTTCTCCTTGACTAACTTCACAATAGTCTCATCCAAACCTGTCATTTCTTCAGTTAGATTTTTAACCTATTTTAAGGCACAATACTTGAAGGTCCCTCATAATTTTGGCTGTTGTATAGGTTAGTGATCACACAAAGGCGATAAACATGTTGCTAGGCTACCAAAGAGACTTCATTAGTTGCATTATATGGTCAAACTATACAATCTCTCTGCTCATGTATCAGCCCTTCTGAAGCCACAAAGCAATTCTGAACTTTCATTTTAATGCATTTTGTATGCTTATGGGTTGGTTTTCCTGCACAACAGAGGTGACCACATTTAACACCAGGCCCATAGATTTCCTTATACAACTTCGCGTTATTGTTCAAGTTGACTGCACCTTTACATCCTGTATATAGACAGAACAACTATTATTAAACGTGCAAATAGCAGAAATAAAAAGTACCTTGTTTTCTGTGGCATGCTTTTCCTTTTCAGCCTTGGCCAGTGTTAACTCAAGGTCATCAATATCCTTCTTCAGCTCAGAGCATTCATCCTCCAGTTTCCTCTTTCTGGCTGCCAGATCAGCGTTTATCTCCTCTTCATCCTCCAGCTTTTCCGTTACCTCCTTTATTCTTGCTTCCAGCTGGAATTTTGCTTTGATCAGCTGGTCACATCTTTCTTCAGCATCAGCCAAATTTTCATTTTCCTTTTTATAGAAAACAAAAATGTGTTTCATATTGTCACACATTGGGACTGACACTTGCAGAAATCACCTGCTTATTATGCAACTGGAACATGAAATAACTGAATTTCCATTCAGCCTTTTCCTGAACACTCAGACAAAACTGATGTAATCTGAGGAGCCAAAAATGGTTTTAAATTACGTACAGTCTGTACTTGCAGCTGCAGGTCCTTTTTCTCTTGCACCAGAGTCACCATTTTTTCTTCCAGTTCTTTCCTCCTGGTTTCCGATTTAGCCAGTTCTTCTTTCATTCTCTCAAACTCTTCCTTCATCGTGGCCAGTTCTTTCTCAGTTTCCACACTTTTTAAGAGGGGTTTTATCTTGAAGTACAACTTCATCCAGGGCCAGTGTTTGACATTCATGAATGCACGGATGTTGTACTGGATGCAGAAAATGGACTCCCTGAAATCACAGCGATCCATCAGTACTGTGAAAAAAGCACATCTTTGAGAAACCAGGCCTCGCAGAAGACACACACCTTCGGTCTAACATTCTTTTCAGTTCAAGTCTCCTGAGGTACCCCCTGCATAAAGCCTGTGTCTGCGTGATCAGCTGTCCTAAGCAATCATCTCGCATCTCTTCCAGGACACCTAGCAAACCAGCCTTGAAGAACACCTGCAATCAAAGAACAGAGATCACTCATTGCTGGCCTTATATTTTAATGCAATGAATGACTTTTCATTGTGTGGAAAATTAAGTGTTTACCTTAGTGTGTCCAAATTTGTACTGAGTATGATCTATCTCAATGGAAGACAGCAACTTTTCACACGCCTTCTTGCTATCAATAAACTGTCCTTCTGGAATGACACTAACGTTCAGAAGGCGGTATCTGACAAAATAAAGGAAAAAACCTTAACTGTCAGTATCATTTTAGTGCACAGGATGCTACAGGAACAGCTGCCACTTTGAAGATACAGAGGAAAGCTGAGTCTGACTCACACCTCCAGCCTTAAATAGCCAACAGTAAGCAGCAGGTCAGTTCAGTAGGTTCCCAGCATGTGTTACAGCCCTCACTGAGGCTGAGGGCATGGATGGTCTGTTCTCTGGACCTGAGAGACCCTGCTCATCTGTGTCATGGTCATTTACACTAATCTAGGGGCGGCAGCTCACTGGGTTACCTATAAGTTCAAAAAATTAATGTATTTTAAGAACGGGGGACCGCTGCAATTATCTAATCTGGCCTCCAGTATAACACATGCACACATTCCTCCCAGTGCCTTGTTCATCCACCCCCATTTTGTGATTAATTTAATACATACTTTTGAAAAAAAAAAAAAAAAAAAACAAATTTCAATCTTATTTGAAGCCTTCAAGCCTTGAGAGTGCCCCAGGTAAGCTATTCACCCTCACTGTAGAAAAGGTGTACACCACTTCTACCTTGACAACATCCTTTTTCAAGGTCCCACCCTTGGACTCCTGCTCTGAATCTGACAGGTTCCTGCATATTCAGAAATCTTTACACCTGTAGGTTCTCTACACCACAAACAAATCATCTGTTAACATAGAATTTCATGAGTTAAATAGTTTGATTTAAATCTCTCCCTGCACTTGAGTTCACATTTATCCTGTAGCTCTTTTCAGAACCATATCCAGCTTCTCTCATCCCTTCTGAAGTATGTAAACGTAAATTAGACACAGTATCTAGCAATGGACTTCCTGATCCCACATTGAGAGATTATTCCACCCCCTATTCTTTTCAGCATACCTCTGCTTACCCGTACACCAATCTGCCCACACACATCACTCACTGCCTTGGGAAGTCTTCTTCAGTGAGTGCCCAAAATGCCACTTCTGCCCTTTTCAATGTCCCTGCCCTCCAGGATACCCTGCTCAGTGCTCTAAGTGTGGTGTACTTCCTTTGTTCTTAGAGATCTGACCCTTTGTTCAAATAGAACAAGCAGCTGACCCCAGCTGGGTTGCCCTAAATTTAGCAACCTTTTACAAATGTCTTATTTGCATGGCAGTTCCTGAGTTAAAATTGTGGGGTTTTTTCATCTATAAATTAATGTAGCTGAGGTGCTGTAGAAATGTTAGCATGTAGAAATGTTAGCCCTGTACAAAATCACAGTGCCATGTGGAACTGATTTAGATGTCCTGCTGAAGTCTCTCTTGTCAATGGAGCTACATTTGCCAGTCAAGCTTATAATTTCATCAAAGAAGTGGTATCAGGTTTAACACAACTTCCTTTCAGTAAAACCATTCTAGATAGAACTATTTAAACAACATTCTTCAAACTTCTACTAGATAGCTGTTAAATATAGGATGTGGCGTAGACCACCTTCCATGTTTTTGCTGAAACATGCTTGTGTCAAATTTGAGAATTTAAGTAGACTACCCAAACATTCAGATGAGCACAAATGAAGTGAAAATAGGTTTTGGCATATGGTATTCAGGAAGGTATTGGGTGGGCACTGCCCACACAGACCCTGCTATTAGATATGTCTTTGTGCATTCCGTAGTTGTTAAATATTGAAATAGTCTTTTCCTGAGAACTATATCATTGACTTGTTTAGCAAGACTCTTCTCTCAAATGAATTGGGCTCAATGCAAACACAAGAATGTTATTACAGACCTTTGTTTAAAATCTCCATACAATATCTTGTTCGGAAATCCTTTCCTGCAGATTCGAATGCCTTCCAGAACACCGTTACATCTCAGCTGGTGCAGAACAAGCTTGTGATCCATAAGGCCTATGACAGTGCAACACAGGGATATATTGATTTTTCTAGCATTGGTCAATTGGTCTTTCTGCCAATTTCTACTCTGTGTTTTAGAAATTACCTGGGGTCTTTGTTTCATTGGGAATGATACAACGCACAAAATGAGGATGAGTTGTTCGCAGGTTGGACATCAGCTTATTTAGATTTTCCTGTAAAAAAAGATATCATTTGGCATTTTTTTTGCAATATTTGCAATATTACTTCAAGACATAAGGCAAATATTCTCAACAGGATTTGACTCTGATGAAAAAAAAAAACAAAATCAGAAATTTTTCCTTATTCCTCTAGTGAATATTCTACAATCCTGTCTGGGCATTGGAAAAGTAAATAGCTACTAACAGTGGATACAATTGACAAACTTTCCTCCAGTCTTAAAATGAAAATGTGTCCTTCATGGTTAGAAGCTGATCATAAGAGCTATTAAACAGGATGAGGATGATCAAATGAATGAATGGGGTGATTTGTTGTTTTTATTATTTAGACATATTAGCTATGTATACTTCAAAGAGAACTGAGACACAAAATCAATGTTTTTCTATGACACCAGAAGTCACCTGCTCTGCAGTATAGTTTTTGTTAACATTGCATTTCTTGAATCACCTCAGGCAATAATGACATGCATAATGAGTAGGGCCCACATCACAGCCAGGTGGATGCTGCGCTCCTCATCCTGCCAGGAAGGGCTGAGCCTGTCCCTGTCCCCGTCCCCAGGATATAGATGTGCCACAGCAGTGTCAAGGGGCTGCAACATGTAATTTGTGTTGCCCACACTGACTGCAAGGCACTGGTTGCCACACAATGCCCTGTACTCAGAGACACATCCTGGAAGAAGCCAATTACAGCCCACTAAGGGAAGGATGGTGTGAGCACCAAAGATCAAAGCCCAGACAGCCTTTGGGCTGTCTTGGAACTGCACAACCTGATCAAAGCATGTGACTTCCCTTCTCCACCATCATCCCGTTGGACCGCATCCACAAAGCAGAATTCAATTAACCTTTACCAGATCCCAAAGGTAACTTCCCACAGTATCGTATGGCAACAGAGAAAGTGGGAACGGTGAACTAGCACAGACGGGTCTGACAGGACTGCCTTGTCAGCATTTTCTGCAGGTGGCCCATGCTGAGCCAGAGAACACACCTACCCGAAAGAGTACCGAGACAGTTTGGAAGGAAGAGCCCTTTTTCTTGGTTCCTTTCTTCTTCATACCACCACCTTCAGCTGGAAAATGAGATGACAGTCCAACTGAGGTACTGCTGTAGATCCCTTAGACAGCATTATAATTGTGCATCTAATACATAGAGCATGGATACTGACTCAACATTGATTCAACTCAGGTGATAGCTACAGTTGGAAACACCAGACAGGAAACATAATCCTCCTATCTTACCTTCATCTATGGAAGCAAAGGTGGCATAAAGATTGCATAAAATTTTCATAGATGATTTCTGGTACAGCCCCACAACAGTTTCATTCAGGGGGTCCTTGTTCTTCTCCAGCCAGCCAGTGATGTTGTAGTCTACTGTGCCAGCATAGTGCACCAGGGAGAAGTGGGCCTCAGCCTTGCCTTTGGCAGGCTTGGGCTTCTGGAAGTTGCTGGACTTGCCCAGATGCTGGTCGTAGAGCTTGTTCTTGAAAGAGGTGTCAGTTGCCTTGGGGAACATGCACTCCTCTTCCAGGATGGAGAAGATGCCCATGGGCTGAGTAGAAAAAAGTTGTTTTCAAATAAGATTAATTAAAATTATAATTAAAAAAATGAAAAAATAAAGAAATGCTGAAATTAAAGTACTGGAGGTATTTCATAGAGAGTTAGCTTGGGAGGAGCAGGTAAGCAAGAGTTTTTGTGAACAGCTGGCAAGATATTCCAAAGCACTAGATTTTCATAAATAACTTTTGAACTACCTAGACATTGGCTGGAAAACAAAGAAAGCCAAGCAAAATCTGTGCAGTAACTTCTTGGAATACAGTAATGACTTCTCCTTATGCAGAAGGAGGAAAAAGCAAGCAGACATGAGGGATTTGAATTTAATTGAATGGAAAACCTGAGGAGGAACCAATATGCAAAGACCGAATACAACTGGCATAAACATGACGATGAAATGACAATTTATAACGATGCAGAAGAAAGAAAGACAGAACAGAGAATTAAAAGCAATGTCATTTTAGAAGGCAGAATACATTTCCAGTCAGTGGATAATTAATCACAAGGGTTACATTTAAAGGAAGCGTGGAGGTAAGGAGACCTGTGAGCTTCACAGGGAGAGCGTACTGAAGGTCCTCAGTGTAACCACTCTCAAGAACCCCTTCCAGATCTGATTTGTGTGATTGCACAAGCTGTGTAAGAAACTCACCTTTTCTATAAGCTCAATGCAGGCAGCCAGATCCATCCCAAAGTCAATGAACTCCCATTCAATGCCTTCCTTCTTGTATTCCTCCTGCTCCAGCACGAACATGTGGTGGTTGAAGAACTGTTGCAGTTTCTCATTGGTGAAGTTGATGCAGAGCTGCTCAAAGCTGTTGAACTAATATTTGAGTAAAAGTGTTAATATTTTTGAACTGACTCCAATCAATTTATTGCATAGAGATGTCAAGGCAAGGACAGACAGACTATCCCTGAAGGGTTTTGATAATAGCATGAAGGATATACCACGGGTGGTCCAGGCTTACAGAAAATTTGTGCTGTGCAGCATATGGTTGATGGCAATTGCATTGGTGATGTTTTTGGGTGACCCTAATGTCACTAAATATAGATTACATGGGGAGGGAGACAGCAGCTTCATGGCTATGCTTCTGCCTTTTCTCTTACAAAGTGGGTGATAGATCCACAAAGGCAGAAGCAACTTCAGGGAGATTTGCCCTGTTCTTGAGGGCTGCCTTGGAGTGAGGAGGAAAGGTCAGAAAAGTCAAACAAAAGGAAAAAAAGCATTTAAAGACAGCCAGAAGTCTGAGAGTGCTATGTAAAACCAAACCTCAAAAATCTCGAAGCCAGCAATGTCTAAGACCCCAATAAAGTGCTGTCTTGGCAGCTTTGTATCCAGTTGTTGGTTGATGCGCATCACCATCCACAAGAAGAGTTTTTCGTAGACTGACTTGGAAATGGCATTCACTGCCTGGTGCACCTGCAAGGAGATGGTTCACACAGCTGTGTCAGGGCACTGCTAGTGCATCACCAGAATAAAACGCCCCTCCACCACACACGGATATTGTCAGCCCACAAAGTGCACTAATAGGCCTTAACAGTTCTGACCATCCTCAGCTGTGACCTGCACCCACTCCTGTCCCTTACGGAGAAGACAGACCCTGCTGCTCCCTGACACTCACCTGATCCACTGTTTGGCCCTTCATGACGTATTCATTTCCCACTTTCACCCGGGGATAGCAGAAAGCTTTCAGCAAGTCTGCTGAGTTCAGTCCCATCAAATATGCTGCTTTGTCAGCCTCTGTAAAACAAACAAACAAAAAAAAACACTGAAAGACTTTCTTCTTAGCTGGGACAGACAGAATGCACTGGAGCCAGCCAGAGCTCACTCTGAAACATGGCAAACTGGTTGGGTCTACCCCATCCACAAAGCTTCACCAATGTTCTCATTTACTTTTCCAAACAGCCTTGTAGGGCTGGTCCCCATGATTGAGTGGCTACAGCAGCCCCAACAGTGTGGTAAACCCAGTGAGTGCATTGGTGATGGGACAACAGAGTGTTTTTCCCTTCGAGCCGCTGCTCCACAATGTCACCCAAGCAAAACAAGTCTGGATGTGTTACCAGAAACCAGTGAACACTACAGTAACGTGTCCCAGGCACAAGGTCCTTCAGCAAAGCCATCAGGAACAAAGTGGTAAAGTGGATGCAGAAAGCGACCCTGCAGGAGGTGGTAAGTTGAAGGTTGAACCTCCTTTTTATGTTCATCAAGGAAAAACTGCTTCTTTCCTGGAAGACTCTTTGCATTTCTAGTGAAAAAATGGTATGTAAACAGTTGGAAATACGTCTGTCTCTAAGCCATGAAAGTATTACCTTCTGTGCCGTCTGGCTCTGCCTGCTCCTCACGTGGTTTCTGCTTGAACTTCATGTTCCCGTAGTGCAGGATTGCCCCTGTCAGTTTGTAAATCCCCATTCTCTCATCGGAGCTGAAGCCCAAAATGTCGATGGCTGCCTGCACACCAGATAGATCAGCTGATTATAATGGTGGTCATGGTAAAAGTGATACTGTCTCTTCTTGCTAAGTGTACTCACATCTGTGGCAACAAGCTCCTCCTGGTCATCAATGCTGGCCACAGAAATCTCCCCTTGGCTGATGAAGGGGTAGTCATACGGGTTGGTTGTGATGAGGAGCATCTCTGAAAGGCAAACAAAGCAGTGAGAGCCAGATCCTGGCAGTGAAAATGGAACAACAGCTCAGCAAGGTTTCACAGGCTCTTTTTCCTTTCGCATCTCCAAACTCTTGGTTTTCTATTAAGAGACAAGAAAGACAGAGTAAAAGCCATTCATCTGCCTTCCACTGGATGAGCAGAAAGTCCCGGGCAGGTTCTCAGTCCTACCAGTTTAATATGCTGTGAACTGGGCGCTGAACATTCAGCACTGTCAGACAAGGAACAAGGGCCAGCCAAAGAAACAGATTTTAAGAAAAACACTTTTAGGTAAGACTCGTATGTGCTTATCCTCATACATGTCATATACTAACCCACCCTGAATGCCCCTTGCACCCACTGGGGCTGTGTGCTAGTGCACGTAAGCAATACAAACATGTGTGGTTATCTCCATCTAATTGAGGCCAACATTCACAACTCATTTTCAGTCCCGAATCCTCTGGTAGAGTAAGAGGAGAAGCGAAGATGTGCAGATGTGCAGTGGGGTTCTGCAGCGTGCAGGAGAGGAAACCCTCCATACATTGAAGATAACTCTGTCTGTGTCCTTGTACAGACGTGCAGTCCCCGGCACGGGGCAGTCTCTCTGGGAAGGGAAGAGAGGGGTGGTAAACGTCGGGAGGACACATAGTGGGAAGATGGGGACAGGAGCTCCACCTTGGGAAATGTTCTGTGGATAGTTGGGAGGGGAAGGCAGAGTGGAGTGAGGATGAGTGCAGTAGTTGAGTGTGTGGCAAAAGGGTTTGGGACAGATGCGGGGCATGGGTAGGCTATGCCATGGCAGTGGGAAGGCTGGAGGGACCATACTGGAAATCGGGAAGAACTTTTGCCCATATGATAAAGAGTTCAGACAGGTGGTTTATAGATCAAGGTCTCTGGCCATCCTGCATCCAGGCAATTACTCACCTTTCTGTTGAAGATTGTTCACAGGATCTGGCCCATATAAGTTGGACTTTCCACACCAGCAAGGTGTAAGACAGAGTAAACTAGCCACCCCCCTGCCCCACCTGCACACAGTTTGCATTACAACTTACCCAGGGAAGATAAATTGGAGGTGGAGCAACCTCTAGCGCAACACTGTTATACAGAGACAAAAGTGCAGTGTACAGCTTTGGCAGCCCAGTCATCATCGATGCTGGAATGCGGATGGCGTAAATAAGCACACGATCAAAGCTCCAGTGCTTTGCACAGCCTGAGGCACCTGCCGAAAGGGGAAGCTGGTGCCTGTGACACATGGTGCTAGGCCAGCAGGCGCCACTGGACCCTCTGTCACTGAGCTGGCATATTTAGGGAAAAGTTTCCCATATTGATTTTATTGCAAAATATCACTAGGTGATGGCTGTCCTTACCGAGCAGTTCAGGCTTCTTATTGGAGAGGATCTGATAGAAGATGTGGTAGCTTCTCTCAGCTTTCAGCTGGAAGGTGACTCTCGACTTTTCGAGCAAGTCTGTAATATGCACGCACATGTAAATTTTTCAAGCTCTTCTTTACTTTACAGGAAAGCAGTGAGCCCCCTTCATTTACTCACAGGTCTCAATGTCACCAGAGGACAGTTTTCCAGAGGTACCAAAATGAATACGAATGAATTTACCCTGGCAAGCAGACAAAAGGTCACGGTCAGTGCAGTATTCTCAGCGTAACATGCCAGAGTAGTTTTCTCTCTTGAATCTCAGTGACAGCGTCTCCAAATCAGTCTGAATTATCTTAGGTATTCAAAGATGGATAAAGGGGAACAGTTTGCTGCAGCCCACGCAGCTGTGAGCATGGAACAGCTGTAAACACATCGGTATCTAACAAACAACCAAGAAATTTGTCAGCAAGAACATTTCTCCCAGCCCGGTGACTCCCAGTTGCAAGTAACAAGCAGGCAAACAGGATTAGAAATGCAGGGGGGCAGAGAGAAACACGGCAACTCACAAAGCGCGAAGAGTTGTCATTTCTCACAGTCTTGGCATTCCCGAAGGCCTCCAGCAGCGGGTTAGCGCTGATGATTTGATCCTCGAGCGTACCCTGCCAGAATATTTGAATAATTATTGAAAAACACCATGGGCTACGTGGTAGGAAAAAGTTACTCTATTGGGGCTCGCCTGATTACATGCGCAGCCACGTGCCCTTCGTTTCAGCCGTACAGCGTTACTGCAGCATCTTCTCGACTACAGTGCCAAGAACCAGCACTGTGTGTAAATGGTAAATAATTTATTTTTCTCTTATTCAGAATTTCTCCATGGTCAGACCTCTCATCTCTCAGCCACAGGGACAGACTGGTCCATGTGAAGAAACTGGAGCTTCTGATTCTTCCTGGACACCAATCCCCCAGACCTGGTGTCAGTCCAGATAAAGCTACACTTGGGCAGTGACAGTGGCAGCTCTGGTGGCTTGTGTTTGTTGTGGTCCTAACCGCATGTCAGCCCCTGGTCTTACTGGCCTTTGAGAGAGTGGCTGAAGCTAATAAAAGATATTTCATATTTTGAGATAAATGTTTGTCACCAGTGGCCTCTGCAGCCACAGGCTGATAACATCCCAAACTGCCCCTCTGCCAAGCCTTTCTTCCTCACACCTTCATCCAGGACTCCTTCTTCTTGGCCAGGTCTCCACCCGCTGCAATTGTTGCAAAGTACTGGATGACACGCTTTGTGTTCACAGTCTTCCCTGCACCGGATTCTCCGCTGTTGAGGGAAAGCGCAGAGTGAAGAATTATCTGCCCGCTTTTTGTTGGAGACAAAGTTCAAAGAGAGAGATGTACTTACGTGATTAGGATAGACTGATTTTCACGATCTGTCAAAGGGAAAAATAACTGCAGTCAGAGAAGCTGTAGGGAAAAGTGCTGGTTCTTAGGTAACCCATCACCTGGTGTCCATCAAAGGGAAAGAAACAAAATCTCTGCAAGCAAAACTGAGGTGCATGATCTTTTTCTCCTTCTCTCTTCCCCTCCCTGTACTCCGCTTTTTGTCTTCTCTCCTTCACCTTTGCTCCATCCTGCCCTCTCCTCTTTGCTTCTGTCTTTACCATTCTTTACCTTTATTACTGTTTAATACGGAACAGGACTTGATTCAAACTAAAACCATGTATTCTGGTGAAAATATTTCTTCCAGCTCTGTTCTGCTGTTGCTTGAAGCCACGTGCTGCTGTGCTGACTAGAGACTTCCCAGATAGTGTGTCCTGTCCAGCTGCAACTATCCTTTGCAGCGGTTCCTCTTATGGTGCTTAGCTTAGTACTTAGACCAGAAATACAGCTAATGTGCAGTACAACAGCACAGCACACTTCAAAAATAAAAAACTTATTCCAGGAGACGAGGAAAACTGTCTGGAGCTGGTTTTGCATCACCTGGAGATAAAATAGGCACATCTAATTCCGCAGCACAATAGTTGGGAGCCCGAGCAACATGGCACAGAACAAGGAATTAGGGTAGCACACTGTAAGAGATGGCAAAGGCAACCGAGCGCATGGCAGATAAGGAATGGCATTTGGCAGAAGCAGTGTTTCTGACACATTTTTTTTTTCTATGAGTCTGGTCAAAATAGAAAAGCTCACCAGTCAGCATGAACTGATAGGCATTGTCAGAGATGGAGAAGATGTGGGGAGGGGCCTCCTGGCGCTTCTTGCCTCGGTAGGCCAACACCACCTCTGGGTTGTACACCGGCAGCCACTTGTAGGGGTTGACAGTGACACAGAAGAGACCCGAGTAGGTCTGCGAGGAAAAAAATAGACCAGAAGAGTCCCTGAAGTCCATCTCCTGGCAGCTGGATTTTTTCCCTTGCCATGAGAGGGAACTTACATAGATCATCCAGGAGCTGTAGCGGTCCTTGAGGTTGTAGAGGACAGCAGGTTCATGCAGGTGGGTCAACATGGCCACATCCTCAATTCTGTCAAACTTAGGTGGGTTCATGGCATATACATCATCAGGTTTGACAGCAACAGTCTGTAATTCAGAAAGAAAGAGTTAACCTTGATTCAGCAACTCTCAATGCTCCTTCCACATGTACACACCGAGACACAAACACAGAGAAGTGATAACATCTTTAAGGCTGCTCTAATTCAGATTTTTCTTTCTTTAAACTGTTCAAAACAAGATATGGCTATTACAGGGCAGACACTGCTGCCAGACAGGAACTCTGCAACACTGACAAATTTACAGGACATAAATTTACTGTCCTGGAATTGCTACAACCACACAGGGAGATTTTGTGCTGAACCAGCACTATCTTCACATTATTGCTGCTTATGAACTTCACATCGCTGCTGCTCATGGCTGTAATGGTCCACCTTTCAGCCTCTGGGACTCACACTGCACAATGCCGGAGGGACGGGACACTAACAGCACAAGAGTCATCAACAGCAAATCCTTCCTTGGAACAGATTTGTTCCAGTCCTGCCTGTTGCCATTCCTAATTAAACGAAGGCTCTATCCCTACTAAATAGCACCGTCTGCTGGGCTCAGGTTGTGGATGACCATCCTGTCACACCGCCAGAGCCTGTGGGTATGTTGGAGGGGGGTGTAGATGTGCAGGAAAGCAGATGTACACAGACAGCAGCAGCTTATTTTGGCCACATTGAACCATGAAGGAGCTTGAAAATCCTGTTGTCTTTTCTCCAGATGGCTTTTCCCATTGCTTTTATGCTGCAATTGCTGCTCCCATGGACTGGTCCAAGCTGACTAGTCCAGTCCAAGGAGGAGATTGTGTTACTGCAATCATATTTGATTCGGAAAGATTGAACACCATTTCCAAGCTCAGGTCCTGATTAGTGGAATGATCTTGGGCTTCTTTTGACAAAGCAAGAATTACAGGCACAGTTTTCAAAAGCAGCTTTGGGATACATGCCCCTAAATACCTTTCTAAAGCATTCAAACACTTCAGCAATTTGGATTCATGGAAAGTCTCTGTATAGATCATGCATTAACTGCTATTCACAGGACATATCTGGGAGTCACTATAGAGTTTTCTAAAATAATGTCCGTTCAGCGCTGAGAATAGGACAGGAAACTCTACAATATCAGGAATTATTAGAAAAGAAAGGGAGAAAATAAGAGAGTTTTATGTAGGATGTGTCCATCAGTTCATTCACATATTTGTTACTGATCACACCTCTTAGAAAGGACATAGTTGCACTAGAAATGATCCAATGAAGAGAAACAAAGATGGTCACAGGTAGGAAACAACTTTTCTATGAGGAAAGCATAACTTGATTGGGATTTGGAGGTGAAAAGGAGATATTTTTGAAGTTTGCAAAATCAGGAATGGCAGAGACAACCATGGCCATAGCAAGGAAGCATTACATGTTTTTTCTCCTTGTGAAAAAAATAAGCAGAAATTACCAGGCTGTACATTGCAGAAAAAGGAAGCATTTTACACAGACTGCCATTTTAAACTGTGGAAATATTTCCCACAGGACAGTACAGAGGCAAAAATCTCAAATGGATGTAAAAAAGCCAGCCCCCAGGCAAGCAGGTCCTCGTACACAGTATCCTGCTGCAGCCTCTGCTCAGTCACGTACCTGTGACTGCTGGAGGCTGGGGGGGAACTAATGGATTACTGCTTTATTCTTTATTTGCTTTATTCTTAAAAATTTGGTAGCACCTACTGCCAAGATGGTGGTTGAGGCGGTTCTTTGGGCTGCTGCAGCTATTCTTACAAAGGTTATCAGCACACAAGTTGCTAAGACATTGCAGCGTTTTTGCAAGATTAACACCTTGGAGGCTTTTCAAGGAAACTGTTTGCAGCCAGTGACACTGATAGTAATTTCACATGCAAAGGGGACTCTCAAAGTAGCTGCCTGCGCTGCTACCGTAAATGAAGGAATTTGTTGGTGGGTATGAGAGTGTTAGATGAGAAAGGGTTAAAAGCAGAGGTTGAAGAACGCTAAGACTGGCAAAGCTAGAACCCAACCTGTTTCAGAGCATTGCCTCATCTTTAAAGCCTAAACCAAGAATAATTATCCAATGGATACCTTCATGCCATCATCCAGAGCAACGCCTTCCTCTGGAGGCTGTGCTGGTCCCAGTCAGAGGGCAGGGCAGACGCTGGGCAGTGCAGATTTCTCGCCCGAGCTAGTCTAGTGCTTTCTGTGTTCCTTGCCCTCCCTAGCAGACGCCCTGGGCCCTCAGCAGGGCAGGGAGGAGGACCAGAAGGAATGCACTTACTCTGCCATCCTCTGTCTCAACAGTTATCTTCCCGTCCTGTGCCGCCGTGATCCTCCCTTTGGTGTACTCCACCTCGGGGTCAGCCACAAAGCAGTAGGTCTTGGCGTCAAATGGCTGGTTCTGGGCTTCTATTCTCTCCTTCTCTGATTTGCGAAGGTACGGTGCAGCCTCACCAAAAATCTCCATGCTGGCGTCTCTGCTCATGGCTGAAGCTGAAAGACAGACCCTGCTGTGATGGTCCCCTATGCGGTCCTTAGAGTCGAGCAGAGTGGAGCTGAAGGTGCACCAGCCCTCCCAAGTTGGCTGCTCTGAGAACACCCTCCCCGTACCTCAGATGCATGCTGCAAGGTCTTGAGGGAGATATTTGCCTTTCAAAGCTGGAATGTACAAAAGCAATGAAGAAGAGCTGCCACGCTTCACAGCCCCAAGGAAAGGGAATCCATGCCTGAAGGAGTAGGAGGGCTCCCCAGGGAAGTGCGGCAAAGGGGAGGGATCTCTGAAGGACTCACATAGTCCTTAATAAGACTGAATCCCTGAAGCCTGTTTTTTTCCCAGTTCTCCATTTATGATTTCCCCCACTCCTTTTTAACATGGAGCCTGTCCTAGTCCTCTGGTGGGCAGCCATAGTGGGCAGGAACGGACACGTGCCATGGCCCGTTAGAGCAGCTCATGCAGGGGGAAGAACAGGGACCTGTCCACAGGGAGTGCAAGGGAAGAGCCAGCTCGTGCCAGCCTGGGCAAGCTACCAGTTTTCATGCCTTAAATTCTCACCTTAACAATCAGTCAACAGAAAGAAGGAAGGAACGGGCTGACATCTCTGATCTCTGAAAGAGAAAGGGTGAAGGGTCAGACTCCAGCTAAGCTGCAGCCTTTCCGAAGGCCCAATACCTCTCACTTACTTACTGCGAGCAACCACTCCAGTTGAGAGCCAGCAAAGCAAACCGCAGACACCAGTCCTTCCTTACCCAAGGAATGGCCCAGTGGGGGATATACAGCAGGTCTCCCACTGCCTCGAGAAGCTCCAGGCACAGGGAACAGCACCTGTGGCAGGAGCCCTCTGCCCCTCTGGGTCAGTCACGGCACGGCCATGAGCACGGGCAGGGGATCGGGAGCCACCAACAAGGGCTTTCTCCCTGACAGTTTTTATAGGCTCAGCCCCTTCCCTTAGCTCGGCCCCTTCCCTATATTTGGAAGGAAGGGATTGACACTCCTGCCTGCTCACCAATTCATGTTCATTTTCTGCCATATACAGTATGTAAAGAAAGGAGACGCTCTTTTTTCCAATTTTAGTAACTTCAGAACCTAACTGTGGTTTGTAGACTCTTTGTTGTGAGAATTCCTCTACTGGGAACGTGCTCTCCTGCCAGCTATGACCACGGCACTTGTACTTGCTCTCACCTATACGTCAAAGAAATAATAGTCCAGGAGGGACCTGTCCCACTGCTCCTGCTCGCGGGATGCCTGGGCAGAGTTACACAGCGGCAAGGGAATGCAAAGTAAGTACCCATGGGGTGGAGGACAAGGCCACGAGAAGGGAAAAAGGAGATGAGGATTCATGTAGGATCAGTTATGGCAATCCTTGTGGCTTCCCATCACTGCACAGGTCAGGGAGGATGGGAGGAGAGGCCATGACTGAAGTATGATGTGACAAACCATGGCAAAATAGAGGCTAATCAGAAAGAACAGCAGCCAAATCTAGCTAGGTATGGACATTTCATGAATGCCAAACCCTCAATATGCTACAGAAACTTAGCTTCAAATACCGCTTTGGCTGCCCAGGATGTCCACTGCCCTTGCTGCCAAAAGGAGCTGCAGAAGCCATATCACATGGTGCTATCAGGTTCTTAGACACAGTGATTGCAATTCCCAGGTGAGAAGGATATTGGTAAGGGGACATAGTAGCCACCAAAACGCTGAGCACTCGTAGCCCAGAACACCACTTTCACCTGAATCCCCAGGTCTGTAGGCTCGGCCATGCCTGGGGACAGGCAGATCTGTGTCTGAGGAGCAGCAGGATGTGCAAGGATACACTGCACCTATGCAACTCCCGCTTGGGCAGCGCAGACCGAGGTCTGGCAGCAAGGCACGGCCAGCACAGGCTCACACACCCCTCTCCCTTCCCCAGAGCAGGGCTGTGCCACAGGCTTCCAGGAACACACCGCCAAACCATCACCAAATCCACTTTAGCCTACGTGTGTGCCCCGAGAAGCACAGAAAACCAGTGGGAATTAGCATGGAGAAAAACAAAATTGTAGCAAATTTCTCCAGCTCTGTGGGAGAGGTTGGGGGTCAGGCAGGTCCCAGAGCTGAGCTCTCCCATCTCAGGGCGAAGCCCCACGGCCAGCGGGCAGCACAGGCAGGATTCTGCTGGGTTACGCTCTTTCTGGCCCAAGAACCCGTGTTCTTGGTGGCACATTTTCAACAGGATAAACCCCTCACCAACTCTTGCACAACTCATAAACTCTCGCAAAGGGGGTATGAACCCCCTTTGGGCCAGGGTTGGCTTTGAATGGAGGTCTTTCAGTCCCAAATGCTCTCTTTGATTGTCATCCAGCAGACAGGCAATGGCTGCAAGTAGAGCTCACCTGGCAGGGCAGGTGAGGACAGCAGATGGCAGGAGTGATGGGAGCCTTCATGCCTGAACAGACAGAGGTAGCTCCTGGTGCATGAGCAGAAGGGTCTTCTCCACCCTGAGTCATCCAGCCTGTTTCGGGCATCTTCTGTCACTGTTCAGTATCACCCATTCACCCTCCGCACTGAACTCATCCAAGGCTGCAGCACCAGCCTTCCCTCGCCAGAACAAAGCCTGCAGGACTTGCGTGAAGCCAGAAGCCTACCCCAAATAGCTCCTGCCACCACCCAAAGCACCACTCTCAGCTGGAGCACCCTGGGGCACCTGCAGCTGCTTCTGCAGCATGGGGGACATTACCTCATCTTTCAGACGCAGTGGCTGGTTCTGCTTGTGTTTGCCCGAGGAAAGCTGACCCTGTGGTCTTGCAGGAGCGTCATTGTCACTAGTGATTTGACAAACATGTTCCGTGTTGCCCTTAATTTCATTTAAGGTCACTAAAAATGGACACCACAGCCACATAACTCATGAACCATGAATTCCTAGAATCCCCCTAAGCCTGGAGGATGAGGGAAAGCTTTTTTTAGCAAGCATCCCCTGTGATCGGCCCTTTGAACTCAGCGCGGTGGATGTACTGAGTGTCTGCAAAAAGCTGAGACACAACAGACAAACTATCAGTTCAGGGCTTTATCCTGATACTGGATGGTCACTGTGATTCAGACAGGGCCTTTCCTGCTCCCAGGCATGCCCAAACGCAAGGGGGGCAGACCCTAACCCCCCCCAGCTGTAGGATCAGAGCAAAGAGCAATAGCCCACAGGTAGCCCCTGCTGCCAACTAGTCCCAGGCACCTGCTGAGCACTGCACCAACAACATACTGGACTGTTTAAAACCATTTGCACACAGCCATTGTCTCAAAAGCTCTAAATCAGGGCCATCGGGTATATCCACAAGCTGTATTATCACTTATAGCAGTTTTCCAGCATCTGAAGGGGGCCTACAGAAAAGCTGGAGAGGGACTTTTTACAAGGGCATGTAGTGACAGGATGAGGGGGAATGGGTTCAAACTGGAAGAGGGGAGATTTAGAATAGATATTAGGAAGAAAGTTTTGACTGTGAGGTGGTGAGGCCCAGGTTGCCCAGAGAAACTGTGGCTGCCCCATCCCTGGAGGTGTTCAAGGCCAGGTTGGACAGGGCTTGGAGCAACTTGGGCTGGTGGGAGGTGTCCCTGCCCATGGCAGGGGGTTGGAACAAGATGATCTTTAAGGTCCCTTCCAACCTGAACCATTCTATGAGTCTATGATTCATGTTCTCCCCAGCCCAGCAAGGATTAGTAGCTAAAAAAAATAAACATTAATTACTTTCAGATCTCTAAGTAATTCTGATCCGTGAACTACACAACCAGCTACAACAGCCATTGCTATTACACACCTGCTATTTGAAAAGGCCCCACTTTGCATTATAACTGTCACACTCTTATTTCTAGCAGTTCTCCATCATTACATGAAAACATTTCTCAAGACAATAGTTGCTGTAAAATCTTATCAGAAGGTAGCCTGGAGCAAGGGCTGAGATATAAAAATGGGCCTGTTGTACTACAAAGCAGGGATGCCGAGAGAAGGGGAGTACAGATGAACTTGCACATCTACACTTCTTGCGTTTTGTTCTTTGGTCTTAAGGACATGCATTAGATTATTCTGGCTAAAGGAATGAGCATACAAACCTTTCTATGTTTAGACTTGTCTGTGCTTTGGAGCCTTTAAACTTTTGACAAGCTTTATGAATAGGAATGGCAGAGCTTCATGCAAACGAAAATCACAAAGTGCCATGATAGAGCTAAAACTTAAATCTCCTTTTATAAATGACAAGGGGAGTTGAATGAGCAGGACACTGCAGGTCTTTGAACCCAACTAAGGAAATTCCTAAATTTCAGCAAGCTGAAGAAAAATTACTGCTTTAACTCCATGTGCCTGGACTTTTCCAGATAGCAACTGCTTTAGAAATGCTCCATATTTCACTCTGGCAAGGTGGCTTTTCTTCCCGCTCTGCAGAGCAGATCACACATGAATGATTTGCCTTCTCTAATGGAAAGAGGTTGGGCCAGACTCAAAGCAGGCTGTGGACATCTGGGTGCCAGCTTCTGGGTACTGGATTTCAGGGTGAAATCCAGCTGAAATCCAGTACTGGATTTCAGGGTGAAATCCAGACCCCAGGGACTTAACATGAAGCTCTTTGCACTGTGCAGGGGATCATTAAGCACCTCAGAAGGACAACTCTCAAACTCTGCTAAAAAAAGGGGGATCTGCTTAGCCTGAGCTGAGTGACCATGCTGAGCTCCCAACCCCTTAGTGTTGGTCCCAGAGCCTGTCACTGCCTTGGGCAGGCTGGGCTGGCTCCGGTCGCTCCCAGCAGGACCAGCAGCCAGGAAAGGAGAAACCCGAAATCAAACCTTTTCTTCACCTGGGGATTTTCAGCTGATGTCTCCCACCTTCCCAGAAGAAGTGGAGACAGATGTTAAGAGTCAGTGTCAGAAGCGGGGGCAGCAGAAGGAAACCTGGCTCCAGCTCCAGGGCTTGGTCAGTGGACACTTTGCTCCCAGTATAACATCTGGGTTTTGGTCCTATTCCTGTAGAGAGACTTCTTATCGCACTCCCAGGGCTGGAGGACATCTCAACCGTTTCGTCTAAACCCTCGGATTGTGCAGGATTAGTCTGCTATCCACAAAGTCGTTACCTAAGACAGGCCACCCACAAATGTCACCTCTGCACTTGTGGAGGATCCTGCTAGCCCTCAGGAAAACCCAAAGCTGCCCGTGCTGGGGCTAAGTGGTCCCAGCAAGATCAGCACAGGCCTTGGGCTTGCTGCCATGAACCCAGGTCATCGTGGTCCACCACATCTCAAGTCAGGTGCCTGTGGCCCGGGAGCGCGGGTTTAGCTGCACACCCGTGTTCAGAGCAGTGGCCCCCTTTAATAGGCATCCTTTCAAATGTGAACAAAATACATTAAAAATATAAACCAAATTAAGAAACAGTGTGGTGCAAAGGGAGAGATCAGTGGATGAGGAGGGATGTCTTACCTTCTCATGAGCCTGTATCTAATACATGGACTCTCTGGAGCCATCGTTGCTGCTGCAAGACGGTGCGGCGCGGAGGTGAGGGTGCTCCAGCAGCCTGGGGGCAGCTGTCGGACGAGCTTCAAGCCAGCACCGTCCCTCCGGTGCCGCAGGGCACCCAGAACAGCGCAGGCACAGCCCAACATGAACAAGGCAGCGTACGCAGCACCAGCAGGGATGGGGCTGCTGGGCCTTTCTAAAAACAATCTGGTCTTTTGGGGCACTGGAGATTACTCCAGTGAAGGCAAAAGTCTAATTAAAGAGCTTACAAATAAATCTGCTGGGTTTTTTTTCTGAGAAATATGAATTATCTAGAAATGAGCACTCTAAAAAAGCCAGAGGCTAATATCATACCCTCTTCTGCACTGCAGCTCTGCATTACAGCTGCTATTTCAAAAGTGACAAGTACTAAAAACAACAGGAATAAAGTATACAGGTTATATGTGGACCAAATTGCAACTAAGCTAAATTATCGCTGCAGCTAAGTGTTCTCTGACACAAGGAATGGTGCTCATTGCTGCATTCCTCCTAATGTTCAGCAGCTTCAGGTTTCCATTACTTTCAGCTTTCTTGAATATAAAAGGACTGGGCTGACCTTTTCCCTTCCAGAAGTCTACGGTGAAAGTTTTCATGAAGAGTTTGGTAAAATACATCCGTGATTCCTGGGACCAAGGCTTGGAGCGCGTGTACTGCAGGGAGCTGCAGTGGACACATCACGCACATGCACAGCCAAGAGCAGGCCAGGATCTTTTCAACACAGGCAAAGAGACCCAAAACCAAAATGAAGACCATCGAGTCAGTGCCAATACCAGACTGTGCCACACCGATCTCCTTGCAAAGCCCTTCTCTCTGATTTGGTCCCAACCCAGAGCACCAACCAGGGACCCAGCAAGTGGAACAAATCACCCACTAATCACCCAGCCCTCCTCCAGAGACCTCACGGTGTCTCCATCATGCTCAGGGGTTGCCCCTCTCTTTGCAGGGACACCTCCCAGGCTGATGAGTGCCTCTGTGCCTCACTTCACGGACCCAGGCCTGGGTGCAGGGGAGTAGCTCCCCATGCAGGGGGTGGGCAAGGGAACCACGCCAGGTCTCCTCTGCCCTGCAGCCAGCAGGACCTGGCCAGGCGAGAGGCTCATCAGCTGGCTGAGGCTGAACCCAAGAGTCATGGCTGGCGGTGGGGCATCTGCTGTGTCTGTCCCAGCAGATGCGTCTGTCCCAGCAGATGGTGCGATGGTGCGAAGACCCAGAAAGGGCTGCAGGGACCACAGCTTGCTGGAGGACCTACAACAGTGCCTACCCAGCGTGCTGGTTAATGCAGCATGCCCCCAGTACGTATGGAAAATGAGAAGGCCAAATCCCAACAAATTACACCTCAAGCTCCACAGTTACAACGTGAGGGCTCCCACATAACCCTAACCATGATGAAGAAATGTCCAAGTGGAAGCAGGCCAAGGGTGTTACACAGACTGGGCAACATTAATTCCCAGTATTTTCTCATAAAAGCAAAGGACGCTTATTTCTTGGCCTCACAAGAGCTGGATAGGGAAAAGCAGCCTGTTTGTTTTACTTGTGGAGTGCCTGGATCTCCTTTCTTAGCTCAGAGCTCTGGACTCCTTGCTGCTCCTCAGGACTCAGTGGTACTTGTGCCCAGGGCCACCCTGCCTCTCCCCCACCACCACGCAGTCAGAGGCAGTGCCAGCAGATTGCTCCTGCCAACGGGCCAACTGCACATGGGGTTGGGACAAGTGGGCTGCTGCCTCACAACAGGACCCAAGATTGCCCCTTGTGAGGAAGGAGTGACACCATCCCACCACAGCCAGGACTGCCACAAGCTCAGCTGCTTGATGTTTGGGCAGGCATGAAATGATGTCCCAGGAAAAGATGAGATTTAGGGCGAGTCCCAGGGTGACAATACCCTGCTTCAGCTTCTCACAGGCAGAGGACAGTGAAACACCTTCCTTTACCCCCAAAACCTTCCTAGGGCACTGCAGAAAGGCCCCAGAGCGGACATGTAGGTGCATATATTCTTGCAAAGAGCCCTGGGGAACAGCAGCTGCCGTTATATCTGTTGGTCCATGCTGCCAACATCATTTGCAGACACAGAGCTGTCCTGAGGTGAAGGTCATGAGGGTGCAATCACAGCCAGCTGCATTGCCTTGCAAGGCTCTCTAGTCCCGGTTTTGCCAGGGACCTTTCATTACTGCCCTTCATTTAGATAAGGGCACTCATGGCTCAATATACCCCCACAAATTAAAGGTGGATTTACTGGTTGGTGTCTATCTATTTTTGCACAAAGAACTTTGGGAGAACAAGGAGGTTTTGTAAGCTGTAGCTGAGTAAGTTCCCTGGCATGCTGAAGGAACCTGCTTCATTAAACTAGTAATACACAGCTTAAAACACGGAATGAGCTGGCTCTTGCACAGAGACAGATGCAATCATTCCTGCCCAGGTCTCCCCAGCACAGATCCTCATACCCCCAGGAACATGTACAACTGATGCAGAGCTGCTAGAAGTCAGGAGCTAGGTACTCCATAAGCAGCATAGCTTGCTTTAAAAAAAATCAGTCTCTATTTGAACCAAACCAAACCTTTTCAATTCTCTTCTAGGGGGGAAATAAATAGCTTTTTGCTTTTCTTTTTAGGCCACCAAACCTAAGAGCGCTCCAGTAAAGCTGACCTGCTTATCAATTCACACCTAATGGCAAGGACTGTGGCCATTTCCCCCATACTGCAGCCCAGAATATTTGCTTCTCTAAGTACACCCTCATTGCCCCAAGGCTGGGAAGCTCCTGAGCAGCCCCAGCACACACTGTCCTGGAGGAGCCTCCACACACCTGGAGCTCCTGGGTCTTCCAGGTGAGCACCCTACGCCAGCAGCAGGGACTGGAAAGCCTTGGCTGCATCCAGCCCCCTCAGTGCATCACGGCAGGCTGTCCAGAGCTCTGTTTGACTCCTCAGCAGTCCGCACACCACTTGTTTTACCTGACTGAAGATAAATACTGATTTGCAGCCAGGTGGTGAAGAGCCCAACTCAATGCTCAGCCTTCAGCTCCATCCTGCAGTTCATCAAAGAGCACCTGAGAGCCCTCATTCATCCCACAGTCCTGGCTACGGGCTGATGGGAGCACATCTTCATAACATGGGGTCAGTGCTTAGACCATGCAAGTCCAATGAAGTGAGAAAAGGCTCAGAAGATGTAGATACCTGCAAAGCTACTGAAGAAAGGGAGAAAGAGCTACAGTATCTCAAACCTTGACAGAGCTGAGGTGAGGAAGACTTGTTTTCTTCCTCAGGCTGCTAATAGCTAACAAGCAGCAAGGATTAAACAGTCCTGGGTGGCTGCAGGAGGATGCTAAGTTTCATCCAGCTCTCTTCAATGACCAGGCATCTTTGCCACTGAAGCTCAGTGCCACCAGCTGCAGTTTCTGAAGGACTGCCACGACAACAGCCTCATTGTACCACGGCTTACAGTGCTCTGCAGTGCTGTTCAGTCTATCGCCACCAAAATGCCGCCCAAGCAGGGCTGGCTGTGGCATTTCTATCAGCGCTAAGGAGCCTGAACCCCGAGTGCTTCAGGAGCCTGAGCCTCCACCAGCCGAACCCCTGTGTGCGCAGCACAGCACGGCCCCCCCAGGGGAGGGGCGCAGGGAAAAGCAATAGGGCTGGGAAGAGCCTGGAGGGATGCGGGGCGTGAGGCAGCCACAGCGGAGGAGAAGCGAGCAGAGTGACAGCCACACGGCCAGGTGTCAGCTCTAGTGCGCACCTCGGTCTTCCATGCACCCCACTGTTGCCCCCAGGTCCATCCCATCCCTTGGCCTCACGCTAGCGTTTTTTCGTACCCCCTGCACAGCCTGCTCTAGCCTGTGCTTAAACCTGCTGTGCCTGCAGCAACCTCCCTGCTCCCTCCCTGTACCCCCAACACCCGGGAAGGGGGACCCGACACACAGAGGCAGCTTCCAACCAAGGAGCCACTGCAACAGCCACAGAAGAGCTGTCCTGAGCTCTGCAGCCCTCTCCCCTGCCCTCTCTCGCTGTCACTGCAGCTTGCCCTGGAGTCACGTTGGCTGGTTGGTGCTTTGGAGTGGCTTGGGAGTGCTCCTGAGGTTGCCTGTGTCTCAAAGAGGGCGCTGGTACAAATCTGCACTGAGCGGAGCATGCCTGGTGACTGCCCAGCCTGCAAGCCAGCAGCACCCCACAAGCTCCTAGTCAAGAGACTCATCAACCTCTGGAAGCACAGGGGCACAGCTGGCACCATCAGGAAGCATCTGCTGATATAAGTGGTTGAGGAAGATGACTGATGTCTGTGGACCTGGAGCCTACCAGGACACTGTACCTTGTTTCCAGGCAGCAGAAGTGTCTATTTTTCCTCCCTCGTGTAAATTACTCCATCAGATGGGGTATTTGTTTGGAGGCTGCAGTTAAATGCAGCACCATGGGATATACCTGCCCTGGACCCTCCAGTGGATCCAGAGGAGGACACAAAGATGATTACGGGGCTGGAGCACCTCTCCTATGAGGAAAGGCTGAGAGAGTTGGGGTTGTTCAGCCTGGAGAAGTAGAAGGTGCCAGGGAGAGCTTGTAGCAGCTTTCCAGAGGGCCTGAAAGAAGGCTGGGGAGGGACTTTTTACAAGGGCATGGAGTGATAGGATGAGGGGGAATGGCTTCAAACTGGAAGAGGGCAGGTTTAGAATAGATATTAGGAAGAAATGTTTCACTGTGAGGGTGGTAAGACACTGGCGCAGGTTGCCCAGAGAAGCTGTGGCTGCCCCATCCCTGGAGGTGTTCAAGGCCAGGTTGGACAGGGCTTGGAGCAACCTGGGCTGGTGGGAGGTGTCCCTGCCCAGGGCAGGGGGTTGGAACGAGATGAACTTCAAGGTTGCTTCCAACCTAAACCATTCTATGAATTTTCCTGGACAGTCCCTTCAGGGCACAGCAGGTTGCTCTGGTTGGGGACAGTCACAAGTGATTAAAGACACTGTAGCCAAAGCGCTGTGTGAACACCTATGACCCAGGCAGTCCTCGCCGTCCAAGTGCAAGGCACAGGCTGAAGCAGGAAATCCACTCCAAAAGCACCTGGCCCTGAGCTGTGGCACAGCTCAAGCTCAATACAAGTGGAGAACAGGGCTGGTCACCAGCTCCTGGTCAGGACAAGCTGCTTGGAAATGAACACTGAGGACCAGGCACTAATTGCATCAGGCCAGGGAGCCATGTCCTCTCTGCGGCACTTGTCTGCTCTGGGCACAAGCAAGCTCGTCAGATGCAGCACACACAGTTTCAGAGCTGGGGAGCAGATAAATTCCCGTATCACAGGGCATTTGATCCGTGTCAATTCTCCTTAAGATCAAAACTGGATTTGGACTGAGCCCTTTTTGCTATCATGGCAGGCATACGGGGTATTTTCACATTGGCAGTACACGTGACAAGAGTATGGAAAAATAAAACCTGGTTTGGATTTTGCCCTGATGACTGTGGACTGATGCCCAGTCTGGCTCCCACATCCTCTCAAGAGACACCAGCCAAGATAAGGCCTGGCTTTCCCGATAGGTTTCTTTTTTTAGTGCAGAAAAAAAAAATCAATTAAGAGGGAAAAAACCGCAGAAATGTGTTTGGAGCACATTTCTGGGCATGTAAAAGAGAAGGTGACTGGGAACAGTCAGTGTGGATTTACTGAGAGGTAAATCACATCTGACCATTCTGATTGCCTTTTATGATAAAACAGCCAGGTCTGTAAATGCCGGGAGAGCAGTGGATGCTGCCCAATCTCCACTCCCCAAACTATCCGCCACAATATTCTTGTGTCCAAGCTAGGAGTTTATGGTCTGGATGGGTGGGCAACTAGATGGGTAAAGAATCAGCTGGGCAATAACTCAGAGGACAGTTGTAACGAGTCACACGCATGGGTCAGTCCTGGGAGTTTTCCTGTTGAACACCTTTATCAATGACCTGGCAGAGGCAACAATGCACCTGCTGATAAAGTGCAGGTGGCAACGTGGTGGGGGGAGCAACTGATACCCTCTAGGTCAGAGCTGCCATCCTGAGGGACACAGACAGGCTGGAGGGATGGGCTGACCAGAATCTTAGGAAGTTCAACAAAGACTAATGCAAAGTCCTGCACCCGGTAAGGAGAACATCCTTGCAAAATAACACGCTGGGACCCAACTGGCCAGGGGACAGCTTGGGGAGAGGAATGGTCAAGATGGCATCAAGATGGTCAGGGGCCTGGAGCCAGCCATCACAGACAACACAAGGAGAGGCTGAAGGAACAGGGCTTGTTCAGCCTAGGAAGAAGACAGCTTCAGGAGGACCTAACAGCAGCCTTTCAATACCTATGAGGAGGTTATCAACAAGACAGTCAGGCTCTTCACCCTGGGGCACGGTGAAAGAACGCAAGTTAAAATGCTGGTTTAAAGTTCAGACTGGATATAAAGAAAAAGATTTGCTCTAGTGGGAAACATCTTTTTACCCACCTAGAGAGGCTGTGCAGCCTCCATCCTTGCAGGTTTTCAAGCCCTACCTGTTTAAAACCTTGAGTAACCTGGTCTGACCCCATAGCTGCCCCTGCTTTGAGCAGGAGATTGGCCTACAGACCCCCTGAGGTTCCTTGCCATCTGAGTTATTCCATGATCTGGACTGCAAATGCAACATTGGGCTTTGCAGACATTTCAAGCCACGGTCTCTGTACCTTTTCAGTCCAGTCCCTGGCTCTGCCTGTGCTGGTGGTGAGAACATTCCTGAAACGGCCAGCTTCACTCATGTGGCTTAGGTATTGCTCAGTTCAGCTCCTCCATGGGCTCTGTGTGCAGCACACAAAGAATGCGTTGCCTTCCTTGGGTAGACAAATGGAGCCACTCCTCATTCCTCAGACATCTTGTCATAAGTCCCCAGCCTGGGATGGCATCAGCGCTGCAGTCGGTATTATATATACCAGCCACTCTGGAAAGATGCTATTTTCCGCCAGTATTTTACGGGACGAGTAGGCTGGGGCTGGGTGTGGTGTGGGCACACACAGCAATGCTCCGCAGACTGCACTCTGCCAGGCTTGTACTCTGCTGTCCATGGGGTACCTGTGGGTCTCCGTTTGCCCAAGGTAACGGAGGTTCACCTTCACAGCACCAGAATCCAACAAATTTGGTTCCAAAGTGAAATGTGTAGTCTGGTACTGTTTCCATCGGGGAGACCCACGCAGGGACCCAGGCACCCCTCGTCCCTTCTCCCGCGCCCAGCACAGCCACAAGCAGGGAGTGTTGTTGCAAACCTTCCCCTGCCAGACCTGAGCTCCCTTTTTGGGGGCCCGGCACTGCACGCCAGATGACAGGGCATTTGGGTACAGTGAGTACAGGGGGAGTTTGCTCTATTTCTAATACTCAAGGAATACTGAACATCCACTGACAGAGGGTCTCCAAGCCCCCCTAGCATATCCCCTTTCCCCCACTACATATCCACCCCTTGAACAGCTCTGCCTCCTCCTGGTGAGCATTCAGCACAGCCCTCAGTCCTCTTAAACATGCAGGGAACAGAGCTGTGTTCCCTGATGTCAACAAAGCAGGGCAGTGAAAGCCTAACAGTTGCCTAAACAACAGATTTTTATTTAAAAAAAAAACAAACCCTCACTTCCAAAGAAAGTTTCCTTCCTGGTAAAGGCCGATGGAAAAAAGATGGGCAGGATCAATTTGAGAGGCAGAAAGAAGCAGGACATCAGCTGCTCCCACTGCCATGATGTGGCCCACGGTCCGGTCCGTCAATCCTAGATCTTTCTGTGCCCTTCCCACAGGCCCCCCAGTCTGCCACAAGCTTCCCGCGTCAGCTGGCTCTGCCTTTCAGGGCACATAAAACCAAGTTAAAGGACATGACACTTATGCCAAAACATCTGGGAGAAGACAAAAATCTTACATTTGTCTCCATAGCGGGAGTCAGCTACAATAAGCTTTATGAAAATAAATGCAGATAGAGTGATCCTTGACACCCTGCAGCCCATAGGCTTTGTACCTAGTTTGCAAAGCCTCAGGACAGAGGTTTTGCAGGCTTGCCTCGTCCAAATTTCTACCGACTTCTACTTTGTTTTAACTTGGTTTAGCTGTAATAATTTTTTCTTCTGAGCAGGTGGTTCTGGCTGATTCATTTTCTTCTTACTTATCACTGCTTCGTACCACCCTAGTTTTATACAGGTTGTACTCTGTGTAGAATAAGGTATTTGCCACTAATGTACTGATACGATGTTAAGAAATACAAGTCTGATATGATAGCAGAGACCTTGAGAAGTGCAAAGGATGCTGTGTAGAGAAGTACAGACACGGGATAAGAGTTGGGGCAGAGACTTGGCCCTGGAAACTCCACAGCCATAAACAACTCAGGAGTGGTCAAATAAAGAAATACAGACCTGAAGGTGTTACCTTTGAAAATCAGTTTTGTCCAGAAACAAAGTACCCAACATATGCAAATCTCATGAGATGGAATGTGGAGTCACATAATGGAAAAAAGGAGCATCTTGTGGTATGACTGACTTGATTACAGAGCCAGTTTTTGTTGCACAAACAAAAGGTAAGCAGTAGGTATTTAATGGCAATCTACCATTATCCAGCAACTCTTCATGAACAGGAGTCAATTTTTCACTATTTCTTTCCTGCTGCCAGTAACGAGTGACTAGAATTTACTGAAGATCACTGCGCCAAGAACCCACCTGCCTAGCCCCTCTCACAACATTTTTCACAAGCGCTTCCCTTCCATCAGTTAAACCCACTCCCTTAAACCCATCTCCTGCTGCAGAGCACGCACGTGCCCCCTCCATGCATCCACTGTATGCAAAACACCACCAGCACAGGGAGTTAGGGGAAGACTCAAGGAGACTGCCATGCTGTTCACACAAGCTTCCCCCTGTGAAAAATGGAGGGGGAAGAAGAGACCCTAAACACAAAGGGAGGTCTCAGTCCCAGGAGGCTGCATGCCGGCACAGCAGGGAGAATCCCCACGTGGCACGATATGCAATCCTGGATTTCAGTGACTGCTGCTGGCGGAGATCCCCCACACCGCCAGAAGAGACGGGTTCCCAGGCCAAGGCCCGTTCCTGGCAGAGGCTACCACATACATCAAATCCGAACCACTCCTCTACTTAGTGGTCAGTTAAGTAAAATTGATTTTAAATAAACACACCTTCTCTTGCCCTTAGCCCCATGATCAACCTGCTGCATTTTTAGCTTTGAAATATCGTCTCTTTCCCATTCCTTTTGGAAGACAGATATGGCTGTAAAACATGTATGAAATATAAACATATTTCAGTCCCTAAACATTCAAATTACAGTATTAAAATCCATCTTTTCTCCACAGGGTATTTTAAGAGCTTGGGTGTAATCAAGAGAAGCACAAACAGACTTTAAAGAAGCAAACAAAATATCCTCCCAGATCAGCTGCTCCATTTCTTAGTCACATTCCCACCAGGTCTTCTACATCAGTATTTTCAAGAAACACAGAACAGAGAGGAATGGACTCTTTAATACAGAGGAAGCAGCAAGACAGGCAGGACAAATTCGTCTCCTGTCCCCAGCGAAAATACTCAGATTATTTCTGACTTGTTCAAAAAGGAAAAAAGTATTTCTCCAATGCAAGTAAGGTAAATAAGAACTTGGAGACTTACAGCATGTGAGAAGGCACTAAAAAAATCTGCGCAGGCCTGCACTGTCTCTGCCAGCAGTAGTCGCTGCTGGTTTCTGTTCGTGACCAGTTAATGTGCACAGCTTGTCCACTACAGATTGACCCTACTGAATGGCCTGAATGGCCACTGTCACCCATAAGGAGGTGATATTTCAACGTTGCTTTTATCACAAGAGCAGATAAATATAATTTACCACCTTCTATATCCTAACGCACTGTATTGCACAAGTCATCCTCAAAACAACAGCATGAGAAGCTCAAAAAGGAGGTGATTTTCCCTGGTAAAGGTCACGATGAAAAAGGGAAACAGACACACACTCATCCGGAGCAGGGAGGCTCAGAGCACGGAGTGAGTGCAGTCTCCACAGGACAAGTTTCACAGAAACACAGAAGTGCTGGTCAGAAGAGGGCTCCAGGGGTCTCCAGGACAGCTTCCCACAAGACCATCACCAGCAGGTCAAGCCACGGCCTGTTGTTTCAAAATGAACTGGTGCACAGCCACCTGGACAAAGAAATGCAGAGCTAGCAGGTGCCAAAAGTCAGCTCTGTAAGGAAAGCTTTGAAAATAAATTATCTCCAGGATCACAGGGAAAATAAACGGAGAGGAAAGACTCTTTAGAAACAATGCTGACACTTGCAACCACTCCATGAAAATAAAATCACCATTGCCAGGGTGCCACTTACCACAGACACTAATATTATTGATAACACCTTGGATCTGACACAGCCTCTAATTAATAGAAGACTTAAAGAGTGACATTTCCTTTGGTAGCCACTCTTATTGCCTGCTGTAATCAAGCCAGACAGCACAAGGAGGCAAAAAAACTAACTTCCTTTTCAGCTGTTGAGTTTAAAAAATGTCTCAGTAGAATTAAAACTCCCACTGTAAACTGACACAAAAAAAATCTTGCTGATCTTTTAAAACAGAAAAAAAAAAAACCAAACCCTTCTTTATCTAGTATTTCAGCGGCAAAAAAAAAAACCAAAACCACTAACCCAAAAAACCCCACACCTTGGAACTTCAGGAATCTTCCTGCCTTGACAGAGCTTTATCAGAAGAGGGCAGTCTTAGACATAGTCTATCAGAGTAACCTTCCCGATACCCTCAGGAGGTCACAATAGTATAGGGCAGCTGATGTGGACCTACACTACTTTATCATGTTCTATAACTGCTCTAGAACAGATTAAGTTGACTGTTTTTCAGGATTTTGGAAAGATGGAAGTTTACCATAGACATCGCACCTTCCCTCAGACAGGAACGTTCTCTTCCCACCCCTGCACTCAGAAGAATGCCAGTGCTACCAGTAGGAACACTTGTGTTCCATTTGAAATGCTCTGGGACTTACACCGAGAACTTTTCTGTTTTGCCTCCTGTGGGCCATTCTCTGGGGTTCACCTACCTTAAAAAAGCACATTCAGCTTATGGTCTGCACTCTTATAGAGAAACACTACTTTCTAAAAAGACGTAAAACTCGGTGACATGAACAGTGGGGTCAAGTTTGCCGATGACACCAAGCTGTTTGGCGAGGTAGACACGCTGGAGAGGAGGGATGCCATCCAGAGGGACCTGGACAGGCTGGAGAGGTGGGCCCAAGACAACCTCATGCAGTTCAACAAGGCCAAGTGCAAGGTCCTACATCTGGGCCGGGGCAATACCAAGCACAAATACAGACTGGGAGGGGAATGGCTGGAGACCAGCCCTGAGAAGGACCTGGGGGTGCTGATTGATGAGAAGCTCAACATGAGCCAGCAATGTGCGATCGCAGCCCAGAAGGCCAACCATATCCTGGGCTGCATCAAAAGAAGTGTGGCCAGCAGGGCGAGGGAGGGGATTCTGCCCCTCTACTCCACTCTCGTGAGACCCCATCTGGAGTACTACATCCAGTCTGGAGTCCCCAACATAAGAAGGACATGGACCTGCTGGAGCGTGTCCAGAGGAGAGCCACGAGGATTATCTGAGGGCTGGAGCACCTCTCCTATGAGAATAGGCTGAAAGAGTTGGGGCCGTTGAGCCTGGAGAAGAGAAGGCTCCTGGGAGATCTTATTGCAGCCTTCCAGTCCCTAAAGGGGCTCCAGGAGAGCTGGGGAAGGACTTTTTACTAGGGCATGTAGTGATAGGACGAGGGGGAATGGCTTTGAACTGGAAGAGGGCAGGTTTAGATTGAACATTAGGAAGAAGTTTTTCACTTTAAGGGTGGTGAGGCACTGGAACACGTTGCCCAGAGAGGTTGTTGAGGTGTTCAAGGCCAGGCTGGATGTGGCCTTGGGCAACCTGGTGTAGTGGGAGGTGTCCCTCTCTATAGCAGGGGGGTTGGAACTTGATGATCTTCAAGGTCCTTTCCAACCTAAACCATTCTACGATTCTATGAAAACAGAGCAAGAATATGAAGCGTGACCAGTATACAAAGTGCCAATGATATTCTAGTGAAAACTAACTAAGAGGAAAAAACATATTGCTTAAAGCAATCTTTATTTTCAAATGCTGCACTGCATAAATTTATCTGACAGCCCTATGCATAGACACAGACCCCCTTCATCCTCCTCACTTCACTGTTCAGCATAGCACAATCAGGCTAACTATGTACAAAATCATTTAGACCAGAAGAAAAATCTATTTGCAACCTATCACTCATTACCTTATAAGTTAACAGCATTCACCTGGAAAAATCACCAAAAAAACCCATTTCATTTCTGCATTCAAATGAAGAAGAGATCAGGCACACTACAGGGCTGGTCCCATGCGTGGAAGCTGCAGATGCTTTCAGTGCTCTTCATCTTCTTAACCTTGATAAAGGAGTACTCTTAAGGCTCTCCTGCTCATAATATCGTAACTGCCTCTCCCAGAAGGCAAAACAGTGCAGAAAAAAAGAGGGCAGGGGTCCTCCAAGAATGCCATGGCCCACATGGCTTTTCATCAAGTAATCATCCTCCTGATGTAACCGTCCTTCCCTGATGTCTCGCCAAGAGATACCAATTAATTTTACCAATGACACACACGTTCTTCCAAAATGAAAAGTGTTTTCCATTTTTTGCTCCCAACAATGTTTCAGAGAAGTCCCAAATTTCATTCTGTAGTCTACATCTTGCCACAAATAATATCCACAGGGAAGGCTCTATAGAGATTACTGATAATGGTATTTTGCAGAAGTACGGTCACCTTTCTTATTTGGAAGAAAGGAGGCGTGTGGTGACAGGATATTACACTTGTATGCTTCTGCTTTAACTCCAGAGCCCAATTACAGCCAAACCTACAGGTGTGATGATCACATCAATCTTTGAAGACCGTGTGTGTTAGGATCTGTATTTTCTCATGTGTGCAGCGATAGAAGCAGAAATCTCAGTGCTCCTCTTATTCTGGCCATAATAGTCCACGAAGTCACCATCTGGTCCAAGGAGGTACATTATTATTGTGTGATCCACCTGCAAGAGAGCACATCGTGGCTTGGTAAAAAAGATCATAGAATCATAGGATACCAGGTTGGAAGGGACCTCAAGGATCATCTGGTCCAACCTTTCTTGGCAAAAGCACGGTCTTGACAACATGGCCCAACACCCCGCCCAGCTGAATCTTTAAAGTGTCCAGTGTTAAGGAATCCACCACTTCCCTGAGGAGATTATTCCAATGGCTGATTGTTCTCATTGTGAAAAATTTTCCTCTTGTGTCCAATCAGAATCTCCCCAGGAGTAACTTGTACCTATTACCCCTTGTCTTTTCCCCATGACTCCTTGTAAAAAGGGAGTCACCATCTTCCTTGTAGCCATCCTTTAAATACCGAACATCCTGCACATCTCTCAAAGTCAGCAGCAACAGCATCCCATTCTGTCTTTGGTTCAGTTGCCTGACAAGACTTCTCACCAAGAAGCTAAAGCAAGATAAGGAAAACCTCAGCATCACCTCGGCAACCTCTTCTTGTTTTACCCAAGAAAATAAATAGAGAAAACTAGTTGCATACTTAGAATGTGTGAAGGAATACTTTAAGCAGACAAGTCTTCCCTAAGCTGGTACCCTTCCTGCAGCACAGACAAGGCTGGGGCAAACCAACAGGCTAATGGTCTTTCCCGCTTGCTTTTCCCGGTTCCCCTCTACTTCTCATGATGCTCCATGACCCCTACCAAGGTATTCGAGCTCCTGCTGCTAACATGATGTAAATCCAATATAAACAGAGGTATTTCAGTAAACCAAGTTCACTGTCAGTGCAAACAATGGGACCAAGAGCATCACTGGGATACAAGAGCTGCAGATAGAGCTGGCACGGAGGGAAATACGTGTGCTGGGAGGGGGCTCCCTCTACTGTCCGAATTGAAATAACGTTAAAAAATGTTCAAAGTAACAATTACTTGAACCTTCAAGGTATTCCAATTTGATTTATATGAAAAGTAACTCCACTGTTAATTTATTTAAAACGCCACTGCAAGTACTATCCGCATCCAACTGTGACAACATCTTTATGAGCAAAGACACAGAATACTGAAAATGGAGGCCATAAATCTGCGACTGCTCAAGTGACGACTACATCTCAGTGGCACTGGAGAAAAAGAACTGAAATGTACTTACGCAGCAAGAGTACAACTGCATTTGAAATTAAGAAATCACATAAACATTTCCAGTACCACAAGCTAAAAGGATGCATTAAACATAATGGGATTTCTGTCACTGAAAGATTGCTTCTCAAAATTTTATTTACGAATGTTTAATTAAAATTTTTTGATCTAGTTTCAAATGTTCAAGATAAGATCACAAAATCAAGTTCTAGAAGACAATTTTTTTAAGGAATCTGAATCACAATTTAGAGCCTTCAACTGGAAAAAAATAGAAATCAGGTAGCCTGCTCAGATCATCTTAACTCCCCAGCCTATGGAAGGTTAAATACAGTCAGGATGGAGTGCAGTTTGTGTGAAAAATACCACTGTTTTTCAAGCTGTGCCTGAAGCCTGCACTGTTCCCACTGTATGCACATAAGATGATCATTCAAGTTTCAATGCAATCTTCTAAACCACAGAATAAACCAAGAAATTGGATGTTCTGGTATTGAGAATTATAAAATTGAGATTATTAAATAGGAACTAGGAATATTCAAGTAATACTTGGAAACTTCAAACAGAGGTTTAGAAATGATAATTTCTAAATGCTCATCTCAAGGCTCTTTTCAAGTCAAAACAAGCAGCAAAGGTTAATTGGCTGTAGCACACCTCTTCCTCTTCCCCACCTCCCAGCAGCCTGCAGAGGAAACAGAACCCGCTCCTGCACAAACGTCAGCCTGTATCACCAACTGGCACGGCAAGTCCATGCAAGACATTCAGGAAAAAAAAAAACCCACCTTACTGGAAGAAATGATAGAGCAGTAATTACCTGGATAAGTCTCAGGTAGGCACAAAACCAGCCTCAAGCTCTCCCTCCCAGGTCTGCTGCTGCTGCTACAGAGACCTGTGTCCTCTGGCCTACCTGCCCTGAACACAGAGCTCACTGCCTGTCAAAACCCAGAGCCTATGACAAATCCTGAAGACATGCAGGTATACTCTTCCTCCTTTGGCACCACGTCTGGGGCTCTCAGGCTGCTCTCCTGCTCCCAGTTAACCGGCCTTTCTTCCTCACTGCCCTTCCCTTCTCTCAGACTCACCACCCTAGCACAGACCAGCAGTATTCTCACTGGATCCTGAATCCCTTCTCCTACTTCATTACACCTCTAGTCACATTCTCCAGTTCGGTTTCACCCTCCAGACCCCCTTGAAACTGCTGTCATCTACAGAGTTACTTTCCCTGGCTGAAGCCCTGTACTTTCCCTTCGTGACCATGCCAGAATCCAGGTGTGGTTTACTTCATAAGGAGCAGCACTCCTTCAGCTTTTCTGGCATCCTTCCATCACCTCTCCTCAACTTCGGTTCATTTAGTGTCAGATTCTACAGACTTCCTCCCTCTCCTGAGCAGGCATCCTTTGCCAATCTTGTTCCTGTAACCTATTCCTGCATTTCCACAATCCCCCTTTTATAAATCTGATTTTGAGCAGTATCTTTAGATTGATTTCAGATTGATGCTAGATTGATTTAAATTGGTGTTGAATTTCTCTAGCAAGCTTCTCTCCTCCGTTCAAATATAGTATCTTAGACACAGAGGTCTGTAGCTGTTGAGTTGCCACTTTAAGCGAAAACAAGTTCTTGATCTCCCACTTCACGCCCCTTTTAGTAATGTAGAGCAGTGCACACCACCATTATGACTCCCTCTTCTCTCTACTGAGATCATGTGCTGCTCTTGCTGTTTCCTTCAATGCACCACTTTTTTGTTCCACCAATCTTTTTGTCCACGTGGATAAGTTATTCGCTGCAGTGAGGTAGTTTTAAAAAAACAGATTAAGAACAGACAATACTGGATTAGACTAAAAACAATCTGCCTCAGCATCCTACCTCAGTTAGAATCATAGGTTCAGGTTGGAAGGGACATTAAAGATCATCCAGTCCCACCCCCCTGCCATAGGCAGGGACATCTTCCACTAGACCAGGTTGCTCAAAGCCCCGTCCAACCTGGCCTTGAACACCTCCAGGGATGGGGCAGCCACAGCTTCTCTGGGCAACCTGCGCCAGGGGCTCACCGCCCTCACAGGGAAAAATTTCTTCCTAATATCTATTCTAAATCTCCCCTCTTCCAGTTTGAAGCCATAACCCCTCTTCCTATCACTACATGCCCTTGTAAAAAGTCCCTCCCCACTTTCTTGTAGGACCCTTTGAGTCCTTGAAGGCTGCTATAAGGTCTCCCCAGAGCCTTCTCTTCTCCAGGCTGAGCACCCCCAACTCTCTCAGCCTTTCCTCATAGGGGAGGTGCTCCAGCCCTCTGATAATAGTGGCCAACAATGGTTGCTTTAAAGAAGGTTATAAAACCAGCACCAAAAATATGCTCTCTTCCTCTATTACCTCCCAGTTTCCAAACATTTTTAGCTCACAGGCTTCCTGAGCTAGGCAAGATTTCTGTGCATTTCATAGTCATCAACAGATTGTTTTTCCCAAAGACTAACAACAATTCTCCCTGTAGACTCACATAAACTTCTACCCCTTGCATCTGTAGTGAGGGATTCCACTTCTCTCGTGCCCATTTCAACAAGAACCTTCACCTTTCTTTTGGAATCTGTTTTCAGTTTTCTCTGATGCCCTTAGTTCTTGTAACAAAGAAAAAAAAATGAAGATCACATAATGCACATCCTTACTTGTACCTACTTTACTCTTCCAGTCTGCTCAGGATGGGGCAAAGGAGGAAGGCCTTGGCAAGCAGCTCTGAGCCCTATAGCCAGTCCTACTCACTTCCAGAGAAAAAGTCTTTGACTACCCAGTTTAGCTTCACTTAAACCTCAGTTTCCCCCTTCGGACTATTACTCTACCTATTTTATTCCCACTTAATTTAGCATTCATGTGCTCTCTCTTCCAGGTCATTTGACTCAGGAGGAAGAACCCTGCAGCATCTGCACGCAGACTTTGCATCATCCAAGACTCCTGCCAGGAAATCCCTGCTCTTTGGTGTCAGTTTGGCAAGGAATGAGTTGTTGCTCACTTTCACCCCTCATTTCTCCCTCTTATTGCCTTAATTTCCCAGTTGCATTTTCCTTTTGGAGCACACAGGAAAACAGCCAAAAATATTACACAACAGAAGAAAGTTCAAATTCCTGCCAGGTTTGCTAGCTCATACACTATTCTGTACGCAGGCCTGGGACTGTACGTTTTCAGAATGTGTTTCAGTGAGGTTCTGAGCTTCTAAGAGGGCACCTTGAGTCTGAGTGAGACCTCTAAAATACAGCTTAACACATAGGTGCAACAAGGCTCTGTCATGTAGGACTTCAGCACAGATTGCAACAGCTGTCTTCTGATTTTAAAAATCTACATTCTGCTCTTACCCAAAGCCTTCCATTAGGCAAAGGCCCTACATTTACTTACTATGTAATCACTGTCTTCATCTTTGGGACCTTCGCTGTAATAGACACGGTAAGCTTTGGCCACTTGGTCAATCTGTGCTTTGGTACCAGTCAATCCAATCAGCTTCGGAGAAAATTCTAGATAGGAAGAAGACATTTAGACATTTTAGTGAAAAGAATCCCATCAAGAGCCTCCTTTTCAGTGCTCTGTATTACATGCTGTAAGACACTGAGGAAGAAAACAGTAATACCTTTAACATATCTGGCAATGGCTTCTTTGTTGTCCCTCTCAGGATCAATGGTGATGAAGAGCGGGGTCAGGTTAGGCAAAGATGGAATTCGATCTGTGACATTAACAATTATTTTTCTTAGAAAAACAAGTCATTTCTCACCTCCTTTCAAACAAGCTCACAGCCAAGCTAACATAACATCAATCCCAGCCCATCCTAAGTGACAAAAAAAGCCATTTGCGAAGCTCAATTTATGTAATTTGTGAATGAAGCAAATGCCATGAAATCAAACACTCTGTCCTTGCGCTGGGTGCAGCTACACTTCCAGCCTCTCAGCTAGAGACCCTTCCCTGCCTAGGAGAGATGACAAATTGGATCTGATGCAGAAAATGCCAGGACATGACACGCGTATCAAAGCACACTGGTCAATACAACAAAAGCACGCCTGTGATGCTAGAGCAGGGAAATAGGTAAAGACACAATTCAGGTTCTTTCCCTCATGTTCCAGCCATAGCCTTCGCTATATGATCTTCACTGTAGCTCCCACTCCCGCCTGCTCGGTTACTATTATCCCTGGTCTGTAACTCTGCAGGTCCTATAGGCTGAGAAACCCACCTCTCTCGCACATCCTTCCCCCAGCCTCCATTCCACAGCACAGTCACTCTCAGAAGAGACTCTCACAGAGATTTGTTCTCAGAATTAATAAAATAGAGGGAAAAAAATCTCTAATACATGCCACAACCACTTCTTGGCAAAAATACAATGCAATGGCACTGTTCCCTGTAATGTGTCACTGTCATATTTTATTACCAAGAAGTTCCCTGTTGCAGAAAGATCAGTGCCGTCGTGCTCTAAATATCAGATCCTAGTGATAGGCAGGTTGATGTGTGTATCACTTAGCAATTAATTCAACTACTGAATAGTAGTCAACAGCATATTTTTTTTTAAGACATCATCACTTATTATGATTTCCAGTGTTTTACCCCAGTAAACCTGGACCTCCCATAAAAACGACCACTCCGCCAACTTAATTCCCGTACCAATTTCATCTACCACTTCAATCATTTTCTCCAGTTCATCAGGACAGATGTCAGGGCAGTGTGTGAAGCCGAAGTAGATCAGCACCCACTGGCCGATGTAGTCCTTGTTGGTCTTGGGCTGTCCCTCATGGTTGACGAGTGAGAAGGGCCCTCCTAGCAGTGGTTTCCCAATGCCTCGGTTTCGTTCCTTCTCCAGCTCTACAAAAAACAAAAGGGGATCAAACACATCCATGCCACGATCCATGCTGCTTCCCAGGTGAGCCTCAGAAGCTGTTGCAGAGTAATAGCCCAGGGCCTTGAGACATCAAGATCTACCCCTCATCTGTCATCAAGATGACACCCCTCATGCAGAAGCCCAATGTGGGCAAGACTTCCAAAAAAGCATTTTGTTTTGGGCAAAGTCAAATACATCAGTAAACTCCTTCGAAACATAATAACCTCTTTCATTATCATTTGATTGTATTTTTAGGGGAAAAAAAAAAAAGAAAAAAAGAAAGAAAGAAAAAGGTCGAGGGAAGCGATTCTGCCCCTCTACTCCACTCTCTTGAGACCCCACCTGGAGTACTGTGTCCAGCTCTGGGGAAGGGCACATGAACCTGTTGCAGCAGGTCCAGAGGAGGCCACAAAGATGATCCGAGGGCTGGAGCACCTCTGTTGTGAGGACAGGCTGAGAGAGCTGGGGTTGTTCTGCCTGGAGAAGAGAAGGTGCCAGGGAAACCTTAGAGCCCCTTCCAGTGTCTGAAGGGGGCCTACAAAAAAGCTGGAGAGGGACTTTTTACAAGGGCATGGAGTGATAGGACGAGGAGGAATGGCTTCAAACTGGAAGAGGGGAGATTTAGATTAGATTTTAGGAAGAAATTTTTCACTTTGAGGGTGGTGAGGCACTGGCCCAGGTTGCCCAGAGAAGGTGTGGCTGCCCCATCCCTGGAGGTGTTCAAGGCCAGGTTGGACGGGGCTTGGAGCAACCTGGGCTGGTGGGAGGTGACCCCGCCTGTGACAGGGGGGTGGGATTGGATAGTCTTTAAGGTCCCCTCCAACCTAAACCATTCTATGGAAAAAAAAAAAATATTAAAGATGGGTAGCTGGCTTGCTGTGAAACAGAAAGAGATCAGCATCCTTTGCAAACTGTACATCTGCTAGAAGCTGTAACATCCCTGATTTCCAGCTTTAAAAACATGAAAATGAAACCAGCGAGCAACTACTCCCGGGGAAGGAAACGGGCGCAGAAACGCCCCCCTCGCCCCTGCGCTGCACCCACCGGCAGCGCCGCGCACACCCAAACGCCAACCACTCCCGCAGCGAAAGCGTTCTCAAACAGAATTTCAAACCGCTTAACCTCGAAGGCGCTTTTGGATTTTTGAAAGTGGCGCCGAGAGGCGCAGCGGCACCTGCGCGAGGCGCGGCGGGGTTCACCCCGAGTGGGTGAAACGCAGCCGAGGACGAAAAACGCATCGCCTCAATTAAAAAAAAAAAAAATGCATTATCCGAACGCAAAAACACGGCCCTCCCGCTGCTTGTCCCGCCGGCGGCCCAGGCGGGCTCCTGCCGAGGCGGCGCGGCCTCCCCTGAGGCGGGAAGGCTCCGCTGCCCCCCCCCCGCCCCGCACTCACCCTCCTCCTTCAGCCTCTTCGCCTTCTTCATGGCGGCCAGCAGCCCCCCGCACAGCACGAAGGTGGCCGCCAGCGACCGCCACGACACCAGCTGCTGAGGAAAAGCTGTTTAGTGACTGAAAAAGAGGGGACGGGACCCGCCGCGGGCTCCCTCGCTCCACTCACCCTCCTCTCCGCGCCCTTCCGTGGGCCGCTGCCCGGCGGCAGACGGGACAGCGGGCGGCTGCCGGGGGCGGGCAGCGACGCCCGACCCCTCACCGGCCGCCACAGGCGGCCGGTGAGGGGTCGGGCGTCGCTGCCCGCCCCCGGCAGCCGCCAGTAGACCGCAGCCCGCCAGCACCTCAGAGCCACCGCCGCCATTTTGCCGCCCGCCCTTCCGCGCCCGCCCCTTCCGCCCCCCTCAGCCCGGGAGCCGCCGCCATGGAGGCGGTGCCGCCGCCGCCGCCGCTCTTCGCCTTCGGTGTCATCGCGGACATCCAGTACGCGGAGGCGGAAGACGGCTACGACTTCGGCGGGTACAGGCGGCGGTATTACCGGCAGAGCCTTCAGCTGCTGCGGGAGGCGGTGGAAGCGTGGGCCGCGGAGAGGCCGCCGCTCGCCTTCGTGCTGCAGCTGGGCGACAGCATCGATGGCCTCAACGCCCGCAGCGGCGAGGCCGAGGGTGCCTTGGAGCAGGTGCTGGCAGCGCTGGGGCGGCTGCGGGTGCCGGTGCATCACGCGTGGGGCAACCACGAGCTCTATAACTTCAGCCGGGCCCGCCTGGCGCACACCGGCCTCAACAGCCGGCCCGCGGGGGCCATGGCCGGCCCGCCGGACGGGGACTGCCAGGCCTATCACTTCAGCCCCGCCGCGAGGTTCCGCGTCGTCGTGCTCGACGCCTACGACCTGAGCGTGCTGGGCAGGGAGCCGGACAGCCCCCGCTACCGGGAGTCCCTGCGGCTGCTGCGGGAGAAGAACCCCAACGACAACCTCAACAGCCCCGCAGGTACCCCTGGCTCGACCCTTTGGCGGGGAGCGCGGGCGGCTGAGCCTCTGCTTCCCCGGGGGGATAAGGCAGCTCCCGAGGCTGACGTCTGGTTCCCAGGGGGCTGCGGTACATGCCCCGTTTCTGCCCACCTCCCTGCTGTCAGCTGAGAGATGGCCCCTCTAGGTGGGCACAGGAGATGCTTCCGCATCCCCATCATGCTGCTCTGGTGCTTTTGGGATGGGTTTGTGTTGTGCTGTGTGCCCTGAGGTATCAGAACAAAAGGCAGCTGTTGGTGGAGCTGCTACTGGAGAGTGTCAAGTGGTGCCCATCATATCCCTTGCCCAGGGGGGACCCAAGTGCAGAAATCCTGTGCATGCAGCATAACCAAACCCCCTGAAAACACAAGTAATTTTCTCTTGTTTGGCCAAGACGGCTGGAGTTTTGATCCATAAGATTAAAGAAAAATAAAAAAAAAGGGTTCTAAGAGTAAACCATCTGTCATAAGCAGACAAATAGACAAGCAAATAGGGGAGCCACAAGAGGCGTATGCTCCTATGCCTAACCACCTTCTTCATTGCAGGACTCGAAGAACCTCGGTTTGTAGAGTTTAATGGAGGATTTAGCCAAGCCCAGCTGGACTGGTTCAATGAAGTCCTGAAGTTCTCTGATGAAAACCAAGAAAAAGTTGTAGTAATGGGTAGGTGGATATATGCCAGAAAAGTTACGTAGCCAATGTATGTTAGCTAAGGAAAACATGTTGCAGCTTGTAGCTCCACTGAGGTACGCATGTAACCTGTGAAACAGGAGAATAGCAACCATGTCTCACACTTCGGTGAGCTTTTGTATACAGTTAGCTGAACTTCCCAGCAAGGAAGGCAGAGTTTCCTTAGGCTTAAAGTAACTCTCCTGCTTCTTTCCTTCTCAACTACAGGTCACCTGCCCATTCATCCAGATGCTTCAGACAGAGTTTGCCTAGCCTGGAATTACGAAGATGCACTTTCAGTCATACACTCCCATCAGTGCGTGGTCTGCTTTCTTGCAGGGCACCTGCATGACGGTGGCTATTGTTTAGATTCTCATGGAGTTCATCACCTGACTTTGGAGGGAGTTATTGAAACTCCGCCGGACAGCAATGCCTTTGGAACTATTTATGTCTATGAAGATAAAATGATACTAAAGGGAAGGGGCAGAATTTCAGATAGAGTTATGCATTTCTGCTAATGGTAAGCAAATACAAATTGCTCTTCTTCAGGAAGCACTCTGACAGAAGCAGGGGATTCAGCTTAGTATTTTCTTGTAGAAAGATGTGCATGGCTGATCCTTATAGCTTTAGCTTTTTCTCTCCGATACAGAATTTTAGAAATTACATTTCTGTAAGAAAACAGACCTAGTTTCTTCGTGGAGAATAGAGGCGGCCAGTAACCATGTTTGTAATGAATATACTTGAATGCAGAATGCTGACTTGAAACACCCAATCCTGACCAGATTGTTACTTACTGTGAAAAAATTGCAAACCATATTATGAATATTGTACAAAAAAAGCCACTTTTTTTTATATCACTCAGAATTAAAGTACGCAAAATTGCACTTGCCCAGCCGCATTTCACTTTTTTTTTTTTTGATCACCATAGTCAGTAATATCTCATGTTTGGCAGAATTTGGCCACTCTGTAGCCCAATGCAGTCTTCTTAACATTGCTTTAAAAGCCTAAAGTAATTTTCAAAAAACCTAAGCCCAAGGAAAATTGAGACCATCTATGCTACACCAGAGCACAGCTCAGAGGGGCCAAACTTTAAAAAAAAAAAGTTGAAGACAGGCTACAGCATCACGTAATGCTGCAGATACACCCGCTGGGATCTCCATGAGCACAGCTGTATTAGTCTGGAGCAGTACTGACCAAAGAAGCTCTGACGTGGGAGGATCTCAAGCATGTAGCTGTGCTTTATCTGGACCTGTTGTGGCTCTCTCCCAGCCAGCTTGTGTGTCCAGTGTACTCACCTGTGCTTCCTTCTCTGGGATTAGTAGCAGTGGAACACACTTACTGTCTCTGGGCTGCTGTGTGGGTTCTGCTTTCCAAGAACAGAAATTCTGTGAGAAGCAGAGTTGTGATAGCAACCACATCTGCTGGTGGCAGTCTTGAGCATGCATCTCGCAGAAAATAAAGATACAGAAGCTTTCTTTGAATTTTCTGTAGAAAAATAGTATTTATTACTTTGTAAAACCAGTGATTTTCAGTTAAAGATAATAGAAAAAATATTTCTTCAGATATATTCTACATATGATTTTAGTGTAGGAACAGAAATACAGACTGCTGACTTTTTCAATTAGTCTCAATGGACTATCCAGGCAGATATCTGCAAGTTTTATGGTGGTAAGTAGTCATGTATTGAAACACGGTGTTTGCTTTACTTTTCCCTTATGTTACAGAACAGTAGATTTCCCAACATAGGAGGTGGTTGGAGAGTGATCCAGGGATGCCAGGATATCTTGAATGTACCATTAGAACACACATTAGATCAACAGCGCTTTGAAAGTGTATGAAGAAGCCAGCTGAACAGCATTTTCCACAGAAAAGTTCTCCACTGAGATTTGACAGTGTTCCTCAATTTTTTTAACAAATCTCAAACTGCACTGCTGGAAGCAGCCAAGCATTCTTGGGTCAAAGTACTGTACCAAACTAATACAAACCTTTCATTGCGAATCAAAAGCAAAGGCAAGTAAGGTCATAATATTTATTCTACACTTTCTCCCACGCAGTTAAATCACTGTTTTACAGTGTGTTGGCCAAGATGCTCGCATCTCTTTGTTCACATAAATGTACAACCATAAAACAAAGGGGAAGAGGGCGACCATGATTGCAGCAATCAAGCGAACTCCACCCATTGGACTCCTATAAAGGGGAAACACATCAAAGGTACTTCAAATCAGACTGCTATGAAATGTTCACACCTGGCTGCAGTTGGAAGGAGACTCTATTCACTAAAGACAGTAAAGAGCCTTTGGCCACTTTAATGTAGTTCCTGTGGATGCATCCAACAGAGTCCTTTACTTCACAGGCACCCCATGCCAGCAGAGAAAGTTTTTCTGCCACTTCAGGCTACATAAACCAGGTGGAAAAAAAAAAGAAAAGCACCTGCTTGCCCAGAGCAGCTGTGACGTGTTTGCCCAGGACACAGGTACTGTTTGGCAGATTGGGATTTTTCATGCTCCCAGCTAACAGGAGTTTAGCAAAGCTGCTGTAGCACAGTCCTCTGAAGCGGCTGGAGGGAAAAGCGTGGAGCCGCTGCAGCCAGGCAGCGACCCAGCGCCTTCTGCCAGCGCTGCCTGCATCACCCGCCTGCTCCGGTGGATGCAGTGGACACCAGTACAGAGACCCTCACCACAAAGTTCTGTAAATTGGGAGCACTGGCAGAAATGGCTTTGCAGTTCACTAGCAGTTGTGGCCAACACTCACTAGCCTGTTCCACAGACGGGGCGCACTGTCCTTATGCAGAGGGGAAATGTCCCCTCCCCATCATGGCAGGGGGAGCGGAAAAAAATGTTTTGTGTAGCTTTCCTTTCCCCCCACAGACTTTTATCTGTGCAAGATCCTACAAGCTGTAGCACTAGCTACTACTGCTTAGGTATCTGAGAAGGTTCAGTCACATGAAGCAGAAAAACAAGCAGCCAAAACCAACTGCATGTTTTCAAGAAGCTAATCACTAAATGTGAACATATGAATGGATTAAAAAAAAAAAAGAAACAAAACTTACTTTGCTGAACTGCGACAAAGACTCATCCATATTGTAATAATCACCAAACCAAACAACTCTCTAAAAAGCCAAACAAAAAACCAGGTCAGAATATATATATATATAAAAAAGCAGATGTTTACTTTTTCAAAATACAAATTTTACCTGCAGACCAGCAGTGTAAGTACACACTGCCTCCTTTTGGAGAAGTTATATATTTTACTAGGATTATAATTATAAAGGTATTTACATGACTAGCTTGGCCACCCACCACAAATCTACAAACACACGGAACCCAGCTATACAGCTGCAGAAATTCCTGCTTCCACTTTTTGTTCCACTGCCAAACTTGTATTCCACAGCACATTTCCCTCATTACACAGAGCAAAGCAGCATCCCAGGATTCCAGACCGTGAACAGGCGCAGCAGCTGCCAGTGCTTCCCCTCCATACAGAGCAAGCACCTACTTCAGGCAAGAAATCCTCCCTCCACCTCAATCCCCGGCAATTCAGAGGACTCAGCAGCCAGTGACAGATAAACATGCACAAGGAATCACCTGGAGAGTTTTCAAACATCAATTCCCATTCCTACAGCTCCAGCAAGTGAACACAAAGCTGTTTCATTGTGCTCCCGCCAGGGTCTTTGACAGCCAGGACTGCCCCCAATTAAATCTAACTGCCACAATCAGGCAAGCAATCATGACCGGTCACTCTCCCTTTAGCTCTTTTGTCCAACAAATCGCTGGTTTGGAGCACTATGGTCCCTCCTCCTTGGTTTGATTCCCCCGGACCAACAGCACTCACTGCAACAGCCCAGCAAATAAAGTTTAGCAAGGTGAGCACCAGAAGGAGATGGCCCGGTGTGCTGAATTCGTGCAGGGGAAAATAAAAATCACTGCTTACCTGCCTTCCTCTTCGTGCAAAATGTTTCCTTGAGCATAGGCAAACAAAGAGCAAGCCAAGGCAACGGTCCCAACAATACAGCCAGCAGAATGAAGGTCACAGAGGCTCCTCCAAACACCATTATCTGAGGAAAAAAAATAGACTGCCAGCAACTGCAACATAGCATGAAGTACAGCCTATAAATCAAAAAGCAACCGAGTCAATAAAAAGATGCTTCCAGCAAACACACACATCTTGGGCAGGAAGATGGAATTAATACCAGCATTTTGACCAGTGAAAGCTGCTAAAAAGTGCTGCTGAAAATAAGCACTAGTGGGCTTGGGGCTTGCTCTCCTAGGAATGCAACTGCTTGGCAGCAGCACCTCAATGAAAACAGTTCCCTATTCTCTCCAGCAAACAAAACAGGCTCCAGCATTCAACATGCATGGAAAAAAAAAATCACAAGGGGGATTACAAACAAAAGTTCTCTTAAGCAGGAGGAACGGCCTTTCTGAAAGTCACAGCCATAACCAGGTGCTCAGCATGACTCCAGGGGACCACCAGGGCCTGGGGGAGTGAGTCCCAGCTCCCAGCCAGCTGTCAGGGGTACCGAGCGACCACCACACCGTCTTCCCTCACACAAGCCTCTGCCTGAGCTTTGCCTGGGATGACGAGCAACACTGATGACACCTCTGCCTGGGGAATGATGGCTTTAAACAGAGAAATACAGATGATGTGAAATATCTGAACTGGCCCACAGATTCTTGTGGTTTTCCGTGTCCATTCCCAGGGGTTCATGGGGGAGAGGTGAGCAAGCAGCATGGGCAATTCTCACCGATCTCAGCAATGTCAACAGCAAAAACTGTAAAGTTGAAAGCAGTCTTTTCTGGGCACTGACCCCTCCAGGCAAGCATTAAAGATGACGAGCTGCCAAACTTCAGGAGCTCAGCGTGACCCAAGGTTGTAATCGATTCCCAATTTGGCTGAACTTGCTGCAGCTCGGCAGAATCTGGGTCTTCCACAGACCTGAATGGCTAATGTCCCTTGGTGAATTTACATAAATGTCCAGTTATACAATAGTTGTGCTATTTTAATCTTTATTTTCCACAGATCTTGGTACAAGTAACAAAAACCTAGTTGTGAGTTGAACACACAGATTCTCTTGACCAGCCAAATGCCATTATGTTGAAGCTGCACCTATGGCACAAATAAACCTCCCCTGAAATGTTCAAAACCACAGGCTGCCAACCCTCATGGGGTTTGGCTTTATGAACGCTGCCGCTTTATATGCTTAAGGTAGCCAGAACGCTGAGAGACTGCAGCGGTGTGATTCGTGACAACAGCGTGCACGCTTGGAGATTTTCTTTTATGGCTAAGTGTGGTTTTAGTTTATTCGGAGTCAGTATTCATCCAGAAAAGATACAGTCACTTTGTGTATGTAAAACGTCATTATTTTAAAATTATTTCTACTGGATGAAAAGACAAAACATGAACTATTTTCTAGAGTGCTGGACCAAATCTGACTGATTGTCTCAATGTGTGATGTGGCATTAGCCCCCTTAGGGTATGCGCTTAGAAACTCAGCCACTGCACTGCAGCCTCTAAATGTCCCGACCACTGTCCATGCGCTCTGCAGCTGTAATACCTGGCACTGAACCTTGAGCTCGTTCAAAGGACTGTGCAGAGCTCACCTGCTCTTCTATGAGGTAGATAAGCCAAAACGCAGATTCACAACAGGGAAATTAAGTGAATTAATGTGCTGAGGTCAACCGCAGAGCCAGGTTCAGAGCATGCTCCCAGGCTTGTGCTCCATCAGGCTTTGAGCGGTGGAATTGGGTGAGATCATTCCAGCAGCAGGCCTTTATGCAGGGCTCCTCCATTCACCTGCAGCACGTCCAACCATGACCACTAAACCAACGACCAGCTTTTGTAGAAGCAGGTCCTGGAGCTTTTTACCCTCAAAAGCTAATAGGACACGTTTCCACATGGTCTGGTCTTAGTTTGCAATTCAATCAAAAAAAACCCACCTTTTAGGGTCAAAATTTGAGAAGAGACTCTGTTTTGCACACCAATATCATACCTGTTACTGAGGGCTTAATGCTGACAAGCAGCGTCAGGGCAGCTGGCACTAAGTAGACAACCTGTTAATGAGACATAAATCCATTCTGTAGCAAAATTTAGCAAGATAAGGAAGCAGAAGCCCCATCCACATCAACGCTTCTCCCCTTCACAGCAGTTTGTCAGACGCGCAGAACAGCTGCCAGTCCCGCTCCCTCTGGCATGGCCTGGCACTGCTAGTGTCTGTCTCATCATAGGATGGGTAGAGTTGGAAGGGACCTTAAAGATCATCTTCTTCCCACCCCCCTGCCCTGGGCAGGGACACCTCCCACCAGCCCAGGTTGCTCCAAGCCCTGTCCAACCTGGCCTTGAACACCTCCAGGGATGGGGCACCCACAGCTTCTCGGGGCAACCTGCGCCAGGGGCTCACCACCCTCACAGTGAAGAATTTTTTCCTAATATCTAATCTAAGTCTCCCCTCTTCCAGTTTGAAGCCATTCCTCCTTGTCCTATCACTACATGCCTTTGTAAGAAGTTCCTCCCCAGCTCTCCTGTCGCCCCTTTAGGGACTGGAAGGGGCTCTAAGGTCTCCCCGGAGCCTTCTCTTCTCCAGGCTGAACAGCCCCAACTCTCTCAGCCTGTCCTCACAGCAGACATGCTCCAGCCCTCTGATCATCTTCACCATCACCACCCAAAATCCCAGACCATCAGCTGAGTGCCAGCCCTTGTTCCTCAGCTTCTGGGTTGCCGAGTCCTCACTGCCCAACCAGCCCACTGCAGAGCCCTGCACTGCACCTTCATCCCCCAGGGAAAGACCCCACGGGACACCCCCCCAACGAGCTCCCCAAACCCTCCACCTGCGCTGGGTGGCTCTCCTGGGACCTGGAGCACCTTTGCTGCCGCAGTCAGCAGGGCTCACCCGCACAAGGGACAGCCCCTGCCCACCCAGCAGCTCCTGTCGGACACAGAGACGTTCCCCCTCGCCCCTCAGCTCCACGCCAGGGCCACCGGGCTGCTCCTGTGCCCGAGCAAGGGCTGCCAAAGCAGAGAGAGAAGAGGGCTTCTCCCTAGATCTCCCCTGGAGAGCGACAGGCGACGGAAGGCGACCACGCTGATGGCTCGGGGCAAGCAGAGGTGGCGATGGAGACATCAGTGGCCCGGTCAGCACGATCGGGTTCCAGCCGTCGCCGCAGCACACAGACCGCTTTCCCGGCGCCCGCTCCCTCTTCAGCCTAAGGCAGGCAGCGGCGTTCCTCCGGCGGCCCCGGAGCGGCCCCGGGCGCGGAGGAGCGGGGCCGGGGCCACCGGGGACCCCTCGGAGGAGGGAGAAGAAGGGCCGCCCCCGGCCCCCGCCCCGCTCCAGCTGTCCGGCCCGTACTCACCGTCCACAGCCCGGCGTCGGGGTCGTTCACCTGCAGCGGGGAGGCGCGCACTGAGAGCCCGCGGCGCCGGCCCGGCCGCGGCCGCGCTCCCCGGGGGGGCACCGGCGGGGAGGGGAAGGGAGCGGAGCGGGGTGGGGCCGCCCCCGGGCTGGGCCGGCCGGCCCGCCCTCACCTGCACGGCGGCCGCCAGCCCGAAGAAGGCGGCCATGAGGAGGTTGCAGAGCCGCCACAGCCGCCCCGCCATGGCCACGGCCACCGCTGCCTCCGCCCCCGCCGGGGCGGGACGCGGCCACGGANTGATTTTTTAGGGAGATTTTTAGAGGTTGAAAATTCATAGAATCATAGAACGGTTGGGGTTGGAAGGGACCTTGAAGATCATCCAGTTCCACCCCCCTGCCATGGGCAGGGACACCTCCCACCAGCCCAGGTTGCTCCAAGCCCCGTCCAACCTGGCCTTGAACACCTCCAGGGATGGGGCAGCCACAGCTTCTCGGGGCAACCTGCGCCAGGGGCTCACCGCCCTCACAGGAAAATATTTCTTCCCAATATCTATTCTAAACCTGCCCTCTTCCAGTTTGAAGCCATTCCCCCTCGTCCTATCACTACATGCCCCGGTAAAAAGTCCTTCCCCAGCTTTGCTGTAGCCCCTTTAGGTAACTGGAAGGCCACAATAAGGTCTCCCTGGAGCTGCCTCTTCTCCAGGCTGAACAACCCCAACTCTTTCAGCCTTTTCTCATAGGAGAGGTGCTCCAGCCCTCGGATCATCTTCATGGCCCTCCTCCGACCTGCTCCACCAGGTCCATGTCTTTCCTATGTTGGGGGCTCCAGAGCTGGATGCAGTACTTCAGTGGGGTCTCACGAGAGTGGAGTAGAAGGGCAGAATCCCCTCCCTTGACCTGCTGGCCACACTTCTTCTGATGCAGCCCAGGATGCGGTTTGCTTTCTGGGCTGCAATTGCACCTTGCAGGTTCACGTTGAGCTCGTCAATCAGCACCCCCAGGTCCTTCTCCTCAAGGCTGCTCTCCAGCCATTCTCAATCGATGAGATTGATGAAAATGCCTGTTTTTAAAATTGAGCCAAAATCCAGAGTTATGTGGTGCTAGTTACAATACGTGTATTTCAGTGACTATAGGAAAGCAAGGGTTCTCCCGCTTTTCACCAGTTGTACCACTAAACACAAGCACATAAAGAGGTCACCCACCAGTGAGCTCCTCTGGCAAATGAGTCCCAGCATGTCCTGGGCTCCATGCAGGGAAGCGTGGCCAGCACGTTGCAGGGAGTTGTTTTCCCCTCTGTGACCCGGTGCTGGTGTACCTACAATTTTTGGTGCTGCCCAGGGTCCCCACTGAAGAAAGATGTGGAAGACCTGGACTGGGGTCCTGCAGATGGCAGCCAAGATGGTCAGGAGTCCAGAGAATGTGGCCTCTGAGCAGAAGTGGGCAAAGAGGAAGCAAAATCCTGTAATAACGTGTAACCACCTGTGTGGTTGCTGCAGAGATGACAGAGCCATATTTTCCTTGCTGGCATCAGATGATATACCAAAGGGCAGCGGCCACAAACGGTGGCTTGGAAAGTTTTGACTGGACATTAGGGAAATGTCCTCATCAGGAAGGTCGTGCAGCCTGTAATAGGTGACCCAGACAGGCTGTGTCATCTCCATCCTTGGAGATTTCCAAGGCTTACCTGGACAAAACCATGGCTCACCTTATCTGACGTGACAGTCTTGCTTCAAGTGGCTGTTGGACTCGGACCTCCAGCCATGCGTTCGTAGCAACATTTCCATGTTTCTGTGATAACTCATGTACGTGAAAGACAATTAGATCTTTGTCTCAGTGAATAGACATGAAAAAACTTGTGCAGTAAAGTAGTTATGCAAAAGTACAAACCCCTCGAGAGGGGCCCTGCAGTCCCTACCTGAGCTCTTGTAGGAGCGCCCACCTCCAGCTCAGCCACGGCCCTCCCCGTGTTTGCCCTTGGAGCCTGCAATCCAGTCCTTGACCCGTGGGCTGGCTTCCCAGCTTGGCCTCACACCCACCTCATCACCCTGGGTCTCACTGGCCATCACTGGGCTATGTCTGATACTGGTTACCCCCACCGGGCCTGATCCCAACCCTGACCCACAGGTTGACTTCCCAGCTTGACCTCAGGCTTGCTTTGTCTCCATGAGTTTGGCTGGTGATCTGAGTGTTTGAGACATTCCTCAGTGAGGCTCAGAGGGCCTCCCCCGTCTTTCGTCTCTCACCATTTGTTTCAGGCAATTTACAAGTCGTCTCTTACAGGGACCAACTATCACTGCTGTTTTGAGGGATACCTCCAAGGTCAGGCAGGACTATGCAAGATTAGATATTCACTTTTCAGCATAGGGAAGGCAAAATAGGGAACTACTGCAAATCCTGCAGCTTCTCTCAAAACTATGAACGGTGAGGTTTCCACTGAGTTTCTGTCCAGCCTATCCTCACAGTCAAGAACCATCCTGTATGGTTGCAAAGGACATTGTGAGCCCACCTCTACATCCAACCTACGTGTGAGAGAGATTCCTGTTTGTTATAGTTAACTTTGGCAGTAGATATCTGAAAGGGTTTTTTTTTTTCTCTACCGTGGAAATAACTAAGCCGACTGAGAGCTGGCATGGCAGGAGAGAAGGAACTGTCTCCAGAAAGGCCTCATGTTACACAGCAAGAGTGAGCACCAGCTCCAAGGATCCCCAGTGAGCTTGTCACAAGTGTCTTCTGTCTCCCAAGGGCCATGAACAGATGTGGCACCGGGTGTCACAGCTGTGCCAGGGCTTGGAAATGTGGTGATGTTGAAGAACTGTGGGTGTGGGGGAGGAACAGTGAGTCAGGGATAAGAGACTTCTTTCTTTTCCTTGCCAAGAGATTGGGATTTAAATGGAAATTTTTGTAATGACTCAATGGTCTAGGATTACTTTTGTATTTAAGAGGAGATTCAGTCTTTTTGTGTTATGTGGAGAACAAAAGAATAGTACTGCCTCATCATTTGCTGATCGTTTATGACCAAAAGTGATAATTAGCGATGACTTGAAAGTGGGCCCTTGAGAAATGTTTTATCTACCATATAAATCTACCAGACCTGAGTCTCTGCCAGGTCATTTCTCCCACTGATCTCAGTAACTCAGTAACACTGATCAATGCAGTCCCCTCAGCCCCCAACAGAATTAAGTCTTGTTTTGCAGAGGACGTGTGAATGTGTCCACGTTTGTGGACAGGATTAACGCTCATCTTCTCCTGTCATTTTTAACCGACTCCTTCGTTGAGCAGGTTATGAGGGATGAAATTATTGCAGAGAAAGTCACAGAGAAAGTCACAGAGAAGCAAGAGCCGTCTTTGTAAATGGCTGCCATTGTTACAGCTCCACTGAGTAGGCTTTATGGTTCATAATAATTGTGTTATTCTGTACATTAAACAACTGCTGGCAGCTGCAGGCAGAACAGCAGGCTGTGTTCACTATAACTAAATCCCTCCCGACATTTAAATTGATTCACATTCCCATCCCGAAGCCCAGGAAAATTAAACCACTCTGTACAGACACCCATAAGAGTACAACTTTGCTTTGGCAGGGGGTTGGACTAACTGATCTACGAAGGTCCCTTCCAACCCCGACCATTCTGTGATTCTGTGACTTTCCTGTTCACAAGCACTCCGGGAAGGCACTACAAATGCTTACAGGAAAGCTGGGGAACTACCCTCCGCATTTTGTTCTCCTCTTACCAAACCCGGCTTGACGCATGGATTAGCAAGAGCAACAGTCCAAACATCCCTGCAGTTTCTCAGTAGGTCCCCACTGACCTGCACTCCCTCGCTGAGGCACCATGAACCACCCCACATTCCTGGTTTGGGTCTTTTAAGGAGGCATGACCTCGCTGGAGAGCTCTCAGCGGTGTAACCTCTGTCCCCAGATCTTCGGTCCCTTCTCCTCACCTCGGGAGGAGCAGAGCTCTAGTAACATGCTCTAGCAATGAATTGCTTTCGTGCTTTGTTTTCATGCCCAGGATAGGCTTTTGAATGTATTTTCTACGGGAGGGGAGGTGTCCCAGGCTAGAAAAGGGAAATGTCAAGGAATAAAAAGTAACAGTGGTGTTAATAAGAGAGAAGAATGTAAGAGACAGTGTGTTTTTCATTGGAGTAATTTATACAATAGGAAAATAAAAGCAGAGAAGCTTTTCAGGCACACCAGTTCTTCTTTGTGTGAGAAACAAAATTATGAATTACTGTCTGTTTTTTCCAATGGCATTAGCTGATCTTGCGAAAAGAAAACTCAGCTGTGATGAACGCCATGGCTCTTCCATTTGTCTGCTCCCAAGCTCTTGTGCAAACCCTCGCAGCCCACCTGGTTCCTGCGCTGCTGTTTGCTGCATCCCGGGTGCAGAGCTGCAGGTCGCGAGAGGAGACAGTGGCTTCTGGAGAGCAGCTGGGAGAAACTGGTGGAGACTGGGAGAGAGGCAGAGAAACAGCCGTACAGGCACTCCCAGGGCCCTGCGTGGGGTGGGACAGGACTTCGACCGAGGGGAAGGGGCTGGCAGAAAGCAGCTTCTTCTGGGTACTTGGGAGGGACGGCGTGGAGGGTTTGGCAATGCTGTGAGGGAGCAAAGTTCAGTGACACAAGAGCAAGAGAGGGCAAAAGGCCCTCTGTCTCCTGGGCAGGAAGGAGGGGAAGGCTTTGCCGACCACGGCACCTGAATCTGTCTCGTTCTCTGCTGCTCTAATTCAAAAGCGGTCTGGCTGTAGTGTATATTTTGGAAATATAAAGGGGTTTCAGTGTTTGGTGTTCTTACCACAAAGAAAAGGTCGAGGCTGCTCACTTTACCAACTATCACAAGCACTTCCTACAACCACCGCCCTCCATGGAAAGAGGAGACTTACCGTCTGAGGAGAGTCTCCAGCAATACTGCTTTCTCCCGTAAGAGGGAGGCCAAGAACATTTAGTACCCTTGAGTATAATTTGAGCTACTTGAAAATTAGTTCCTCAATATTAGATAAAATGTTTTCCCCCTTTCTGCCTCTCTGGAGCCTGCTGCTTAGCCCGCAGAAGCCCAAGTTCATCTTCAGTTCAGCAACTCCCCCTGCGAAGGACAGAGGCTTTTGGAGGGGTCTGGAGCACACATCTGATGAGGAGCGGCTGAGGGACCTGGGGGTGCTCAGCCTGGAGGAAAGGAGGCTGAGGGGAGACCTTCTCGCTCTCTACAGCTCCCTGAAAGGAGGGTGTAGCAAGGAGGGGTCAGTCTCTTCTCCCAAGGAACAGGCGATAGGACAAGAGGAAACGGCCTCAAGTCACACCAGGGGAGGTTTAGATTGGAGATTAGGAAAAATTTTTTCACTGAAAGGGTTGTCAAGCACTGGCACAGGCTGCCCAGGGAAGTGGTGGAGTCGCCGTCCCTGGAGGTGTTTAAAAGATGGGCAGACGTGGTGCTGAGGGACATGGGTTAGTGGTAACTTGGCAGTGCTGGGTTAACAGCTGGAACTGATGATCTTAAAGGTCTCTTCCAACCATAATGACTCTGATTCTGTGATTCTAAGTAAGAGTATTGCAGGGATGGACCCAGCAGCCAAGCTGTGATATTGGGAGAGCCAGGCTGCTTCCCAAGAGCCTGTGCCAGAGATGTTACTGAAACATCACCCATCCCAGTGACCCACTCCGTAATAGTGCTCATCCTCGTGGACCCTGATGACACTGCCATGAATGACCATAGATTGGTTTTCATTGGATCAAAACTGGTTAAGAGGCTCCAGGAGGACAGGTGAAGGGCTCGGGGGTTTTGCTGTGCTCCTGGCCCCAGGACCCCCTGGGCCCAGGCTCCAGGAACTTGAATCTGCAATTTAAATAGGGACACCTGGATATACGTGCATGGTTACACGGCTGATAGCGCCCAAGAGGGCTTTGGTTTCAGTTGGTGGGTCAGGTGCCACAAGCAGGGAAGGATGGAGCCCACCTTACTGAGAAGGGGAGGAGCCCCCTGTTAATGGATTTACTAACTGCAGGGCACACGTGTTTAAGTGTTCAATAGACTGACCTCCTTCTTGTCCTTATTATAATCCTATATTAACCACCTTCTTCCTACCTCATTAGTTTTATAGAGCTCACCCAAATTGATCTTGTTTATGCTTTGTCAGCTGCTTTCTTTAATCCTAATTTAAAGTCCTTCTCAATTCCCAGAAAAGTTCTGGAACAACTTGTTAAATGAGGCACTTGTATGCACCTGGAGTACAACAAGGGGATGGACAACTGCCACCATGAGCTCATCAGGAGCAAATGCTGACAAACCAGTCTGATGTCCTGGTATGGCACAATTTTTTAGGCATAAAGTGAAAAGTAGCAGATGTCATATATGTTGACTTTAGGAAGGTTTTTACACTCACTGTCCTGACCCTCTCTTAAGAAGGTATGACCACACGGTGAGTGCAAAACTGGTGAGATAATTGTACCTCAAGTGTTAATTACCAGTGACTGTCAAAATGGAAGGGCATATTGAAGGGATTTTTGCAGGGGTCCATTCTGATGCCAGATCTTTTTAATTACTTCAGTTAACAGCCTGGATGATTAACACCCATGATTGCCTTATTAAACCTGTAAATTACTCCAGGCTGTGAAGGCCAGTAATGACAACAGGATTCAGCACCAGACTGACAAATGGGAGAAATGGGCTGAAACCAATGGGGCAAAATTCTACAGGTACAACTTTGAGCATAAGCTTTATGAACAGTGAGAGACACAAAAACAACTGAGGGAACAACCGGGTGGATGCAGTTTTTAAAAAAAGAGCCCGAGGTATAACAGAGAGCAAACTGAACACCAGCAATGGAAAAGGCAAACACCATGCCGCAACGCATGAGCCAGGAGCGTAACCTCCAAGAGAAGCGGGAGTAATATACCTAGTTAGGGACCCTGTCCTACAAAAAATGCACATCAACAGAAAAAATGTCGAAGGAAGTCAGTGAGGAGGCTGGGAGGCACAGAAAACATTAAAAGCTGAAAGAATTGAGTTGATGTAGTCTATAAAAATCAGGAGTGAGGAGGGGAAGGGGAACATCAGTCATCAAGTGCCTAAGAGGTCATTTCAAAGGCGGCCATGACCATAGTGAGCAGGATGGGATGTGAAGGATTTCATATAAAGGATTTCAGCTCAGACAAAAAAGCTTAAGTTAGGCTATCAGATAACGTCAGGATAGAAGTGTGCCAGAGCAGATTGCTGGGGGATGGCGCAATCTCCATCACTGAAGGTCTTTGAGAACAGGTTTCACAAACATCTGTCAGGGCAGGTATTGTTGATCCTCCCAGATTTGCAGAGGGGAGAAGGATAAACAGTAGGATTTTACCTCATTGTAAGCAAACCACACGCAGGTGGCACAAAGTAGAGGTCAGCTGTCAGCTTCTGCCAGTGTTTGCCAGCCGGCACCAGGTTTCTGTATCACAGCCTGCAAGATGCCAACTTTGGACCTGCGCTCTCGGTTAAGGCAGAAGAGAAGGCTTAAGCAAGAGAGGACAAAGAAAGGAAAGTTGTGGAACTAGGTGGGGGAAATGCCTTTTGTGTCAGGACCTGGACTGCATCCCCCTCCCCGGGAGTTTAACTCTCAGCATTTAAGGCCAGTTTGCTGGTTAGAGCAAGCAGCTTAACAAGCATCAGGTGGCTTTGGAGCACTTTGAAAACAAGCTGGGAGAAGCCCTGGGGGGGGGAGGTGGGTAGAGAAACCACTCTTCCCTCTTTCCCTTGGGAGCTGTTTTTAGCCAAAGCTTTTACTTTGGTTCCCACCTAAGATACATTCCAGCTGTGTTGCTGCTGTGCCTGGCCGTGTCCTGGGGCCGTGAGCCAGACCCTGACCTGGGCACTTGACTTAACCTCAGACCTGCCGCATTGCAGTAGATGTGTCTGGAGTCCAGGGTGAACCTGGCTACTGCCATGGGACCTGCCCTGCTCGCTTTGCTAAGGTTTGGGTTCTCCCTGCTGAGGCCACTGCCCATCCACCGTGTTACGCTCCGCTCCTGTGACTGTTTCCTTGCATTGCAGACATCCTCAGTGCTCCCTGGCGTTACAGAATCACAGACTGGTCAGGGTTGGAAGGGACCTCTGGAGATCATCCAGTCCAACTGCCCCGCCAGAGGAGGGTCACCTACAGCAGTTGCACAGGATGGTGTCCAGGTGGGCTTGGAATGTCTCCAGAGTGGGAGACTCCACCACCTCTCTGGGCAGCCTGTGCCAGTGCTCTGCCACCCTCACAGGAAAGAGGTTCCTCATCAAGTTTACATGGAACTTCCTATGTTCAGGTTTGTGCCCGTTACCTCTTGTACTGTCACTGGGCACCACTGAAAAAAGACTGTTCCCGTTTACCTGGCACCCTCCCTTTAAGTATTTATAAGTGTTGATAAGATCCTCAGTCTTCTCTTCTCCTAACTACAAAGACCCAAGTGCCTCAGCGTTTCTTCATAAGATGCTCCAATCCCCTGATCATCTTAGTAGCCCTTTGCTGGACCCTCTCCAGCAGTTCCCTGTCCTTCTTGGACTGGGGAGCCCAGAACTGGACACAATACTCCAGATGTGGCCTCCCCAGGGCAGAGTAGAGGGGGAGGATAATCTCCTTCGACCTGCTGGCCACACTCTTCTTGAGGCACCCCAGGAGACCATTGGCCTTCTTGGCCACCAGGGCACATTGCTGGCTCATGGTCATCCTGTTGTCCACCAGGGACTCCCAGGTCCCTTTCCACAGAGCTGCTCTCCAGCAGGTCAGCCCCTAACCTGTACCAGTGCATGGGGTTATTCCCCTCCAGGTGCAGGACCCTACACTTGCCCTTGTTGAACTTCATTAGGTGCCTCTCCACCCAACTCTCCAGCCTGTCCAGGTCTCGCTGAATGGTGGCACAGCCTTGTGGTGTGTCAGCCGCCCCTCCCAGTTTTGTGTCATCAGTGAACTTGCTGAGGGCACACTGTCCCCTCATCTGGGTCACTGATGAATATATTGAACAGGACAGGACCCAGTACTGACCCCTGAGGAACACTGCTGGTTACAGACCTCCAATTGGACTCTGCGCCACTAATCCCAACCCTCTGAGCTCTGTCTGTCAGCCACTGTTCAATCCACCTCACTGTCCCCTCATCTAACCCACACTTCTCAAGCTTGCTTATGGGGATGATGTGGGAGACAGTGTTGAAAGCCTTGTTTAGGTAGGTGAAGATAGATGGTTGGGATCCCACTTTGTGCTAGGTGGTGAGGTGTCCCATATGGGAATATGGGAGGAGAGGATAAGGGCACATCTTCACCTGTACATGTGTGCTTGTGCTGCTGCACGCCATGGGGTCTGTGGTCTTTGTTACAGGCTCTGCCAGGCACCGGCACTGATCGTTACCGCCCGCGGTGCCCACACAAACCACATTCAGGAAGGGCTGTTCTTGTGGGAAGCTCTGGGTGCAAATGCTTCCTGCTCCTCCCCAACCAAAGCGGTGGATGGGACAGCTTTAAAAGAGTCAGCAATGTTCCCAGAGAGAGCAGAGGCCATGTGACATGGTGTAGGGTGGCAACATAAGTTCAAACATGGCAAATAGGTTTCTGGGATTTTGGCTGGAATGCGTGAGGAGGTGATGGTGTTCCCCAAGGCGAAGGAAAGCTGCATCCCTGACAGGGAGGAAGATGGCTTTGCCAGAGTAGCAGGAGTTAGGAGGATACAGCAGAAATAGGGAGATGGTCAAGACCAACTCTGTCCCCTTCTCCCACCTCCTGACAAAGGCGAGCTCTGTAGAGGCCGAGATATTCACTGGAGAGCAGCATTCTGGCAGAAGACCAGGCTCCTTCTGAGCCCCAGAGACCACTTCTTGGGTCTCAGCCCATCTCCCTGACCCCACATGCAGCTGAGCAGGGAAACCAGAAAGCTCTAGGACAGGAGAAGATGCTTTCCCAAGCTCAAAGCACAAGAGGAATGAAAAATCTTGGCCTTAACACAAGGTGAGAGAAATAAATATGAGCTAAGCTAGGGAAGAAAGACGAAAAAATGAAGGCCAGAAGGGGAGGCAGCTCCAGCCCCAACCTTCTTCCCCTACTGCATCTGCACTTGCACAAACGGTGATGGTTGGGAGCTTCCGGAGGCACCTCCAGCACATGTTCAGGACTTGAGATGTTCACCCTCGTGAGAAGCATGGAGAAGCCTGGGCAAAGAAGGAGCAGGGAAAGAGTCTGCACGCTGCTGCCTGGCGCTTGGGCGCCCAGCTCCTTCATCAGCGGATCCCAATTCATAAAGGAGGTCAGTAACATTTCTGTTACACAGATGAGGAAACAAGGGCTCTTGCAGGTGAAGGGAGTTGCCCAAATCATGCAGCGGGCCAGAGAGCAGCGAGCCCCCGTCTCTGGGGAACCCATTTCACTGCTCTAATTCCCGGCATGTGCTGTCCCTACGACTAAGGCTGGAGTTAGAGGTAGGATCAGAAACGTTGTGCCGGGATGCACAGCAGTGGGTGAGGGAGGCAAGAACAAGTGGAGGAGACTGATGGGGAAGATGCCCTGACCATCATGGAAATCACCGGAGGGAGCCGTGCCCCGCGGTGGCAGGGGAGAGGTCTCAGGGAAGACATGAGAAGTTTGCAAGCGGCTGTTTGAGCCGGAGGAGAAGTCACGGGTGAAAATGAGAAATCCGATAAAACTGCTCGGACCGACCGCCGGCCCTCCAGGGGCCTCCTGAGCACCACGATGGGCGACAGAGCGGGGGGACGGGGCCCCCCGGCACAGGGTGCTGCCGGGGCCAGCGGCGGTGGGGCCCGGCGGGGCGCGGGGCTCCCGGGGGGCGGAGGGCGAAGGGAGCGGGCGATGCCCCTCTTGCCGGGGACACCGGTGGCTCCGGGGCCTGGTGGGCAGGGGTCCGGCGGAGAGCGCGGCCCCGGGGCGGACGGCGGCGGGGGCTCCCCCGCTCCCGCCCCGCCGCAGCGGCTGCCGCAGGGCGCCGGGGCTGCGGGCGCCCCGCCTGGGAGGGGTTAAGCGGCGGCCCCAGCCCGGGGGCGGACGGGGCGGCTGCGGCGGCGGCTGCTATACGGCGGCGGGGCTCTAGGTGTCCTGCCTGGGAGGG
>VUYV01000430.1:181224-202563 GCA_008711295.1 Anarhynchus alexandrinus
GGTCCGGCCGGTGTTGCGAACGCTGCGGCCCGCGGCGGGACGGCTCTGCCCCGGCCCGGCCCCGGCTCTGCCCCCCGGCTTTGCCCCGGCCCGGCCAGCGCGGAGCGCCCGTCCCCCTCGGTGTCCCGTGGGGTGGTGGGGTTTTTTTTTCCCTCGAGGCAGATGTTTGAGCAGCAGCAGTGCGACGGGGAACTTCTGGTTCGGTTCTGTGTTATTCTGGTGGAAATTTACGGTGTTGCAGTAGGGTCGTGTTGCCGCGTTCCCGTCTGCACTCGGTGGTGGTTGAGCAGTCGTGCGAAAACCACCGATATTTATTTTTTCAGAAAAGCCACAGCTTTCGAGTTTTTCCTTTAAAGTTAGACCACTGAAAAATACTCTCTGCTTGAGCAACAGTTTGGGCTTCGTCAGGCTGGGGTGATGCAGCGCTGGGTTATTTTTTTTTCATTCAGTGCAGGGATGGTGATACTAAAGAAGCTGTTTGCCCGGTTTTGGGAACTCTTTATTTTTTAATAAAAGAAGGAAGGGTCGCTTGCTCCGTGAGAGAGGTGCAGGTGCTCTCAGCAAGTATCGTTTGTCACTGTTGTTTGTGTTCTGTCCTGCTGGGATAGACTGCATGGAGACTGATGGGGACCTCTTTGGGCTTTAGTATAAACTAAAGAGTTTGGTATACGTGGAATAAAAAAGTGAATTTTTGCTGTTTGCAGCTTCCACCATGTGAAGCTCTCATGCTTGGTAGATGAAGGTGTGGGTACCCGTTGGGCTCTGGGAAGGTGGTGGGATCCATGTTTACACCTGTTTGAAAACCAGATTCCCAAACCTTATAAATTAAGCACACGGATTAAAAACTTGACCACGATATGCCAAAGCGGTTGTGGTAAAACAAGAAATAGCCTCATTGCGGTGGTGTTACAGCTCTCTGTGTTTGTGTTGCCCCTTGTATTTCCACTTGACCCCTGTTTTTCATATTTATGAATCGTTCCCATGTATTTTCAGGGCTGAGAGTTGGGTTTGCACCGTGGCTCCAGAACCTGTGCCGCCCTGTGGGCTTGTAACGGTGGAGCATCTCTGTCCTTTCTCCAGGTGGAAGAAGGGCAGTTGCTTCTGTTGTAATTGGTTCAAAGTGGCTGTTTAAATATGAATTCAGGACGACAGGACCAGTTTGATGATACACAAGTGCTTGTGGTGAAAGCTGGTGTTGGGGTTGGTTTTTTTTTTTAAGGTAACAGATGAGTGTTTAGGTGCCCTGGGAGGAGCTGAGCGTAGGGTCCTGGGTGGGCTCTGGAGGAGCAGGTTCCTGGAAACTCCATCCCAGGAGGACAACCTTATACTGCCGCATGACCGCCTGTGCAAAGCCGAGGGAGTCTGTGGGTGGGATGGGAAGGGGCTGGACGTGTCTGCAGTCTGCCAGTGCAGGCCTGGCTGCTCTCGGAGGTGCACACTGGCCTTGCCCACAGCACGTGTCCTGCTGGCTCCCCGCTGACATGTCCCAGGCAAGCTGAGCTGTCGCAAAGCAAACCCACCACAAAGCGGTGAGTTTTCCGCAGTTTGGATGCCCAGCGTTTGCTCGTGGTGGGGTTGGGCAAGCACTGGTGCGAGGGAGGTGCGGGAATGTGTTGCTGGGTGGGGAGAAGAGTAGGTAGGACTGCATCAGTGTTGATTTAATTGGCTCAAACGGTATGGCGAGGTGGAGCAGGGAAGTCATTAAGCTGGAAACAAGTAATTATGTTACAAAAAAAAAAAAAAAAGCTTTGCACAGTTAACTTTCAGCCAGAAATGCTCTCTGACCCGGCTTGTGCAACTGCTGCTGTGAGGGAGGTGGTGGTAGCAGGAGAGGGTGGGACAAGTCCCGCTGCCATGGGGGCCGTGGCAGTGCTTCTCTGGAGAGCGATCTATCGGAGGCTGTGCCCAGAGGGCATGTGCTTGGGCAGGCTGGCCTAGGTGGGAGCCTCTTGCAGGGGGGTTCTGTTTCACAAGGGGTGTCTGCTGTCAGGGAGTTAGGAAGGGGTTCGGGTAGGGAGGAGGTGGGGGTGGTGGTACAGGGGAGAAGTCTGCATGGAAATTGAGGCCCATCGTGTTGATGTCTGGAGCTAGGGTGGCAGATCCAGGTGGTCTCTACAGGACACCCTGTTTTGTTTTTAATTCAGTATCCTACAGTGTTTTTGATGTGTGCAGGCTAAAGCCCCTCCGGGTGACAATACTGAGATGAAGGGACACCTACTGTCCTCACGCTGGGCTTACTGTACAGCCATGGCCCTCAAGCATCACGATCAAGCAAGGGGTTGCTTCAGGTCTTCTCACCCATAGTGTTCCGCGTGCCCCAGCTTCATGCTCATGTCTTCTCCTGCCTAACTGTGTCAGCTATTCATGGCTGTGAACTCAGGAGCTTCATTTCTTCCCAAAGGGTCCCCCTGGCCAGTGTGGTTGATGGTGCCGTGTTCAAGACACGGTTGACAGCTCAAAGACCAAGGAGAACTGGAATTCTAAGTATTGAAAATAGATCCTATTTCATAATTTTTGAGAAGTTTTTGAAATTTTTGTTTGTTATGTGCAAACTGGATGCTGGTGACTGCTGGTGTGAAGAATTGTTGTCTTTCTTAGTTATGTGTAATATTAAAGTCCAAGAACAGTCCTGCATATTTAGTGTCCCGGATGTTTTGTGGAGAAAACAGAGATTCTTTGGGAAGTAGGATCCCGCTTTGACAGTGATTTAAGAAAAAACAACTCCCAAACTGTAATTGCATTTCTCTTACTGCCAAAATTAGTAATAGTCTTTACTGCTGACATTATGTAGAAAATTATCATTTAAAGAACGGTTGTGTGAAATCTGGAAATGTAATTAATTCCAAGGCATAGGAAGAATTTTGATTCTAATTGCAACCTGTGGAATCACTTGTCCTAACTCCGGTGCCAAACAAGAGCTGGAACCACTTATAACTGGCTGTTATGATTTCAGCTGCTGCGTATGGCATTCGGGAAGACTGGAGGCCACTGGAACTTCTTGAAGTACTTGCTGCTTGGTGTGCTCTGGGGTCTTTCAAAAGCAGAGCGTACGTATTGTATATGTCTTTTCAGAGTGTACATGATGGTTCGGATGTACTGAGTGGGAATTCCTGACCCCTTCAGCTGGAATTTGGGATTCACGGTTCCCTTCACGTATGCGGTCCTGTCTGGTCCCCCATTGAGGCCTTTGCCCTCTCTACCCTGCTCCAGCCGTAACCTTTTTGTTTTTGACAAAAATCAGAGGAGGTCCATACCTGGTTAGAGAGACCTCTGTGGATATGAGGAAGGAGCCCGGCCTGGGAGGTTGCTAAGGGGTATAAGCACATCAGGAGCCTAACCAGAGTGTCGCTCTTGCCCTTGGGCACATCGGTGATGTACCGGAGTTGGGAGATGGGTTTCTGCCCTTGTACGAGGACGCTCTGCTCTGTATCTTTCTCTTTCTGGCAGAAAAGAGCTTCTGGGAGGCTTTTTGAGAGGTCAAGAATCGTTCGTGTTTGGCAGATGACAGAATTGGTGAGCACTGCAGTGGACTTTCTCAGTCACCGTGGTCAGGTGAATTTGGTGTCAGCGTATAACCTACGCTGTGTCTTTGGGGTAATCATAGCTACTTCAGACAACACTGTCGAAAGCAGAATATTACTCGAAACCATTTGTGGGCATCGCTGTGGCTGGTATGATCCTTGGTACAGGAATTCGGTAAGAGATGCCATGACTCCTGTATCCTCCTCATCCTCTTTGTGTTGCTGTGAGCGGAAGGGATGACCAGAGCAGCTCTTCTCTCCACTGCTGAAGGTGCTCCTGGACCCAGGCCCGGCAGGAGGAGAGGAACGAGATGCCGATGCCTCGATGTTGAGATGTTGGATCTGCTGAGGCGCAATGTGGGCACCGTCACTGTGCTGGCGGGTGCACTTACCTTAGCAGAAGGGTGTAATGGATGGGGAGGGTAAGAGGAACCCCAGCAAACTTGGTGATTTGCTTAGGGAACCTCAAAGAGGGGAATTTGGGGAGCGAGAAGACAGTGGGGAGGTGGAGGGTTGTGAAGCAAGGGGAGCAGCAAGTGAGCAGCAGGTTAGATATGAAGCAATGTATGAATGGCCAGGTAAAATGAAACATACGATGTAGATAAGAAAACAAGGAAGATAGAAAAGAACAAGATAAGAAGAGGGAAGGAACTGGAGGGGAGAATTAATCCTTGTCCTCAGTAGGTAGTAAAGTACGCGTTATCTTTCACTGTGTATTAATTACCTGCTCTTATTCTAAAGTAGGCAAAGTGAGTTGTATCTTTAGCAGGTGGGAGCTGATCGAACAAAATCAGATGGTGACTGCGCTTACTCTTGCCCGCAGTGGAATTATAAAACTGGTGTGTGTTAACGTACGCCGCTGGTGCAAGCTGACACTGGCAGATCTGTCAGCTTGATGGGTGTGTGTCTACTTGGACACGTCTGCATGTAGTCTGGAAGGTAAGGATAGTTGTGCGGTGAGCAAACCAGTGTATTTCAGTTCATTTGTGCCTACCAGTTTATTCCTGTACCGTCTCTCTGCCAGGGTATGGCTGACCATATCTGCTTTGTGTTTGAGTCTCAGTGCACACCTGCACGTGTAGGACTGTATTTATATGTAAGCATATGTTTTTCCATTTCAGCTTTCCATTTTGGTTTACTTGTAATCAACTGACATTCTTAATATGCCTGTTTTCCTGGTAAAGGGGCAACCCAAAATTACTAGTTAGCCTCATCAGATGCTGGAAGGCTTTTTCAGTTATTTTATTCAGATTTGATGGAACTGACAGGAATGGAAATAACACTGTTGCCTGTCAAAACGAGGGCCGGCCAGCCAGAGAAAGATGAGTCTTGTGAGAAAGCAAAAAAGAAAAGAAAATGTTTACTTTCCAAACTTGGTTTTGTTGAGGAGTCCCCCGAATTAAATTTATTCACAGTCCTGGCGTGTATGCAGTGAAGCATTACTTACAGGAGTCTTGTGTAACCACGTTAAGCTCTGCATGTATCAAACAAACATAAACACCTTGTTAGCATCCTACAGCTGGGATGCGATTGCTGCCTTTGAAGTCTGATGTCTTTTGTTGGATTTAGGTTTGCTAAGATTTTATGTGAGTTGAAAGAAAAATGGAGGTGTGCTTCCCAATGGGAGGAATAGCTGCTGTAGCCTGTGGAGGCTGGAAAGAAAAACTTCATGAGAAAGAAGCTGCGTTGAGTGTTTGTGTAGTGCTCTGCCCTGCAGGGCAGGAACCGGCAGCAGATGTCCATCCAAGTTTCACTGAAGTGTTGTTTATAAAGAAGGTACAAAAATCTCTGAATGGGTGTGATGCTTCTGGCACCATCCCAAAGGCTGGAGTGGACTGATCTGGACCAGCTTTCAAAAGGTGCTGGTTGTGTTCCCAGATCTCATGTACCTTATTTAAAATGGACTGCATTGTATTGACCAAAGATACAAATGCCTCCTTAGATGTGTATGTTTTTGTTGCCCTTCTGCAGTGTGCTGAGGCTACAGCAGCCTGCTCAGGGAGGTGGGAATTGCAGCAGCGGGGTGAAGAAAACTTGGCTGATTTTGGCAGTTACAGAATCACAGAGTAGTCAGGTTTGGAAGGAACCTCTCATTGTGGTTCAGAGTTGTCACCTTGGGGTGTGGGCTCTTCCATGGATATTCTGGTCAGGATGGAGTATTATTATGGTACAGTCTGGCCTCCTGCTTTGGAGGGATGAACAGACGTTTTGCAGATTCGTGTGTTGGTCCTGGTCATTTATAGTTGGGCTCTAACATTTCCTCTACAATGAGGAGCCCCATCCCCTGTAAAGACACCAGTTCAGGAGAATCTGTGTTTTTAAGTCAATTGGTCCAGTAGTTATTCCATTTTTAAGCTTTTTTTTTTTTTTTTTTTAAATCGGTTTGGTTGTTTTCTGGTGGTTGGTTGCTGGCAGAGGAGCCCTCCTCCAGCAGTCTCCCTGTGCAGTCACTGTGCTGCTCACTTGACCAGCGTCTTCAGTAATGCGAATCCCGTGCTGTGCTATCGGAGCCTGCTGGCGTTCCCTGCGAAGGGCTTTTGTTTGTCTTCTAGATCCTCACATTTCTTTTTATGTTGCAGGCTTGTTTGATAGCAGAAGAAATGTGTGAGCGGTGGGTAAATGATAGTGCAATGCCTGTTGAGCGCTGAAAAATTTCTTCCTTTTAAAAAGATGTGTTGCTATAGCTGGATTAATTAATGTGCGGTAGTTAACTCATGGTAAATCCCTAGTGAGAGACACTTCACCTGTGTTTCTTCAGTTCCACTCGTAGGTAACTTGACTACTGTGTCTCTGCTCAGCTCTGACAGTGGAATGGCTAATGCACGTTAGTTATCCCTCTGCATGCACATGCCACTTTCTGGTGATGGTGGCACTTCTGTTTGGAGGATGTCTGAAACAAAAGGGGTGAGGCTCACCCCTCTCAGTAGGCACCCGACTTGGATGTTTAGGGTGACTGTTAAAATATCAAAATATTTAATTATCAAAATTGATGAGGAAGAAAGTGCTCTAAGTTATTCTGAAGGCGTCTAGGGGTAAAGTCACTGTCCATAAAGCATGAAATAGCAGGGAGGGTGCATTGCAACTCCTTCTCCTGGGAAGGGGTTGCAGGAAGGATTTGTGCAGCCTTGAAGCCCACTTTGGTTTTTGTTTGGGGTTCTTCTAGTTGTTCAAACAAGACAAAGTAATTTCTGCTGTGAGTCTGTCCCCACCCCGCCTCCTTGTACCGTTGGATGTTATCTCTGTTACAGATCCCTTGCTGAGGTTTGCTAGGTGGACTTCTCTACGCCGTATGTGAAATGCTTGGAAAACTGCCGCCGCAGGTGACACGACATGCGGCAGCCTCTCGGAGGGGTATTCCTGTGTTAGGAGCTTTGTATTGGCTGTTGGTACAGGTATACATTAAACATATACGGCCTCTCTATCTGTTCGCCTTGGAGGCATCTCCCGTGTTGAGGCTGTGTTGGTGCCCTCACCCCGTGGCCGGTCCCAGCTCTGGAGGGGCAGAGCTTCCCGAGGGGAGGGACGGTGCTGCTGGGGGTGGCAGGAGGGGGGAACCCCACCTTCCCAGGCACAGGCGGAGAGCACAGTGGCTTGGCTCCATCACTTGTCAGACGCTGCCTGTGTGTACGTTCATCCTAAATCCCCTGCCCGCTAAACTAATCTAAGCCTAAGGCTGTTGCTCGCCTCGGGAAGCAGGTCCCCTCGCAAGCTCCTGTCGGGCACTGACACTATGTCAGCACCTAAGGCCAGACAGCCCTCATAGCTGGCGTTGCTGGCAGGACAGAGGTGCGTGCCGTCTGCGGGACAGCCTGATGCTTCTGACTCGCTGAGGCGCCTCTCTGCTGCCAGGCTGTCCCGCTGCCAAAGGAATTCCTGCGGCCGCCCCGGCTGCCGTGTCTCCTGGGCGCATCGCTGGAGTGGGCGGTGGGCTTGGAGTTCATCTGGCTCTTCTTTTTCTGGGTGGACATTTTTGTGTGTGTGTTTTTGCTTGTCAGGGATCAAGCAAATTTCCACAGTTGTGTTGCGCTGGCAAGCTGCAAGTGTAAGAAATCAGTGCTGTGGTGTACAATAACTTACAAGTTAGAAGAGCACCATATTGGAGCTAATTAGCTTCCTGCCTGCCTTTAATCCCAGTGTTTTTACCTCTTAGTAACTGCGTCTGACTAGAGTGGTCTTTTTTCCAAGACCCTTCTTGGAGTCTAAGGAAAGGATAGACTGCAGGGAGATGTACAGTGGGGCAGATTTGGACTAATTAATGTGATTTAACATGGTAAACTTGGAGCACCCAGAGGACTGGAGGGATTAATTTTAAACCAAAGGATGTAAAAGACAACCGATAAACTTTGGCAGCCAAATACGTTTAGAAATGGCAATAAGGAGGGAAGGCAGAATCGCAAACTTGCTCTGCCTCAGCGCTTGAGTGTGCCTCGGCAGAGCTTCGGGTCAGCGTGAGCATCTGCGTTCAGGAGACGGTGTTCTGGACAGGCTGCGTTGCTGACTTTGGCTTTAAACTTTTCACTCTGCTTCATTTTAAATTAGGTTAAGCTGTCTCTTATGGGCATCTGCAATCTTGCTGGGATTTCTTTTGGTTGAGGGGAGGCTTTAGATCTTGAAGATACCCATGATGTGCATTTCTTGGTCTGCTCAGGCTGCCGTTGCTTCAGGATAAGTTCTGCAGTTCGTGCAGCTGCAGCGTGTTTGTGCCTCCCCGTGGTTAGGTGGAAAGGTGCGAGCATTACTTTTATCAGATGTCATAGGTTTATTTACGTTCCTGTGCGCAGAGTCTGTGAATTTTTGAGAGGAGACCAGACTATCAGTAAGCAAAGCAAAGGTCATAGAATCATAGAATCATAGAAGGTCCTGGTCCTGGTCCATAGGTCCTGGTGGAGACGTCTGCACTGCCCGTTGGATGCCTGCTCCCTGCCTGCACAGACCCTGAGCCCGGCGTCTGAGGGATCGTTGGCCTGGATTTGCGTCAGGACCGTCATGTGATGCTGCAGAGCATCTTCCAAAATGCATGACCTTGACTCCTCAGGCTGTAGCCCTCCGTGGAGGGATCTCTGCTATTGCTGTTTGTGAGGAAATACAACATGGTGTTGCCAAGCATCCGCTCCCCGGCTCCCTCCCGCGCCTGCTCTCAAACGAGCTGAGCTGCCGTTCACGTGCACGCGTGCAATAACTTTGTGCTTAGAGTACGGCCCATTAACTTTTGTATGAGCATCAAGGGAGACGGAGAGTATGTATATTGCACAAATTGCGTATTTATTAGCTGCTAAATTGATTTCCTCTTCTGCAAATCGAAGCCTTTGTGTTTGCCCTTTACTGGAGGCAGAGCGAGCCCTCCAGGAAGCAGACGGCTCGCGCTGATCCTGGAGCAAACAACGAGTCCAAGCGCCAGGAATTAGTCTGTGTTTTGAATAATTTATCTCATCTTTCTGAGGTGCTTCAGGAGATGCCTTGTGGCGTAAGGAGGACAGCTGTTGGGAGCAGACAGAGCTGAGCCAAAAGGGAGTCGCTCCTTTTGTCAGCTTTTGTCTAGGCTTATTTTTTTTTTCTGTGGACAAAAAGGGTTTTATGGTTTGCTTTGGACCTAATTCTCTGGAAGCGCTTCTCTGAACTGAATTAGCCATCACTTTGCTTTTGGACCAGAGAGCAAAGTGTTTGTACTTTGAAGAGGTTCGTGGACAGAGATAAAACAGTTTCCTTTAAAAACACACGGCTGTGTTGCTTTGACCTGGGAGGGGTTATGGACTAAGATAAAAGCATTACATTTGGAAATCCCATCTGGGGAATGATGGGACCATGTCCGAGTCTTCCTGTAAAGACCAGTTTCCCTCCTGAACCGTGTCGGTTCAGGACCTGATCTCATGCCAAGCACTGCAAACCTCACCCTACCTTTGATGTCTTCTTTCCTCCTGTCCCACTCAGAAGTGTGGCTGGGCAGACGGTGGGAAGGGGGAGGATGATCAGAACCGCTTCCTGCAGGGCTGGCCAAGATCGGTGGCCCAGAGCTGAGGACAGACATGGGAGTTTTGTCCTTTCTTCAAGGTACTTTTTGCCTTGGTGTAGTGGGAACAATCAGCCTGTGGAAGCCAGGGTGTCTGGATGTCTGCTTTTAAAGCTGTTTTCATGTCTACTTTTAAAGCTGGTTTCCTTACTGATTTGGGGAAAAGTAGAGGTCAGCTCTCTCCTTTCTGATCTGATGTAGCCCAACTGTTGTAACTAGAAAGTGTGACTGTATGGTATATATGCAGGCTTATGCAAAGGAGTTGTGAATGAGCTCGGACTTCTGTTGGAAGAAGAAGAGGTTGGATGTAAAGGTCTGGAGACGTGCTGCTTTAGGCAGCAGCTTGGCAGTTGAGTTCTTGCTGCGCTGGGGGCGCACGTTGTTGAATATCTGAACAAGTTTGCCAGTGTTCTCCTAGAAATGCAAAATCTATTTTAAAATATGTTTCTAATTAATTTATTTCTTTTTGAGAAGAGTCGGAGTAATGTTCTGGAGCTTATCTGCCCAGCTGGTTATGCCAGAGTTGTGGCCAAATATGTTTCCTACAGGTAAAGCCGTGTCACTGTGCATCAGTAATGGATGTCCTCGGGGCTGAGGACAAGAATTTACTCTCTGGCCTGTTCCAGTGGCTTCATCCCTGCTGATCCTGCCAACGAGGACTGCAGCAGAGCAAAGAGGAGAAACATCTTCTCTGCACACGTGGAAGTGGTGAAAGTTGAGACAGGAGTGGTGGGAGCTGGTGTCTGTGGCCCACACGTGTCTCCAGCACGAGTGTACAGGGCTCAGCTCATTTCCCCATCAGAGACGTGGTTTGGGATCTTCTGTGACTTGATCTGGAAATTCCAAGTCTGATTTGTCAATACGGCTGCTTTTTTGCTGCCCTACAAAAATAAACTGTAAATGAAGAATGTGTGAATGCAGGGTTTATTTCAGTGAAGACATGAAATGTTTCTGGGGCTGGTCACTTGCTTTAATATAGATGGGTCTCAGTCGGGACTGACTTGAACGGGAGCCCGTAACTGAACTGGCAGGAGGGAACCTGCTTCATCGCTGAGCTGCCAAAGGTCTGAGCTGCACCCTGCCTCGTGCCAGGGCACTGTGCTGCTCTCACAGCACCTGGGACGGAGTCCAGGAGCCGCTTGTTCACGGTGCTATTTCCATTTAGTAAATAGAAGCTTTCTGGGAAGGTTTGTGTTGGGTTTCCCTCTCAAATCTGATTAATACTCTGACTTCTTTGGCAGCGAAGCTCTGACTGCCCAGCGTTCATGTCCTCAAAGTAATCCTGTACTGGCGTGTCCTGAGTCTCTGAGACCCAAACCAAACACAATGAATGCTTTGTGGCAACGTTCTTCAAGTGGTTGATCGTCCACACTGTGGAGCAATGCACCGAACTGCGGATGTAGTAATACTGGGGTCAAAATCTTGCTATCCCTTTAGGCATCGCGTTCAAGAAGTGTGGGTTTAGCAACCAATATTGGTTGCTCCACGGCAGCTGAGCTGATGAAGGTTGGGTTGTCTTTGTCCAAGCTGGCAGGAGCTGCTGCTGCTTTACTGCCCGTCAGGAACATTGACTCATGTGCCAGGAGAGCAAGCGACTGCTCGGTCGGTGTTACATCCCGTACATGGATGACTGAGCCGAGTGTCCCCGTTCACTGTAGGTTACAGCATTCTCTGCATTTACAGCAGTCTCACAGCAGTATCTCCTTCCAAATTTCTACCCATAATTAAAGTCCATAAGCTGCCACTGTGATGTGCTGGAGGAAGAGGCTATTCCAGGTCCTTTGGATATTGCAGAAATGGTAACTGTGAACAGAACTTGCAAGTGATCCTGTGAAGTAATTTTGCTCAGTGTTTCAGGGGAGCAAAATAACCACTATACGCTGAAAAAAAATTTCCCTCAGTCCCAAGTGTGGCAGTTGTTTCAGATGACTATGAGTTTGAGATGCTGTGGTCCATGTGAGGACTCAGAGACAAAGACCCTGGGAAATTTCTTTGAAAATGAAGTAGAAATAATCACAGAATGGAAACGCAATGAGAAAATTCTGTCTGGCGCTCCCCCCTACGTGTGTACACACTCACACTTGCTCTGCCAGGATCAGCCCAAGCCCGGCTTTTACCGTAAGCCCTTCACTCCCCCCTGAAGGATGCTGGCAAGCTGGACACCCAAAACATCCTACCACAAGTTTAACATTTTGTCTCCAGTAGTTGCCCCTTTCTACCTCATACATAAGCATATCAAGCTCCTTTTTAAAAGCCAGTTTGGAATCTTTGCTTTCCAGAAGACAATTTCAGTCGTTAGCTGGAGACGTTCTTTCAGTTGCCAGGCTGTGGTGATTTCATGACAACTGCGTTGATCTGTCGTCTTCAACGTACGTGCCGCTGCTCCCTCCGTAATGCCCGTTTCCTGGAGGTGTTTCAGGGCGGGATGGTATTCCTGCCCTGGCATGCCTTGGGCTAGGCGAGGAACCAGCCTCTGCTGCCCTTTCCAGGAAACGGATGCTCTGTGCCCGCTGACAGGAGGTTATTTGTGGTGACTTTGGAGTTCGCTTTGTCTCATGAGGTTGCTGATGGCCTTGCGCGGGGCAGGCAGCAGGACCAGGCTGGTACCCTCAGCTGCCCCCTTCCCCTGGGCAGCCGCAGCAGACCCAGGCTGCGCTGGGGCAGCGTTTGATCAGCCGCGAACAGGGCTGAACATTGCATCCCCGATACAAGGGCGGCATTAAGCAGCTCCCGCTTTCTCGGCAAAAAATCCGGAGTCCTGCTGTAGTGGAGACATTGCGGCATCATAAACTCAAGGCATTGGAGGTCAGTTTGCTCTGGGTGAGACTTATGGCAGACAGCGAGCAGCATTGGCTCACAGGTGGCTGTGAAGGTGGAAGACTCTTATTTGTGGTGCTCCGACACTTTCCAAGAGCCAGGAAAAAACCCCTTTGGTGATTTTGTGTGGGACAGTTAGGTTTTGCATGCAGAACTGGTGCGTGAGTTCATTTTTCTGGGAGCTCCGAGGGAGAAGGAGTTAATGGGGACGAGGGCAAGGGAAGAAGATAGCTGGATCCGTGTTGGGGCTACTGGCTGATATTTTTGCAACAGTCTTCTGTTACCCAGCGTGAGACCGTGGGGATTAGCTGGGCAGACTCCCAGGCTCCTTCCGTACTGAAGACCCGCCTGCCCTCTGCACAGCGGTAGAGCTTTTTTCCAAAGACTTTCAAAATCCAGCGGACTTGGAGACTTTTGTTGAAACACTCTATGGTGGTTATTTCTTTAGCAGAGAAACTTTGTGTTAGCCCCTAGTTCTGGGGCTTTCAAAGAGCAGAAAAACTTGTATAACCCCCCAAAAAAATCATGTCTGGCATAATAGCTTATAATAACATGATTGAAAAGGAAAGTAAGGAGATGATCAGAAAGAAAACTGAGAGTAGATGAAAATGGCATGCACCACGTCTGAAAAATCTAAACTTACTCAGCGTATCTGTTTGGACTTCAAAACCTGTTTTAAGAACCACAGTGCAGCTGAGCAGCGTGGCAGCGCGCACGCACGTCCCTCGACCGGGAGCTGAGACGGAAGTGTTTCAAGAGGAGAGCAGAGGTGACGGATGCAGAGCTGGGCCGAAGGAATGGGAAGAAGCCTTAGGGCAAAACAACGAACTATGCAAGCTCACCAAGAAAGCTGAGCTGGTTTTGTAGGGGAAGAAGGAGGTTTCCTTGCAGAATGATGTAAGGATTTTTTTCCTTTTCTTTTAAATCTTCATGCTTTCCTACCCATCACTGGTTAGCTGATGCATTTCTTCTTTTCACTTATTGATTTATATCAGTGTTATTAATAAGATTTCAGAGCCTTCAAATTGTCATTAGTAGTCTTCTGTGGCTAATTTCGGTTACAGTTCTTGCTTGATTCTTGCCCTCTGAACACATTGCCAACCTGCTGTGGCGGCTTTCTGGCTATTTTTGGGGTTTTATATGCTATTGTAGGCAGAAAACCAATGGAAAACAAAAAAATTAAGTCTGTTTTGGGGTATTGTGTAAGTTGTAGCTGCTGGTGTGAGGGGACACCAGGTCGTGTGAGACTCGTGGTGAAGTCCGGAGCTGGCAGCAGTGCTGCTGGCTGGGACCTGCGGAAGGCTGGGCTTTTTGTTGCCCTTTTTTTTTTTTTGTCTCCAGGGTGTTGGGTTACATAGTTTTTGTGCACTTCTTACTTCTTACTTAGTCAAAAATGTCCCGTATTTTTTGTATCAGAGGCTACACTAAATTGAAACGTGCCTGTAGCACATAGGGTGGCTTTTGAGAGCTAAAGTCGTCACCTGGGTCAAGCCCTTAGGCTGCATAATGAGCGCAGACCTTCCTCCCTGGTGGCTGATGTTTCTTATTCTGGTGGCCAGCGTGTGGTGACGTGCTTGTGCTCTTTTTGCTGCGTGTTTGGCGCGTGTGCCTGTGCCGCGCCATTGATGCGCTCAGCTTCGGTGCACCAGATGCTTCCCAGAAATCTGTCTTTGCACTTCTGAGCAGCGCTGGGGAAGCAAGGGAGCTCCAGCCAGGTCCCCCCTCTCTGGGTGCCTTTATGGCTTTCCTTGCCATGCGATAAGGTCAGGCTGTGGAGGCAGTGGAGATGATGTTTGCTCGCTTGTATGAAGTGTAGCCGACATCCCGCGTGGCCATAAGGTGTTGTGCAGACTTAACGCGGCTTGTACTGGTTCTGGGGTGACAGTGCTGGTTCAGATGTAAACATCCTAGACAAAGTCAGAGGGAGTACCCATCTCCATTGGCTTGGTCAGCAGTGGTGGAGAGGGCCAGGGCTGGTCTCGGCTCTGCTGCTGGCTGGGCACCTGCTGTCCCTCCTTGGGTGGCCACTGTGCCTGAGGGAGACACCGCTTGCGGGCTCTGCTCCGGGCACTTGGCGCGTCATTGCAGGGAGCCCTGTGCTACCCATGGCTGTGGTGTCAAATCCCCCTTGAGCAATGCTTGCTTTCCCCTCCCCTTAATTTGTCTTCTTTAAAGGTAAAACATGCAGAAATGGCAGCCTGCAGCTTCCCGAGAGTGTGACGGTGCCAATTCCCCGTGCACACCCTTTAGTGGCTGCACCAGCGTAGCCTGCTGGATCAGACGTGGCTCTTGGGCGTGCTGGTGGGTCGTCCTCACTGAGTGAGGAGTGGGAGCTTTGCCACGATCTGCCCCTTATATCGAGCAACGGAGCTGCACCCAGCTCTGAAGTGGTGTCACCCTGCGCTCGCTGCGAGGAGGGGAGGGCAGCTCTGCGCAGAGAGGCGAGGGGCTGCGGGCAGTAAATCGTCGTACGCCTCCTCCCCTGCGCCGGGCAGGCGTGGTGGCTGTAGGTGGGTAACGCTGCTTGCTTTGCCAGGTCGCATCTTTTGCTGCGGTGGCGGTGCTGGAGAGCTGGTCCCTCGTGGGAAATCGCCTGGGTGTGTGCAGCTGGACTGTATATTTTAAAACACTACTTAATACGGGCAGATTTAATGCAAACCTTCAACTTTCTGGGGACAAAACAACCTCTTCGTTCTTGAAGCGTGTTACTTGTTACCACCAAACACTCATGACGGAGCTGTTCTGTTCAAGCCAGCTTTTTACAACAATTGGCAAGAAATGACCGAGTAGTTACTGTTGTAGTTTTATTAAAGGCTGGAGGGAACTATTACTCCTCATGGTACCCTGCTCTCCTCCTTGCCCACCGCGTACCCACGCTGGTTCCCGTGCTGGTCTGTTGAGCTGTGCCGTCTCTCGAGATTGATTTATGAAACAATGGATCCTGACGTGATGGGATCCCTCTATATTCAAAGCAACACGATCTGAAATTTAACCTAAAAAACGCATTTCATTTATGATTTTAGAGTTAATATTGAAACATAAAAAGTGATTTTTAGCAGTGATGCGATGCGTTGACTTTCAGCAAATGAATGAGAACTGGTGTCTTTTGCTTTAGACTTTCAGATGAACTGTGAAAAGACGAAGTAAGTTATACTTTTTTTTTTAGTGTTATCCTGTTTTTTTTATCAATCTTCATACTGGGAATTCGCTTTTTCTTCCAACTAACCAGCTGCGGCAATCCTGCTCCTAAGAGAGCCAGCATTTTTCACAGTGCTAGTGAAGTAAGAGCTCAGTTAAGACTTTTAAAAGGTCGCGAATTGTCGAGGTGGCTTTATGCCTTCAGCTTTACCTGTAACAGACGAGCGGCGCTCTGTCAACATACAGTCACACTAATCGGAGATGGAGTGTATGGAGCGCTGGGGATTTGCTGCCTGCTAAATTGCTAAAAAATACCAGCTGGGTGGGATTTGAGGGTTTGATTTGAGCTGTTGAAACTTCTGCTGAGTGAAGACCTGAGTGCTTACGTCCTCTTACATGGCAGAGAAGGGGATCATCAGGTTACGGGGCAATACCTCACATTTCTATCTAAAGAGCAGGCAGCGTGGGCACCGGATCCTCTTGTGGGTCGCTTCTGGTCCTGCTTCTTCGTGAGAGGTGAGAGCAGGCAGAGAGGTCCGAGATCTTGTCCCTGGGGCTTGGGGAGCTCTGTAGGATTCATCCTTGGCTTAGGCTGTGCATGGCTCAGACATCCCTTCGAGGTACCCTCTGCAGCAGGTGGGAACTTCATTGGAGACCAAGTCTCTGCTTTTTTTTTTTTTTCCTCTTGTTCTTTTTAATCTAATTTGTAGAAATCTTGTGACTCTGCATTTCATTCTGCTTTCAATTTGGATTTAGATTTTTGTTTACACATGCATATTTGTTACAGCGATTCTAATATCTAGAGAGATAATTGTTAATGCTTTTTAAACAGTTGGTGTCTTTGGGTTTTATCTCAGTATACTTTGTGACCGCTGTTCAGATACATTTCTTCTGAGATATTGTGTATAGAAAATCCTTTGCTGTCCATAGCTTTTCAGACTGATGCTTTTCTGTCTTGGAAGAGCTGAGAAGGACATATGCTTCAGTGTTACAGCGCAGAGTGAGCCTGTCTGTCAGAATTGCTCCCCAGAATCTCCAGGATTGGAAAACGCATATTTATTTTTTTAAATAATTTTCTATAAGCACAGGACATACAAATCTTTAGGAAAATTCATGTTTGAAGCAGGAATTTGAAGTCTCTTTTGCAAGCTAGAGCTATGTGGCAGGATTGGAGTTAGGCTAGATTTACCTTTCTGGTAAATCCCTGAGACGACAGTGACTGGAATGTGAAAAGCTGTGGAAGAAAAGCCTCTGCCCAGGCAGAGCAGTGTTCTGCTGGAGTCTGGGTGGTGGAGCTGTGTTAACGGCTCTGCAGGTGAGACTGAGTTAGAGATGGGACGTGCTGCTGGGAACAGCTGGCACGCGATGTTTCATATGAACCTTGGCAGCTTAAGAGTCACAGAATCACAGAATGGTCGGGGTTGGAAGGGACCTCTGGAGATCCTCTAGTCCACCCCCCCTGCCAGAGCAGGGTCACGCAGAGCAGGTTGCACTGGATGGCATCCAGGCGGGTTTTGAATCTTCCCAGAGAAGGAGACTCCACAGCCTCTCTGGGCAGCCTGTGCCAGTGCTCTGCCACCCTCACAGTAAAGAAGTTTCTCCTCGTTTTCAGATGGAATTTCCTGTGTTCCAGTTTGTGCCCATTGCCCCTTGTCCTGTCGCTGGGCACCACTGAAAAGAGTCTGGCCCCATCCTCTTGCCACCCGTCCTTTAGATATTGATGAGCATTGATGAGATCCCCTCTCAGCCTTCTCTTCTCCAGGCTAAGCAGACCCAGGGCTCTCAGTCTTTCCTCGTAAGGAAGATGCTCCAGTGCCCTGAGCATCTTTGTAGCCCTCCCCTGGACTCTCTCCAGGAGTTCCCTGTCCTTCTTGACCTGAGGAGCCCAGAACTGGACACAGTACTCCAGATGCGGCCTCACCAGGGCAGAGTAGAGGGGGAGGATGACCTCCCTTGACCTGCTGGCCACACTCTTTGATGCACCCCAGGAGACCATTGGCCTTTTTCGCCACAAGGGCATATTGCTGGCTCACAGTTGTCCATGTCCTCTTGTTGTCCACCAGGACTCCCAGGTCCCTCTCTGCAGAGCTGCTTTCCAGCAGGTCAGCCCCTAACCTGTACCAGTGCATGGGGTTATTCCCCTCCAGGTGCAGGACCCTACACTTGCCCTCGTTGAACTTCATTAGGTGCCTCTCCACCCAACTCTCCAGCCTGTCCAGGTCTCGCTGAATGGTGGCACAGCCTTGTGGAGTGTCAGCCGCCCCTCCCAGTTTTGTGTCATCAGTGAACTTGCTGAGGGCACACTGTCCCCTCATCTGGGTCACTGATGAATATATTGAACAGGACAGGACCCAGTACTGACCCCTGAGGAACACTGCTGGTTACAGACCTCCAATTGGACTCTGCGCCACTAATCCCAACCCTCTGAGCTCTGTCCCCACCCCACTGTCCCCTCATCTAACCAACACTTGTTAAGCTTGCTTATGGGGATGATGTGGGAGACGGTGTCAAAAGCCTTCCTGAAGTCATGGTAGACAACGTCTGCTGTTCCCCTCATCCACCCATCCAGTCATGCCATCATAGAAGGCTATCAGATCAATCAACCAAGAAGGCTGATAAATATTTATTGAGGACAATGGCTTACTTTTGTGTCAGTCTTTTTGCCCGTTCCCAGTTGTCTGGCACATTAAGAAGACTGTAAATGCTTCTGCAGGGTTTTAGTTACTTCCCCAGCTGTGCTTTTCATCTGAAGCTGCCATCTTCTGTCAGGCATAGGCAGTCTGTGTGCACTGGAGGGGTTGAAATCTGCTACAAAGCAAAAAATCCTCGATAAATGATATTTCAGAGAAAAAAAAAAAAAGACTTTGTTATCAGAGGGTTTTGCAAAATAATGAGGTTTTCCAGAGCTCGGCAGCTGGCTCTGATGGTAGGTAGCCCCTGAAGCAAGCTGGTAACGAATAGGGTCTTAGGGAAGGGAATTCGTTATTTCCCATTGTGGGAGTGGACGGGCTCTGAGGCTACTGTAAGCTGAGCACCAAATAATCAGTGAATCCTTTCTGAACAGCTTGAATGACTGTGTTGGTTATCTGAAAGTGTAGGAAAAACCTATGAACTGCTTTGCTGGTGGCAGGAGAAGACTGCGCAGCATCCCTGCTAGCAGCACGGTGCTGGGGCTGCTGCTGTGAGGGCTTCAGGAGAGCAGCCGACAAAAACCCTTCCAGCATCACCATGAATTTCTGATGCTGGTAGTTTTGAAGTGAAAATTTGTTAGCGTTTCCAGCTTCTGAACCTGTAGTGCGGTTTGTCCTACCAGCAGCGGTGTGCTGCAGCCTGCAGGACTGGGGGGGGGGGTTGCCCCCACCCACCAGATCTTTGGGATCTTCATCCCCAAGAGAAGTTGTGACGGTCATGATGTGTGTTTCTACAGGAGCAGCAGCTGTTGTGCATCTGCGGGTAGGTTGTCTTAGTTTGAATACCTGAAGTCATACGTGATCTGAGTTTTATTTCAGGGAAGGTTTCACGTGCTGCTAGGGGAGAACAGTGAGTGCCTCCGTGCATGCTGCAGGACTGTTGACCTGGTTTCCTTGCTGCTTTGGAAACCTGTGTAAAACATGGTCAATTGGTTGTTCCCGGCAGTTAGTCATTGAATCACAGAATGGTTTGGGTTGGAAGGGACCTTCGAAGGTCATCGAGTCCCACCCACATGCCCTGGGCAGGGACACCTCCCACCAGCCCAGGTTGCTCCAAGCCCCGTCCAACCTGCCCTTGAACACCTCCAGGGATGGGGCAGCCACAGCTTCTCTGGGCAACCTGCGCCAGTGCCTCACCACCCTCAAAGTGAAAATTTTTTTCCTAACTTCTAAGCTAAACCTTGGTTTAAAATTGTTGAATGTGCAGATGAAGGATATAAATTTGGTCAGTGGGAAGTTCAACCTCACGTGGTAAGGTCCTGGGCAAGCGTGCGTGCCTCTGGGAGGGGCGTCTGGTCCAGCGCACCTGGGTGGGATGGGGGGAGCTTGCAGTGAGTAGTGGGGCCACATCCCGGGACCCTCCTGCTGGCAGAGCCGTGGCCGGAGCAGCCGCCCGTGCTGTGGGACGGGCAGCGGTGTCAGCCCGAGAGCTGGTGACAGAGGCCGCGGTGGCTGTTTCCCCTGCAGATGGAATCCCCTGGTTGAATTAAGAAGGGAGCTATTAGGAAAGTACTCAACACTCTTTTGACAGAGAAAGGACTTGATTTTTTTCCTAGCAAAAAGTGTTTACAGCGAAGACAGATTTTGACGTGGAGTATTTTCCATTAATAATACTGTTGGCTGTTACATAGTGACAGTGTGTTTGCTTGAATTACCCCCTAGAGTACATTTTAATTGTAGTTTTCTCTTTAAACAATGTTTTAAAATGTTAGGAGTGTATTAGCTGACTTTGTGCATGTTATATGCAAAAGTAATGTGTTTTGAAGGAAAGGATGATGGAAGTGTTAACGTGTTTGCGAAGTCTCTTACCCACTTGAAGGCTTTCTGTTCCACAGGCAAATTTTGTAGGTCTTATTGAGCAGCTGTTAATGAGAATGGCAGGAGCTCTTGTTTTTTATTGAATTTATTTTTTCCAGTCCATAGTCAGTGCTCAGTAACCTGTCGGTAGCAGAACTGGTGGCGCTTGCAGAGGGCAGGAGGGGTCTCGCTGGTTCTGGCACTGGAGGGCACGTACCTGTTGCCCTCTCCCAGTAAGAGATGGCTTTTGCTGTGGATCCACTTTCTTGCCAGAGGCACACCGTCTAGCCTTTAATCTGAAGGTGGTTTTTTGTGCTGAGAAGGGAAAAGGCTGCTGTTGTTCCCCATGCAGGAAGATCAGAGGTGTGCAGTGGAGGGGGGTATGTTGCAGATCCTCTGTTCGTTGTAAATGAGTTTCTCTTGTAAGCCATCGAGAAGTGGCAAGATCTGATCCCCAACTCTCTGCATCTCTTTCATGGAAGACCAGCAGCAAGTATCTCGGTTCAGGACAGCAGCTTTGCCTCACTGAATAGTTTGACAAAACTGCGTGCTGTCAGGTGAGGCGTGAGTTCTGTCGATTTTCTGTTGAGCTGTATTTGAGAGACCACAGCAGTAAGCAGCAGGTTTCATAGAATCATAGACTGGTTCAGGTTGGAAGGGACCTTAAAGCCCACCCAGTTCCACCCCCCTGCCCTGGGCAGGGACACCTCCCACCAGCCCAGGTTGCTCCAAGCCCCGTCCAACCTGGCCTTGAACACCTCCAGGGATGGGGCAGCCACAGCTTCTCTGGGCAACCTGCGCCAGGGGCTCACCACCCTCACAGTCCAAAATTTCTTCCTAATATCTATTCTAAATCTCCCCTCTTCCAGTTTGAAGCCGTTCCCCCTCATCCTGTCACTACATGCCCTTGTAAAAGTCCCTCCCCAGCTTTGCTGTAGCCCCTTTAGGTACTGGAAGGCCGCAGTAAGGTTTCCCTGGAGTCTTCTCTTCTCCAGGCTGAACACCCCCAACTGTCTCAGCCAGTTTATTAATAAACTATGAAATGAGGGGGAAAGGTTGCAACGTGACCTAAAAAGAACAGTTTTTTGCTAGCGGCTTTTGCTCTGCCCCCTGGGGTGCAGCTCTTCAATGCCGCTGGACACCACGCTGACCCTCCCATGGCTTAAATCCCTTTTTCCCCTTCTTTTTTTTCCCCTTCTTTTTTTTCCCCTTCTTTTTTTTCCCCTTCTTTTTTTTCCCCTTCTTTTTTTTCCCCTTCTTTTTTTTCCCCTTCTTTTTTTTCCCCTTCTTTTTTTTCCCCTTCTTTTTTTTCCCCTTCTTTTTTTTCCCCTTCTTTTTTTTCCCCTTCTTTTTTTTCCCCTTCTTTTTT
>VUYV01000430.1:203208-293432 GCA_008711295.1 Anarhynchus alexandrinus
CCCCCTTGGGGTGGGTGGGCTATTGCTTGCTTTGGCTACTGTGCCAGCTCTTTTATTTATTTATTTTTTTTAATACTATGAGTGTGTGAAGTGACGCTCTTGGAGGTGACAGCTGTCCTATTTCCATGGTGGCAAGAGTCCTGCTTTTATTAGGCTTCACCTCCACTGCTTTCGCTGGTTTTGTTTTGATAACGAATCAACTTCGTGTAACTTTTTGTGCTCTTGAGCACCAGGTTGCTCATCTTTCGGAACTGGTATTTACCACATCATGTGTTGGGTACAAAGTGTTCTTCAAGGGACACGGGAGACTTAAATGTGGAATGAAGTGTCATGTTGTGTGAAAGCAGCAAAAGCGTGCACGTTGTACAGTTTTCTGCCTATCCTGTACTCAATAGCTCGTATTTAGGGGGTTTAATGGGTGGTATGTGTGGTATTCAAGAGTATTTTGGATAAAAGAGGAGGGAAAATGGAGAAGGATAAAGGAGAGGACCCTGGCGCAGGAGGATGCCTTTTGCCAAGGGCCGGTTCTCCCTCTCGGGGGGGTTGTGCTCCGGCAGTGGGGGTCTGGGCACAGGTCTGCGGGCAGGGTCCGGGCACGGGGCTCTGGGTGCTGAGCTCCGGGCCAGCCCTCGTCCAGGGCACGGCTGGGCCGGCATGGCTGGCCCCGCCGCTGGCGAGAAACCAGATTTAATCTTCTCTGTGGCGGTTTTCATAGGACCTGTAAATGAAGAAAGGTGTCTCTTTAACAGAGGCTTTTGTCAGAAGATATTCCTGAGTCATATTTTCTTTACTAGCATGTATCAGAACAGGCTTTTCAGGATACTGACCTTGGGGGTTTTTATATCAATAATTTTCTCTTGTACTGTGAATCTTAATATACAGGACATAAGATATTAGTGTGCATAATTTTCTTCTTTTGTATCCAATACGTAAAGCTAAGGCTGTGATGTTCCAAAAAGTCTGTTTTATGCTTTTAATTAACAAAAATAAAAAAAAAAAATCAAGAGCAACTCAAAGGAGAGTCTTATCTAATGAGCTTCATAAACAGTGTTAAAACTGGCATTTTTTAATCCAATATCCTTTTGATTTCTGATATGTATTTTCTACTTTAGGGGAAATTTGCCACTTTAACAAGACTGGTTTTGCTAAATTTGATAAACTGATCTTATTAAATTTTGAGACTGTGTTTAAAAACAAAATAACACATTTTTGAAACTTAATTTATTTTAAAAAAATGTGTTGGGTTTTTGGTGTTTTTTTTTTTTTTTAAGTAAGGAATTTGGGTTACAATGCTGTCTGCTGTAGCCCAGGAAAAAGAGCAAACCAGATAAACTGAGACATGGTGAAATTTCAAAGCACTTTGGACATCTGAATATGAGAATACGTGATATTGGACCTGTTGAAGCAGGTCCTGAGGAGGCCACAAAGATGATCCGAGGGCTGGAGCCCCTCTGCTGTGAGGAAAGGCTGAGAGAGTTGGGCATCTTCAGCTTGGAGAAGAGAAGGCTCCGGGGAGACCTTATTGCGGCCTTCCAGTCCCTAAAGGGGCTCCAGGAGAGCCGGGGAGGGACTTTTGACAAGGGCATGGAGTGATAGGAAGAGGGGGAATGGCTTCAAACTGGAAGAGGGGAGATTTAGATGAGATATCAGAAGAAATTCTTTCCTGTGAGGGCGGTGAGCCCCTGGCGCAGGTTGCCCCGAGAAGCTGTGGCTGCCCCATCCCTGGAGGTGTTCAAGGGCAGGTTGGACGGGGCTTGGAGCAACCTGGGCTGGTGGGAGGTGTCCCTGCCCAGGGCAGGGGGTTGGAACACGATGATCTTCAAGGTCCCTTCCAACCCAAACCATTCTGTGATTTTATGATATGATTCATATATATGTGATTCTATGACTTTTAGGTAAATACAAATTCAAAACAGTTTGTGGCCGTGGCTCGCACTCCCTGGGCTGGGCTTATGAAATGCCTGGAAAGTGTTTGCCAAGGAGAGAGGGCCGCCGCAGGGAGCGCTCAGAACTGACCGGCCGGAGGAGCTGTGACACGTGGACCAAGTGCTTCAGAACCGTTTTGCTTCTCCGGGGATGCTGAACCCTTGCATCTCCGAAACAATTTGGGAGTTCCAGGTGCTGAGCAGCAATACCCGTGTTCCTCTTCAATACCTGCTGCCCTGCCTGCTCCCAAGGGTCTTCACCCTCAAAGGAGGGTTGAAGTGACATCCTACCCATTTCAAGACAGTCTGGGAAAGGGTGGCTATGACAGGTTTTGATGAGCTGCTGTTATGGTTTGAGGAACTCACAACAATTACTCTCTCAGCTAATGACCCCTCCCCACCCAGGAAGGGGAATTGGGGAAAAAACAAGGAAAGCCGGGGGCTGAAATATAAACAGATTTAATAGAATAAGACTAGAAAATTAACATTAATAGCACTAAAGAACCAATATTGACCCTGATATCAATATAAAATACCCAAGGACTATACTCAGCCCATTCCATCCGCAGAAGCCGTGCACTCCCAGCAGTGACAGCCAATGTGGGACACTGCGAGCGCTGCGGCTTCGGGAGGAAGGGAACAGCTCAGGGCTCCGGCACCGGGGCAAGGGGTTCTCAGGATGGCAGCCATCACGGGAGAGAGAAACTGCTCAGCAGACTTTCTAATTTATATTGACTGTGCCATTCCTGGTATGAACTAACCCTGTTGGCAGCTTGGGTCCAGTGCCTGGGTCTCGCTGCTCCTCATCCCCGCACCTGGTGAGCTCGGAAACACTGAGACCTTGAAACCCACACACCAGAGCTGGCTATAAGGTAAATATTTTCACAAATTCAGACACTGGAGTCTTCTAAAAGTGCAGTCTTCCCAAGTATTAGAAGAGAAATTAGTCCTGTGTCGCTCACACCAGGACAGGGGCTGCAGAGAGCGTGTTTCCCTGTCTGTGCTGAGCTCTGGGCGTAGCGATGAGCACTCAGCCCCGAGAGCTGCGGGATCCCGGTGCGCTCCTGTGCTTCAAGCACTCGGGAAACGCAAAGGGGGGAAAAGTAAGAAACAGTGGTCTTAGAGGGGATGGGAAAGTGAAACTCCTCGCAGAGGTAGCTGGTTTGGTGGGTTGCAGCCATCTGGTTTGTGTGTCTGATTTAGTGCTCCGATTCCAGGGTAAGTGAGAAGTCGTGGCTTTGTTGAAGGAGGCAGCGTTGCTTCTCTCCCCCTTTCCTGGGCCAGCTCATGGTGCCAGCAGCTGGTGGGGAGGGTGCTTGGGGTTAAACTAACCCAGGGGGGAACAAGGCAGGGTTGGGAGAAGGCTGCTTCTGGGGGAACCCGGGTGTGAAGCTACTGCAGATCCTGCTGCGCTGGTGCTGCGCTGTGGCAGCTCTTCCTTCGGGGCGCCAGTACAGTGCCGAGCACCGTGAGACCCAAGTCTGAGGGTCAGGGCCTGGAAATAATGCTGCAGGATAAGTGCATGGTATTAAAAGCGCTTTTTTACAGTAATAAGAAGGTATAGTAATAACAAGGCAACTCGTCGTTGGACTTCCCGCACTGGGGCAGGAACAGGTTTGTGTGTCCTCCTTCAGGCGTGTGCGTGTCGGGGAGCAGAACGCTTTGGGCTGGGTGGTAGGAGGAGACCAGAGCTCTCGAGGGCAGGTACACCTCCTGGCTGTGAGTCGTATGCTGGAGCCAAGCTCTTCAGAGGCGCCGTTTCATCCTAGCTGGAGACGCTGGGATTTTACTCATCTGGAACCACACAGAAAAGGAAAACCACAAAACCATCAGCTTCCCGCTTTGCAGGTTAACGTGATGCAGCTCTTCGGTTTGTTATGCTCTTACTTTCTGTGCAGTGTTTGTTCTCATTAGGAATGGCTATATTAAGATCAGTAGTTATATATATATATATATTTTTTTTTAATATCCTTTTAGATCCGTCCTCCCTTCACTAATCAGATGTGAGTTCTTTGTTTAGAGTTGCATCAGCTGATAAACCAGAGCCATAGTCTGGGTGGTTTGTTCCTGCCGATACCTCGGCTGTTGGTTCACGGTCAGAGTTGGTTGTGTGCAGCTATCCAGTTCTTCCTTCAGGGAGAAATTTAAGTGTCTCAACACTTCCATCTGTATTTGCTAACAAAAATGAAGATTTCTGCCCCATAGGTAAAATATCCACCGAAAGTATGAGTGCAGCCCGCTGTTGGCCTGTTAGGGGCAATTTCAGCAATCTGCCAAGCTCTTGAAGGCAGCGATTCTATGAGCAAGTCCCTCGCTGCCTCCAGCCTTCGGTTGAGGTGTGGAAGAGGTTTGGTACCTGCTGCCTTCTGTCCTTCCAGCACAGCAGCGAGGGTCACTCCTGCCATTTCAGGGGTTTTGGCAGTTGAATGGAAACGTCGAGCAAGAGTGCCATCACCGTGCATCTTTCTGAAGAGGTTTTGATGCTGCCAGACTATTAAATCTGTAAACTGTATTGTAAATTGTGTTGGAAACGCTGATGGTTAGACATTTCCTGGCATGTCTCAGCAGTGGGAAATGGGGACTCCTTCCTGTGCTCCTCTTCTTGCTACAGCATATTACTAATTCATAGTGAAGGCTTCAGAAGACAGCGTAAAGCTTGAATTTCTATGAGTGCACAAGATGTTAACTTCTTTTTTTCCGTATGAAAAACGTGAGCCCAAAAGCTGGCGTTCGCAGTGCAGTGGTGTTATGTTTAGTAGGGCCTCTGAGTGCTCAGTAAAAGTGCGTTATTTTGGTGCTGAGAAATAACTGGACTTACAGATGCATTTGGCTCTTTCTGCTGGATTTCAGCATGAAGAAGGGTTTGAACAAAGTAATGGAAAATAAACCAAAGTTTGCTTAAGTTTTTAGGTTTTTTTGCTTTTTTTAATTCCTTGCAGTGTGAATTTTTCTTTGCTTTTTTTTCCCTCTCCAATTCCTTGAAAAGCAAAGTAATTACAGTGCTCAGAGAAGAGCTATGACATGGTCGTGAGGGACTCATGGCCATGTGAAGGAGGGGGACGGCAGGAACAGGGATGCTGAAGTCCTTTTCACAGCTTCTTCCTGAGAGGTAGCGAGTGCCAACCTGATGAGCAAAGGGCTGGAAACCTCTCATGCAACAGCCCTTGGGATAAAAGCAAGAAGCAGGAGAGGGAGACGTGTGTAGGAGGAGGAGTCGGATGCTTCCCCTGTTTCTCTTGGCATCTTGGGGAACATTTTGCTTAAATGATTCTAGATTTGCTCTGCTAATCCCGCCTGAGACATCAGTGGGTCACTGCCCTGTGCACCTCTTCTCTGTTAGAGAGTTATCAGCAGTGACACTTAGGGAATCCAGAACTGCTGTGTCAGGAGATGCCTCCTGGCTTGGTGGCCGAGGGTTTTCCTCATCCTTCCCTACAGACATCAGGGCAGTGATTCCTAAATCCCAGTGCTGTTTCTTGCATTCAGCAGGATTCACTTATGATCTCTATTGTCTTCAGAATTAAAAAACCCGATATGCTGATGCTAAGGTGGACAGAATTGGTTGCTTCCCCGAGAGTAATTGTGCCTTAAAATGGAAAAAGCCCCCCCAGTCCTCTGGCTCCTGCTTTTCTTCCCAATCCGCAGCTGTAGGGCTCTCGGCGGCCAGGTCTGAGGTGTTTGTCAGAGCTGGTGGGATGCAGGCTGTGATTGACGTTGCCACTTTTCTGGCATACGGTAGCTAGAGGGATGATGGAAACATACTTGTTGCTTTATCCAAAGAAACTAAATCCTCCCCATTGACCTTAAGCAAAGGCCTCAAGGGCAGATTTTTTTTTCTTGCTTTTAGTCTAAGTACAGGCTCCTAAAATTAAAAAGGGAAAAAAAATATCAACCGAACCCTTCCCCAGTCCTCCTCCCTAGAGTATATTTTATAATTCTTGCTGTGCTGTTTCATAATGAAAAAGTACCTGGCACAGCCCTTTGCATAATTTATTATTGTTTTACATCAGGAAGGGCTGCAGGTGCCTTGCCATAAATTTCCCAGGGCAGCGTCACCGTTTCCTTCTGACAACTGCTCCGGTACAGTCTCTGCAGGATTACACCTTGGCTGCCTCCAACATGGGTGGCGTGAACATTCTGCAGTGTTTGTGACCGAAACACAGCACTGCTTTGAGAGCCGCCGCATTTCCCCAGACGTGTGGCCCGGCGGCACCTCCCCCCTGCTGGCCAGTTGGAGGGGCTGGGGACAACCGGACCCTCCAGGTTCTCTCTGTTGGTGTTTCCCCAGGTTTGGCGTTTGACTGCGACTACAGGCAACTGAAGGGGGCCTACAAGAAACATGGAGAGGGACTTTTTACAAGGGCATGTAGGGACAGGACGAGGGGGAGTGGCTTCAAACTGGAAGAGGACAGGTTTAGAATAGATATTGGGAAGAAATGTTTTCCTGTGAGGGCGGTGAGCCCCTGGCGCAGGTTGCCCCAAGAAGCTGTGGCTGCCCCATCCCTGGAGGTGTTCAAGGCCAGGTTGGACGGGGCTTGGAGCAACCTGGGCTGGTGGGAGGTGTCCCTGCCCAGGGCAGGGGGTTGGAACGAGATGGTCTTTAAGGTCTCTTCCAACCTAAACCATTCTATGATTCTATGATGTGTTAAATAGTGGTCTCCAGCGAGAAGTTGCCTGAACTGGGGTTTGGGAGGAAAGCTGCTGTCTAACACCGGTGTTACACTCCCCTCTCCGGGCAGAGCTGCCCGTCACAGCCTGGCACGAGCGTGGCTGTGCACCTCGCCGCGCGTCTGCAGCCACGTCCTCTCATTGTCGGCTCACGACGCTTGCCTGGGCGCAGATTTAAGCTCTTTTCCCACAGCTGATCTGTTCTCAAGGCTCGGGTAGCTTTAACTCTGTTTATGGCCGTTCACACGAATGGTATTTCCATGCAGGGCGGTATCAGTATAATAAACATTAAAGGTTAATGGTGGATTTTGGAGATTTCAGAGCCTTCATTCTCAGGTCTTTACTGCTGGGAGTTTCCAGTCTGAGGGAACTAATCTTAATCTGATTGCAATTTCTTGCACTCAAAGCCTAACCTACTTTAGCCAGGCTTCATAGTGGAGGTATTTATAGAAGCTGTTGCAAGTACTGGTGGATGTAGCATAAATCATGGATTGCAAGTTGCAGAGGTGCGGGGAGCGTCTGTGCGAGTGTGAGCCACCTCCCGGCCTCAAATCACTGAGATGTCTTGCCAACGTTTTGTTTAGTACAAATGTTTTACTGTGGAGGGGTTTCACGGCGGTAATGGCCGGTGACTGTTCCGGAGGGCTGGCTGATCTGGGCTCGTGCATTTCGGTGCTCCCTAAGCGGAAGCACACTTGGGGCTGTAGGTGAATTATGGATAAATAATTTTTCTAGTGAGTTGAATTCTAAAAATGAGCATACTTAGCACATTCCTGCAGCGCAGAGTCCTCAGTGCAGAATTTGGGTGCTGACTCTTGGATTATACTAAATTAATTGTTTCACTGAAAGGCAGTAAATGTCAGTAAGAGACAGATGTACTGAAAATACCTGTACCCTTGAAAGTGAGTTTCTATCATTACAGTTCTTAAAACTAATAACTCAAACCCCAGGCCTCTTCTGTCATTCAGACTCCCCAGATAAACTGAGCTGAAGTTCTTCATGTTTTGTTTCAAAATTTGGCTGGTTTTTTCTTGAAAAACGGATTGTCTCCAGGGCAAGGCTGGAAACCTACTTTACTCCCACATTAGTCGTGCTGATGTTGGAGTACATCCCTGAGCGAGGGAAAGGAAGGAAATAGGACCGAAAGGTTGCAGGCTGGAGGGGTCTAGGGAAGGCAGTGCTGTGCCAGCCGCAGCGGAGATCAGGAGCTCTGGATCCTGGGTGCCTTCAGGACGTCAGCAGCTGCGGGGCTGCAGCTCTGAACACAGGTAAACGTTCCTCTGCTGTCTCTACATCAAAGCAAGCATTTTGTTAGCAAACAAGATCTAACGATGTGGAAAGTAAGAGCTGTTGGAAGAGCAGAGACATTTGTGGTCTTGGGTTTTTTTCCCATCTCAGGTGAGAGTTGGTACTAATTTTGCTTTGAGATGCCCTGGAAGAGATCAGACCTGATATTTTGCAGTCTTCTTAGAAGATGATAACTGCAAACATTCAACTCTTCCCAAACAGACCCAACCCGTGTGGCTCCTGGCATCCCTTCCTCCCTGTTCTCATGTCCCCATTGACATGTTTTAATTTTACCGGGGAGGGGTAAAAAGGTTACAGCTTATTGCAGATCCTTTGGTCATCTTCCTGCTGTTTGCTGCCACAACTCATTTTCCTGTGGTTGTATGTCTTTTTTTCTGTTTATACTAGAGTAAGGAAATGGTGTAGACTTGGTTCCTGGCGTATTGCTACTCCACAAAGAGCAGAGAGGCTTCAGCATCCGACCAGAGAGAATAGTCACCTTTGCACTATGACAGAGCCGCACTCACACTGTGACAACAAGAGAGGGATGTTGCAGATTTGAACTGAGTGGAGAGGATTTTGGCAGGGATCAATTTATATCCCTGCAAGACAGAAACCTTGAAAAAAATCCATGAAATTACTGCTGTTGTGAAAATCTTACTGCTTGAAAGGTGAGCATTTTCTCATGTGTGACATGAACATCGTTAGCAGTGGTGTTGAAGTGTGGCATGCAGGGATGGGGGTGAGGAAATTCTAGAAAGAAATTAGGATTGCTTTCTCCAACAGGAGGTGACTCAGAGGCTTGAAGAAATCGTGGATGTCCTAGGTGAGGTAAAGATAGCAATACAGAATATAACTCTGCAGGAATCCTTTTGGACTGCAAGTTATCTGTTAGACAGCTCTTTCTGCTTGTGTGAAGACTGGTTGGCTGTGGTTGTGGTAAAGGGGCCTCAAAAAGAGTGATGAGAGCCTAATTGCAGAGCCAAGTGCTTGGATTAATCCTAGCGATGGATAGCAGCACATGAATAATTGTATACTTCACCTAGCATCCATTTACCAGTGCAGCAAGAAACGACCTCTTCTCCCTGGTGACAAGTGATAGGACGAGAAGAAATGGGTTCAGGTTATGCCAGGGGAGGTTCAGATTGGATATTAGGAAACATTTTTTCACTGAAAGGGTTATTAAACATTGGCACAGGCTGCCCAGGGAGATGGGGGATTCGCCATCCCTGGAGGTGTTTAAAAAAAGGGTAGGTGTGGTACTTGGGGACATGGTTTAGAAGCGGTTTTGTCAGGGTAGGTTAATGGTTGGACTTGATGATCTTAAAGGTCCCTTCCAACCTCAGCGATTCTATGATTCTATGAATGTGTGCTATAAGCCTGTATTCTTCTTCTTCTGTGGCCGTTGCATAGGTGGGTCTCCAGTAGGAGCTTGGCAAGGCTTCCCCACCACTTTTCACTGTGTCCCTTTTGGTGAAGGTCTGTGAAGGGCCAGGGGATGTGCATTTGTGGAGCAGCAGGACACGAGGAATCGTGTACTCCCTTACCTCAGTTCCACGCAGTGGTCTGTTGCTAAAACAACATCCTTTTAAAAATGGATTTGAGAACATTTATGGCTGCAGTGATTTAAAATAAGGGTTGCTATCCTTATGGTTAGAAGATTAACTTATTTACAATCAGAAAGCTATTTCGGCTGTCTTTTTCCTCTCTGAGAGGAGCATAATTTATAATATAATCCTGTTTAGATTCCCTCAAAACATAAGCAAATACTTCCCTTACCACTTCAGCTCAGCCAAAGCCAAGGGCATCCTGCATTCAGATATAGTCTGGATTTAGTATAACCATTAACATACAGCTGAACAAATCCACTAGTCAAAATTGGGAAGACCCTAAGTCAAGAAACTTCATAGTTTGAGGTCTAGTTTTGAGGATTGACCTAATTTGTGGAAAACTGGTATGTTCCAAAGTTAGTTTTGGTTTCTTCCAAATTGTTACTTCTCCTGTAATCTTTACTTGTACAGTTCTCAGAGCAGTAGATGTCATAGCGGTCGATGATTAGAATTATGTATTAAGTTAGCAAAACCTTTAAAGGATGATTAATTTACGTAAGGTGGATATTTCTGCAGCACAGTTTAGGACAATTTTGAACACCCAGCCTTGATGGTGATAGTGGCAGTAGTGAATTTCTGAAGCAACATTAACCCCAAGCCTCTTAATTATAGCGGAACAGGGTGCTCTGAATTAAATCTGCGTGTACCAAAAGCACCAGCAAAACTCTTACATCTAAAGAGGCTCTTTTGCCTCCAGTTAGTTTTGAGTGAAGTTTCTGTGAAGAACAGAGCTGTCAGAAGTCTTTTTTGGGATGGAACTCAGGACTCGTAGACTACATAGTTGAAGTACTTGGTTTTTGAAAGGCTGCTCAACTGGAGAAGACAGCTTGCTTTGACTCTCATCAGACTTCTAGTTCATTTTAGTGTGTTGTTTCATTTACCGTACGGTGACTTGTGCTGAATGGAAATTCCCAGCATTTCTCAGGATGTCTGTTGCTCCTGGATGATGTTCCTTGTTCATAGGCTGAGCAAAAGCAAACCATCCTGTTTGCTTTCCAGGGGCAGGTTATGCTTCTTTGGAAACATATTTGTTGGATTTGTAGAAAATCCAGCTCTAGATGGTGGATTGACATCATTGGAACTATTCTTAGAAACCTACTGAGATAGAAATCAATAGACTGACTTTTAACAGGGATAAAAAATGTTCTGTCACAGTGTGAAAACAGGAGGAAACTTGGTGCATAAAGTTTGCCAGTAGGAAGAATAGGAGTATGTTTTGAGAAGAGGAGATTTTCTTGATAAGAGTTTGTAGTTAATTGTATCATTTTCAGTGTTGGGCCACTTCAAAGACAAACGTCGTATAAACAATGCTGTTAGAAAGGGAAAATCTTGTGACACTGTATTATTGCCCTTGAAAGAGGGATAGTGTTTCAGGTATGTGAATAAAACAAAGCAGGAATAATGATGACCACTGTAAATCACTGGACCCAGTCCGAGAGCAGAGTTTATGCTGTGGTAACAGGGTAGGTGAGCAAGGGGCTGTGTGACCGTTACCTTCAGGTACGTGCCGAGCTCCACCACTCATGCCTGTCCACACAGCTGCAGGGTGGAGTGGGGGAGAGCGGACAAGCTGGGGGAGGTTTAAGGCATATGCATGTGGCTGGTAAGTGTCTGCATCCCCCAGATCGTTGGCAGTCGTGAACTGGTTTTGCTCTGTGTAAGAAGGGAGATGCCATCAGGGATGCGGTCAGAAGATGTCTTGGGGGTTGGTCAGGCGACGGCGTGGTGTTGCGGCTGTGTGACAGATTGTGCGCTCACAGAGGGTCCGGCCAGGAATCCTTTGGCTCCTGGGTGGTGGCAGATCTGTCTGCAGCCGTACGCTTTGGAGGAGCCTTGAAGAACTTCTCAAGAGACAGACATGAGATACAGATTGCTCTGTGTCTCTGTTGGCTAACCATATCATTCGTGTTACCTTTGAGTAGGTTTTTATGATGGGAGTGGTGAAGCACTGGCACAGGTTGCCCAAAGAAGCTGTAGATGCCTCATCATTGGCGGTGTTCAAAGTAAGGTTGGCTGGGGCTTTGAGCAACCTGATCTACTGAAAGATGTCCCTGCCCATGAAAGGGCTGTTGGACTAGAAGGTCTCTGAAGGTCCCTTCCAACCAAAACCATTCTGTGATTCTATGAATATTCCTGTTGGTCATGCAAACATATGATCTTTCAGAACATTGTGGATGATTGACATTAAAGATGTGGAGGGATGTTAAGTTCTGCAGAAAATCATATACTCTCATTTTGGTTTTACCACGTTTTTGGTTTTGTTCAACTCCTCCTTTGATTTTGAGTCATGTGTAAGGGCGAATTGAGCTCTTTTGCTTCCTTTAAGTGATTCTTCTGCAGTTCATTGGGCACATGTGCTGCAAAAGTCTGAGCTCAGAAACTCTCACTACAAGAAAGACATTGAGGTGCTGGAGCGTGTCCAGAGGAGGGCAGTGAAGCTGGTGAGGGGTCTGGAGCGCAAGTCTGATGAGGAGCGACTGAGGGAACTGGGGTGTGTTCAGCCTGGAGAAACGGAGGCTGAGGGGGGAGACTTTGTCGCTCTCCACAACTACTTGAAAGGAGGGTGTAGCGAGGGGGGTTTGGTCTCTTCTCCCGAGTAACAAGCAATAGGACGAGAGGAAACGGCCTCAAGTTGTGCTAGGGGAGATTTAGATTGGGTATTGGGAAAAATTTCTTCACTGAAAGGATTGTTAAGCATTGGAACAGGCTGCCCGGGGAAGTGGTAGACTCACCATCTCTGGAGGTGTTTAAAAGGCAGGTAGATGTGATGAGGGACTTGATGATCTTAAAGGTCCCTTCCAACCTAAATGATTCCATGATTCTATGATCCTTGTAATATTTCATGGCCTGAAATTGCTGTAAAGGGCTTTGACCTGTAACTAGTTTATTCTCTTTCTTTTGGTCTTGGAGTGATCCAAACCACCTCTTTGTGCAAGGTAGAGGAATGCTGCAGAGCAGGATGGTGCCTTCTGGCTTTTCCCAGGAGGGCTGTGAGGTGGTTGGGAGTATGACATCTGCTCTAGGGTTCAGGCAAAGGAAGGGTGTTGGAGAAATCCAGGTATCAGGCAAGCTTTGGGTGGCTGCTGCCCCCTGGGATGAGCAGCCGTGAGTTGTTCAGACATCGCCCAGGAAGCGGGAACCCCGGGGGAATTCAGTCACAGGGTCCTGGGAAGGTGGGGTGGAAGAGGCCCTGTCTTGGTGTGTTTTGTGGAGAGGAGCACAGGTTTCCTGCGGCTGAACAGGAACAAGACAGGGTCTTCTGCAGCCCAGTGGGAGGGCTGGGGAAGGACATCTCCCTTCATAGTCCCTGATCCTGCTCTTGCTTGAGCAGGTCATCTCAACTTTGATGAAAAATACATAGCCAGTGGCTGGAGTGGTGACCAGGACCACTTCCACCCTACTGTTTATTTATTTTCTTTTTCCCCATGCTTTCACAGCTGGCTGCAGAGCAAAGCTTTCTCTCACCTGGTCACTCCTCTGGTGGGCTGAATTTTGCTCTCTGCTTGGTGTCTCACATGGCAAAAGGGAGAGCACAGCAGATCTCCTCCACCCTCGCTCAAGCCTCGTTATCTCTGTTTGCTGAGGAGGTTCGGGAACCCCATCAGCCCTCCTACGGTCGGGGTGTTACATAAAAGACATCCCAAGGTGCCCTTCCCCTCCCCAGCGCCGTCCACCCTGCGTCTGGTGGCATGCCCAGGCTGTGCCGGGCAGGTCGGGCCCCTTTGCCACCGTGGCTGAAGGTGAGCATGCCGGCATGGGTCTGTTTAAGGGAGCGGTTGCGCATGGAGGATGCTCAGGGCTGTGGTGTGGAGGTGCCCTGTACCCCTGGCAGCTGATGCTGGTGCTCCAGCTGTCACAGGAGGTGACACCTCGCTTTGATGACTGACTTGGAATGGGATGGGGGAAGATGTCGGGGTGAGAGCTGACTCCGTTTCTCCATCCCTGTGTCCCTAACACAAGCTATGGTTTGCTAATGTTGTTGTGAAATGCGTTTTCCTTTTGTTCCAATATGCTCATCTTTTCCTGTTTATTTCCAGATGCTCTTCATATTTTGTTGCTGACGAAAAGTTTACTTTGTGTTCATTGTCTCCCAGGTAAACGCAAAGCGCTGAAGTTAAATTTTGCAAATCCACCTTTCAAGTCCACAGCAAGATTTACTCTAAACACTTCTGGAGTTCCTTTCCAAAATCCACACATGTGAGTACAAAACCAAAGGCACAACTAGTGGAACACCTTTGAAACACAGTGTTAATTTTAAATGCAGTTTGATTTCTTCAGTTATTTGTAGTTTGCTCAAATCTGTTAGTTTGAGTCACTGTAGAAGAAGTTTTTTTTTTGGTTTGGGTTCCCCCCCCCCCCCCCCCCCCAATTAAATAAAGGTTAAATTTGGGATCTTCCTGTTTTACACTGGAGCTACAGCCTTCCAGAATTGATTAAATTGAGATAAATTGTAGCTGCTAATTCAAGATATGCCTATAATGAAGTTCCAGACCGATTCACTGTCGTTTTCCTGTCTCTTTATTCAGTGCTTATTACTTTTTGTTAGAGAGAAGTTCTTGTTTCTGTGTTACTTGTGAAAGACATAACTGTGCTAGATTTTATTTCTTTTTTTTCAGCACTAAAATAAACAGAGGTTTGAGGATTGTCATTCTACCAACATGGAGATGTCAGGGAGTTACGCAGCGATTAGCTCTCACTGGGTTTTCTAGACAGCTAGCTACAGGTTATCTCTGTCCAAAGTTTGAATGCCAGTGTGGCACCGAGCTGTTCCTGACGCTAGTAAATGACAGTAGTACATCGTCACAGAAAATATTAGCTTTGTATCCTCAGATCCACCAATCTAGATGGATGGGTGACGCACCCACAGCCTGTACGTGTGGCAGAACGCAGCTAGTATGCAAAGATGTCCCAAATTTTTCCCCTCTGAGTTCCCCCAGCAGGTCTTGAGAGTTTTGTCAGCGGCAAGTCTCAGAAACTGCACCTGCAGGTTCCCCCGCTGCCTGGGCTCTCCGGGGTGGCCCTGGTCACAGGCTGCTTCTGCTTGGCTCTGCATGTCGCTGCCTCTCTCCTTGAGCTCAGTGCCTTCTGCTTCCCCAGGATACACCCTCGGGGCTCTGTTTCTATTTCTGGTAGCTTCCTTATGCTGGGGATTTTCAGGCAAGCCTTTGTGGAGTTAGAAATATGTTTCTGAGGAGTTATCGATGGTAACTACAACATCTAGAAATTTTATAGAGTACTTTAGATGATTCTTCTTATTGCCCCAAGTGACCTTTCCAGTGAGTCCTCCTTTCTCCTTCTCTCTTTTCCTATCTGAAACAGAGTATTCTCACTGGCTATAGAGCTAGCATTGATATATTCACTTTTTGTATCTTTCCCTCAACATCATCAAACCCTTGTAACAATTTTCTGGAGAACCCCATCTGGGACTCTTTCCTCTCTCAAACCTCCACATGTCCATTAAATACAGGACTTAGTCTCAGCTAGCGAGTTCCCATCAGCCATCTATAGGGATTTGACTTTTCCGTGTTTATCTACATGGATTTCTGTCTTGGGTTCACTGGAAGTCACAGTGGCTCCCGTCTAGCACAGAAGAGCTTTCATTGTTAGTCAGTGACATCTTAAGTTTCATGTTTGTGCAAGTGACTGTCAGCATTGTCCATTGAGAAGGCGCTGCTCTGTCTCCGTGGGAGTTGCAGTTGTTTGCAGGGGTGGGCTGGTTAATGCTGTAACTGGTTCTGAGGGCTTGGAAGTGTTTTGGGTTGGATATGAGAGCTGTTCAAGTGTCACAAATGATGGTGATGTGTCTGCGCTAAAGCTTTCTTGGGAGGCTACGAGCTGTAATAGCCATTTCTGTTTGAAAAAGGGGGGTGCTGTTGGTTGGATTGCTTTCTCTCTGTTGAGGCTTACTAAGCTTGGGTACAGCTAATTCATCCTCACATCCTTTGTGTTGTCCGTAGTGGATGCTCTTCCTCAAAGCAACGTTCACATCTCCTGGTTGCACGCTTCTCTCAAGTGTTTGTCTCGCAGCTGGTGCATCCTGGTGATGTCTCTGCATCTCCCGCCTGCTTCCCAGAGAGGCTGGAATGTTTTTTCCTCTGTTGTCTAGAAAGCTTTCTAGACTTCAGATTTGAATTGGATATTCCAGACCTCCTGGCCCAGATGCGTTCCCCATGCAAGGTGTGTTTCTGTTCACTCAGTTGCTTCTCTTCCCCAGCCTGATGGAGCGGAGTGGCCTCGGCACCCTCCCGAGATGAGTGCTGGCTCAGCGCCGCTGGGGATTTCCCTGTGCAGACCCTGTTGGTCCAGATGGGTGGATCTGAAGATACAGAGAGGTCAATTTCTCACACGAAATTTGGGTTTCTGTGACTTGGATCCACCGATCCGGAGGTGTCCCATTGCTCCTGCCTCCAGGAGGGCAGAGGGTCCTGTCGTCAACTGCCCGTTGCCTGCGCTGAGCTCTGGCTGGGGCGCGAGAGGAGGCAGCCAGCAGTGTCCTGCAGCTGCCAAGAGATGTAAATTGCCTATTAGCTGTATTTTGCTTGATTAACAGGTTTTGGTCGGGGAACTGATCAGGCTGGATTGGTGGATGTTCAGGTAAGAGTGTGGTTTCTTGCTATGTAGACAGAAAGCGAAGGAGCAAATGGGGCTCCTTGTGCCCTTGCGTGTGGTAGGAGGGAGGAAACCTCTGCGTAAACTGCATCACCGGAGCAAAGACACCGCTGCGGAGGAGGGAAGGCACATCGTGCCAGGGGTGGCCTTGGAAATTTCAGGATATTGTGTGTAGCCATACTCCCCCTCAGTGCTGAGGCTCCGTACCCTGGTAAAATGGGTATGCACCCTGTGTAACCTGTCAAGGTGTGATTTGGCTTTCTTTTTGGGGTTTGTTTCTCAGTCTGAGAGGTCTTGGGGGTGTTGGAAAAGAAGTTGGAGGGTGTGGAGGAAAGCATTTTGGGAATCGCTGTAAGCCAAGGGTGGAGTGTAGGTCCTGGGAGCAGGGGTGGTGCACACGTGGGTGGGAGGTTTCCACAGGGAGGTTTCCCAGATGATCCCTGCACGATTTCTGACTCCAGTCATTCATGCTATTTCCTTGGTTTTAACGGCATGTAATCTGGAGGAATGATTTCAAAGGCTGTGAAATCCCAATTGCAAAACATGACATTATTAAGACTCTGACCCGTGCTTCCCAGTTGCCCTACATCCCGTGGCACAGAATACCCTCTGCAGCCCGGCAGGCATCATGCCCGCGGTGCTCCTGCCTGGAGGCTGTTCCCAGAGTGTTCCCAGAGCTTCCCTGCTCTCGTGGGTAGAGGCTTTTTGTTATTATATAGGCTCTGCCCTGGAATACTATTTCCAAGGAGAGCGAGCATAGATTAAATGCTACCAAACACAGAAAGTTGAGACATGGGTTCCCAAATCATTTTCCTGTCCTCCTCTTGTGTTTCCTTTCTCATCTGCGGTGGTTTTGAGCCATGTCTTATGGTTTGGATCTCAGGTTGGGGCTGTGTCCCTCCAGGATATATGAGTGTGCTGCCGGGGGTGCGCAGGGACCGCAGGAGGTGGGGGCCAGGGCAGGATACAGAGCAACACATAGGATCGTGAGACCGCATGCAGGAGCAGGAGGAGCCAGTGAGTGGTCGGGACCTTTGAGCTTCGCTGTGCCATCTCTGTGATGGCCCTGGAGCTGAGAGCTGGTGAGGACTGCGGTGGCTGAGTGGCAGTGGGGTGGCATGGCCCTGCAGCTCCTGCCCCGTCCCTGCGCAGCCCACGGCACCCCCAGCCCCTGCCCAGGATACCTCCCTTCTTCCCCCTTGCCAGTACATCCAATACCAGCTGTATAGGGATGTCTTGAAGGAGGTCACCTTTGTCACGGGTGACCAGGAAACCAAGCGAGGAGGAGACTAGAAGAGCAGAGGCTACAATGGCTCAGACTGGAGCCAGTGGCAAAACCCCTTACATCTCCAGTGCTGTTAGGGTTTTGCCCTAACTATTTTCTGAATTAGAACATGTGTTAAAATCAGGGGGCTTTGAAGTGACCTTTAAATAGGAGACTGACTCAGGGTGGCTTTGAATGAGATGAGAACCTGGAGGTACTTTTCTAGTTGCTGGAATTTGGGCTACAGCTCCCTGAAAGCTGCCCTCCTGGTGATGCTGAGGGCCGAAACATCCCTTACGGGCAACTGAAAGGCACCGTGAATGGCTTCCCTGGAGGGATCCTGTGGGGTAGGTGGGCAGAGCCCTGGGGTGACGTGTTGAGCAGCAGGGAGCGAGGAAGGGGTTGGAAGGAAGGTCTGTTCCAGTTGTGTGGCTGCATGCCACTGATGGAGCGACGGAGGGTGTGTGTCTCATTCATTTCAGCTGTAACCGCTACCACCAAATCTACTTTGTAAGTAAAGAGAGAGATTTTGTCTAGTTATGGTGTACAACCCAGCCTGTCTGTAGACACCCTACACACAGTGATATATGTAATTTTACATGTGACCCGTACAGGGTAAAGGCAGAATAGAGCCTGAATTACAGAGAGTAGTTGGCGAGTAAAATTCTTACTTGAAAGGATTCAGTCTAGAGAAGTCGTGGGTGTTTTACTGCCAGCCAGTGCCCCAGTCCGGGGAAGCGTGTGCTCCTGCTTGTGCCGGGTCGGAGTCAGCAAGGCTGCGTGCGGTCGCTGTGCTCTGCAGGCTGGCTGCCCACGGAGGCTATGGAGAACTGTCAGTTCAGACCACGGTTCTCATTAGTTCGGACTGTATTTCTGACTTAGAGCAGATTAACAAATGCTAACTTTATTTTCCCTGCAGCAGACATTGCAGAGGCCGGAGGACGCAAGCCATGGTTAGGGTGAGCTCTTAAACTTCCGACCCATTGTTTTTTAACTGCTATGTCCAACCGACTGAAAAGCATCCCACCTTTTACCTCATCTGTTCTGTGTCCAAGTAGGATTTAGGTCACAAACAAAATTAGATTACCCAATTATCTATGTGCAAGCTCTACAGAGCTACTTGCAGCTGGTGGCCTTTGCAGAAAGGAGGTTCAAATAACAGTAACACAGGAATGATGCGGTGAGATGTGACTGTATCGCTGTGCGTGGCAGGTTTGGCGGGCAGCTGTCCGTGCTGTGCTGGCCATCGCTGGCATCCATTGAACCAAGTTGTGCGGGTGGCTGTAGATGAGTTTTTCCTTTTTCTGGAAAGTCTTTTACCCTTCTGGTGCAGCGATGCCTTGATCTTGACTTCAGGCTACAGAACTGAGATCCACTTGCTAAGGAACGAGCACGTGTAGGAATTTCGTTTGGCATCTGGTTCACAGCGTGTTGCTGGTCGAGTACCCTGTCTGTAGCTGGGACCTCTTGACTGTCAGAGGTGCCACCCCTTTAGAATGTCAACACCAGAGCAATGCAGTCTCATCTGGAAAGGTAACAAAATGAAACGACCCATTTTAACCCTCACAAACCCAGCTTCTGAACCTGTCTGTTGGACTCCGTAGCCTCGCTGTAGCATGTGGGTGTCTTCATGGATTCACTGCGAATTAAGCTTCCAGAGGTGCCCCGTGTGGACCACCTTCTCCTTGTGACACTTGGGAGAGTCACACGCCTTCCAGATAGATGCCCCATGAATATGTTGGCAGGTGTTAATTAGACCTTTGGGCTTGGATTCCTCAAAAGCAAATGGAGGCCCAGTTGCACATCAGACTCCGCTGCTTCCTTTTTTTCTGTATAGTTCAGGGACTGTCATTTTTCCTGGAAAGTACTTTTCTGGCTGTCCCAAAGTCTCTCTCAAGTGTCTGTTTCTCTTTTAATCTCCTCTTACACTTTTCCAAACCTTTCTGGCACATGGCTTCAGGCTCTCCAGCTGCATAGCCTACAGCTGGCTGAGTTCCTTAGGAAATAACCAGTGAGAGTTACTACGATTTGTCTAAGAAATGTTAAAAATTAAAGTGGAATATCCTGAATTGGCACGTTCACAATTACTTGTGTGAATTACCTGGTAAATATTTTTCTGTCTGTTCCCCGTTTCTGTCACAGTCATTTCACATCTATATTGTTACTGATTTCCGATACCTTTCTGCCGCGACGCCCTCCCGTCGCAGGGTGGGATGCCTGGAAGCCTTAGAGAGACGCTGCAGTGTAAAAAGTATCAGTTAAGAATTGGAATTTTGTTCTGTGACTGTTCTGTAACAATTCCTGAAAGTTGCAGTACCTGAATGTAATGACTGGGAAACTTGCTTGTGTTTTCAAGAAGGCACAAGTAAAATGGCTACCTCCGAGGACTCAGCAAATGCATTTACATGTTTGAGTGAGTCTATGGAAAACAGGCTTTCACTTTTAATACAAACATCACCATAGTTTAAGTGCTAGAGCAGTGTTTCTTAAACATCTTTTTTTTTTTATTTTTTTCCGGGAGCTTTCTTGACAAATTGATGAGTGTTGTCTTGTATTTAACCTTCCCGTTTCTTCCAGAAGTTTATAAGTTTGTTTGCCCCCTGGTCTCTGTGGCAGATGACGAAGAGGTGATCTGGCTTGTAAAACACCCAGGCTCAGTATCTCAGACTTCAAGTAGCTCGCCTCTTCAGAGAAGGTGCTACCAAATTTAGCGTGAGATTTTGACTGAACATGCTGCATTAAGGTCTTTATTTTTTTTTTTTTTTCCTTTTTTATTTTTNGTTTTGGTATTTCTCTAAGTTGCTAATCCTGCCCTGCAGAGGAGCTTTTTGGTGTCTGCTGCTTCCAAAATAAATTTCTCTAGCAAATTCCACGTCCCTTGGAGCATCAGTGCCCTAGTAGGACTGTTCTCTTCTTTCTGCATGGATTTTGGTATCTCAGCACTCCACTTCTGAATTTAGGCCTTCCATGTCTGGAACCAAAACTTGGAGCTCGTGTGTCTCCATTAAGCTTATTGACATAGATTTTTCAAAGGTGCTGAGCACCTAGCTTCCTGCCACACTGTTGGGACTGGTCACCTCTGAACTTCTGGAAACTGAATCACCTGCATTTGGGTGTCTAAATCGAACACAGCCCAATTTTATATACTGTTCTGGCTCCCGTGGGTTCTCAGTGCTTCACGCGTGCCGAGTGATTTAGCTTTGCAAACCTAAACGGTTGCACAAAACATTTTGCAGATGGGAAGCTGGGGCACGGTGTGATTTGGAAGAGGCAAAGGTCAGGCCAGAAGCTTGTGACGGGGTAGGGGGTTGAACAGGGATCTCCCGATAACCTGTGCTCCACAGGCTAGCTCTGTTACGTGTCCCATTGACGGCGCAGCTGGGGGCTGTTCTCCGGGCTCTTGGACGCCCACAGCCATGGTCAGAGCTGCTTATCTGGGAGCAGCATTGTGACCATGCAGCCATCACCCTCTCGGTGTGCTCTGCAGTGCGAGCCAGGTCCCCTTCCTGGTGCGCGAGGGGAGGCCCGTCCCTTCCACGGTGGGGAAGAGTGACCGACGGGTGAGAGGCTGTGAGAAGATGGCAGTAGTGGCAGTTACCTTCCAAAGCACCAAGACCTGGCGCGTCCTGCCCAGCGGGGACAGCAGCCGGGTGGTGGGAGGGGAGCAAGAGCCCGTGGTGGTTATCCGGGGGCTGCTGTGCCTGCCCAGAGCCGCCCGGGGCAGCCCTGTCCCTGCGGGCCCGTCCTCGGTCACGCGCAGGCCCTGGCAGTGGCACACAGATGTCTGGGACACGCCGAGGTGTGAATTTGCAACGTTTCTTAATTCACGGCGTGGTGTGCGATGGTCGGGCTGCCGCCTCAGGCCTGCTTGCACCGGCACGAAGGCGTAGAGGCAGAGCTGCCATCCTGTGTTACCTGTGGAGGTGTTTTTTAGTGATGCTGTCCATGGGTTTCCTGCTCCGGGGACGCTGAGATGGTGTCTGAGGAGAGTCTCTGAAGAGCAGCAGTTTTGAGCTGACTGCCGTATTTTTTCTGAGTTGAACGGTGTGTGGAGGGAGGCGAAGGATTCTGGTTTGATGGAAATAGGAAAATTAACAGGCAGAGCAATGAGGTGGAAATACTAATTTTCAAACTGAACCCAGCTGCATTCGCCATCAGACCTGCTTCAGTGTGGCTGCATGTTGGTCTACACAGAGGCTCTACAGAAGAGCAAAGCTGGGTGATGTCTCCCTTGGATAGAAGTATACTGTAGACTTTCTTTCTAGTAGGTTTCTGCCTACCCTTTATCTAGTAACATGGGTCCATGGGTGACCTGTGACTGGCCAGATCCTTCCCTGAGACACATAAGTTGGGAGTCATCATCCTTGACTCCATCCATGCTCATGGCCACAGCCAGGTGCTTGCAGCCTGCTGAGGACCAAGCTCCTGCTTTGGAGGTACCTGCCATGTTCCAGAGCCTGGAGAAAAGCCAGGCGGTGACCGTGTTTCTTGCTCAGTCAGCTCGGTTTAAAAAGCGCAGGTTTATAAACCTGGGTACAAGGTCAACACTTCAGTAATAATTTGCGTGGTCTATGGAGGAAGATGGTTTGAGAAAGGTCTGTTGTCCTGACCATTGGAGAGTTGGAAATCTCCCCCCAGCATTTGTGGGCTTGGAAAGGGAGACTCCTGGCTGTGTTTGAGATTGGGGATGATGCTACTGTTGTTTGAAGGCGCTTCAAGATTTCAAACGTACGGAGGGTTTGATGTGGTTTAAGGGTTTCGATTTTATTTAATTCTGCTGCTTGTGTCCTGGTGGTTCCGAGGCGGCGCCTCGGACAGGAGCAGAGCTGTCACGTTAGTGTTCAGTAAACCCTGGGGATTCCTGCCTTACAGCCTTTGCACATCAGGAGGGACACATCTGGTCCTGGCATAGCTGCATAATTCACAGGAAAATGTAGCTACTGCAATGCTTATTTAAGAGAAGTGAAAGTAGGTCAAGTAGTTTCAGAGTCTGTACCAGCTCTCCTGTTCCCTTCCTACTGCTGTAATAACGAAGCACGATTTTCTCTCCTTTTTCCCTTTCCTTTATTTCTGGGTGCTGCGTCCCCTAGCAAGGACAGCAGTGTGTATGCTTATATGCAGACTGCTCGTAAATCTTGGTGGGTGGAGATTTTAAAAGCATTCAGGACACCAAAATATGCATATATCTTCTCTGGAGGATTAGAGAGAAAATGGGAGATCACAGCTCCATTCATGTTGGACTTTTCAATAACATTTGAATCTAATGGTGTATTTTTCAGAGTATTTTAAGACCTCTGTGTCTATGCTTTACCATTTTATCTGGTAAATTCTCTAAGTCCTTCTAAAACTCGTATTTCATACTTCGTAGAGAAAATATGATGTGTTGCCATTTCTCAGCCTTCAAACGGTCTGATTATCTACATTCGACAGTAACTCTTTATGATTAAGAAGTACAGGTGAGATCCAGAATGGCAGCTGGTAGTTGCCAAAAGTTCTCCCAATCTCCCTCCAGCGATGAGCCGTCTTTGGGACTTGAGCTTTTTGATCAAAAACATCGGATGGCCCCTGCGTGTTATCTGCATCCCAGGGCGCCCCTGGGATCTGCTGAGCTGTGCACATCGCTGCTGTCCTGCCTAAGATCAGAGGGGAAATTGAGCATCCCTGTATCTGAACTCACCAGTTTGTATGGCATGCTCTGAACACCTGTCGAATGGTACTGATTTCAGTTAAAATTTATTCCGGGAGCAGGAGATGCTGTTGCTCATCTTTATATAACATCTCAGAGGCTGGACTGCCCCTTTAGCTTCTTTTCTTCTAGACCCATGAATCTGGCTTTCTTGAGCTGGGGATCGATCCAAGGTCGACAGAGGCAATAGGTGTCCCGTCCTGTATGTCTTAGGGTCCAGTCTCCTGGAAGACGGATGAAGTCCTGAGGCTGAAGAGAGCCTATCCCCACGTTCCCTCCTTCTTGGGCAAACACAGTAACCATGAGCTTCATATGCAAAACCTGCTGGTGTTTAGAGAGGAAAACGGGATGAAGCAGACTATTATAATGTAACGCCTTTGAATATGTCTGTATATAAGTGCACACACACAGGTTTCATCTCTACCCCTTTTTTTGGCTAAATATGGGTAATTATTGTTTAATAATTATTTACAAGTAGCAAAGTAGAACATCGTTTGCACATTGATCTGAGCTTAGTGCCTGTGTGTAGGAGTGGTCTGTGCTGGGTTGTACAGATGGTGTGTCTGGTTTCTGACCCTAAGCTGCTGTCACTGTTGGACTCCAATTAATCTGAGATGGTCAGTCACAGACTTTTTTTTTTTTTCTGGTTGTGTGACGTACAGAAATGTCAGGAAGAATTTTGTATATGGGCTACCACTATTCGTATCTGTGATTTAAGTTGGACTTGAACGCTGGCGTTTCCAGATGTGGACCTTGCAAGCCACATTCCTGCAGGAAACTCTGATAGAACTGCTGTTGCTACCTGTAGGAATAAACTTTGCTCATTGCTATTCTGCGTGCTCGGGATCACACCACATTTCTTCAGAGCAAGAGTACATCCTTTATCTCTTCAGACATTAATCACCGCTTCGTAGTAAAATATCTTGCTTTTTTCCCTGGCTGTGGAGAAGTGAGATGACTCTTCTGCTTTGTGGGTTCAAACTGAAGGAATCAATCATCCCTTTTGTCTTCTGTACACATCAAGAAGTGGAGAATAAAGAGAGGAGAGTGCAGATTTGGGGACTGCTTCGACCCCACAAATCATCATCAATAACTTCCAGTGTGTATCGTGGAGGACATCTGGACTGAATGAACAGGATGCACCCAGGAAAAACAGCTGCCGTACAGAGTTCATGGAAAGGACACTGTGGTGGATTGGATGGACATGATGGAGGTGGGGCTTGGCCTGCAGGGCTGAATTTGTTTTGCCATTCTGCTTGTTTGAAGAACTGACTTCTGAAAAGGACTTAGATTGACTGGGTTCATGGTATATTATGTCGGTGAAAGCTACGGACATCTTTGAGATTCAGGTGGATGTTCTTGCCTCCTGTTGTGAAGGTCCTTCCATTTTTGGGAAACCTCAGAAAAGAGAGAGCAGATGGCCAAGCCAGTCTCCAGTGGGTTATGGCGACCCTAAACAGTCTTCTCTTTAAGCCTGTCTTAATTCCCTCCTTTGTAAAATATGCTTGAGGTAAATCTGGATGAGCAATTGGTCCTTCATGCCCAATGTAACTGATGCCTTTGCAGAGACAAGTGAGGATCAATTGAAGGTGATTGTTTCAAATATCTCTTCCTACAGCAGCGCGAAGGCAGTTGTCCTCTCTGAGGAGTGTGGGGGCTTATTTGTAATCCAGCTGGGTTTGTTTTGTCTCTCTGATGTTCTAGGTGGGTATTTCATACCAGTGAAAGATGGGGAAGGTGATTCTCTGGAACCATTGGCCTAACTCCTTACAGCAACCTTAATTTTCTGTAAGTGTCTTTACAGAGCTTACAGAAAATTACCTCTCGGTTCCTGAGAGTCAGTGGAGAAAACTGACCCCCACACAGCCATCTTGGAGGAGGCCAATGTTTAAAATCTCACTCTATTACTAGACTGTGGAGCATGGGGACCTTCAACAGGCAGTTGCTTTCAGTGGCCTGTAGGAGTCTTGTGTCTTGGAGAAGGGACACTTCTGAAATACAAGTCACATTTGGTCTATTTAGTCTTGTTATGAGCTCTCTTTTGGTCACCACATTTATGATAGCTGCATCTCTCTGAAAAAGCAACTCCTGTCTTGCAGTTAGGTGATTTCTTTGTCTCCCATCTGTCCTCATCTGCCACAGAAAGAAAAACACTGCCAGGTACATTTTTGGCGCTGAATTTCAGGTTAAGCCCAGTGATGCAGCCCAAAGGGTTTTCAATTTTTTATCCCAAATAGAAAATAAATCCTGAAGGAGAAGTTGGAGAGCTTTTTGCTTTCCCAGACTAGGGTTGAAATTCTCTGACATACAGAAGTTTAGATTGGAAAAATCGCTTGTTAGAGGAGTTGAAACAGAAGCATTTCATGTAGTCGAAATAACAGTGATCATTATCTACCTCTCTCAAGTGTTTCCAACAAGGAGCTGAGCAACGTCATAAGTTTGCATTGCTGACCGTTTGCCGATGGCTGCGTTGGTCATTTGTACAAGTACTTGAGTGCTCGTTTTCCGTGTGCCCTCCGCAGAGTGCTTTAGCAGGAGCCCGACTTGCCTGAGCTACTCGAGCCGTTCCGAGGTAACAGGTCCTCGTACTGGGAAAGGAGATTTCCAAAGCTGGGCAGCTTGAGGGACTCGGAGATCCAGAACCTGATTTTTGTTCTTAGAGAAGTCTTATAATACTGAGAGCTAATGAACCTTCTGTTTATCTGTCAGTCGTGTGTCTCTGAAGGTAATAAGGAAGGACGTAGTTGTTCGGGTCATGGAAACTTACTCATTAAGAGAGGGGATAAGATGAATGACAAGCCCACCTGGGAGACACCACCAGTCCTAGATTGGTGGATTCAGGATGGAAGCTAGATTTAAAAAAAGAATAATTTTTTTTTAGTGATTTCTGCTTTAGAGACCACAAGTAAAACAGAGCAGTGATGGTCAATGTGCATCAAGGAAACAGCATGTCACTGCCGTGCAGATATTTGGTTAGTAAGTTGAATGCAATTATTCATGGTTCTCATCATAGTAATAATACAATTGGAATAAATAATTGCTATTGCTGTAAGAAAACAAATTGCTTATGATTTAATATGTTAAAATACAGTCCAAATCATCAGATGCTGCATTGCTCCCAATAAGGGGAGGTTGTTTAGGCAAAATTTGGAAGAAAAATACATAGCTTACTAATTTCTTATGCTAAGTGCTCCATGGGTAGGTGACTAGCTGAGTATTGTGTTATACGTTATTGTGTCATGTGATAACAGCACCATGTTTTCCTGTCATTTTCACAACTTTTCCTGGCTGAAGTGATACACAAGCAACCCTGGGTAGTAATCACATTGTCCCGTTCAGTTTCAAAAGGAGAGAAGCGGACCTCATCCAGAAACTTTCCAGCAGGCTCCAGTAAGCTCAACTGTCTGTTAGCCATTGTCAAATATTTTCCATACCCGCAAAAATGGCATCTGTTAAAGTAATGGAATTTGTCTCAGAAATAGTGTCATTCCATTGGGTGGTTTTTGTGTGATGATAATGATATTGCATCTCAGTATCATTTTGCAAACTATTTAAAGTGTATGTTCGGGTTCTTTTGTTGGTTCTTATGGATGTGCTCGTGTCTCTGTTCCCTGTTCTTCCTCGGGTAGCTGACCAGGGCTCAGGAGGCGTAACGTTTCAGAAAAAAGAGTCAGCATTCTCAGAAGGGTTGTTTAAATTAATTAGCTTAGGTTTTTCTGGTATTGCTCTGAAATGCTTGAATCCAGCCTAAGTTTTGAATACCCACCCGGGGGCGGGGGGGGTCAGCGAATGTGCTGCAGTCTGGCTCACGTCCAAATCAAAATGAGTGTGAGATTGATGTGCTCAGTTAAATTCAGTATGGGCTTCACCACGATGAATTGAGAGGTTTCCTCCGTGTCAAGGGCAGGGTTAATCAAAATCCATTATAACTCAGTAGTTTACCAGGGGAGCTTAATACAAAATATTGACATTTTAAAAGCCTCAGCCCAACCCCATTGAAGTCAGGGAGACTCTTTGCAGCCTTGAGCATGTGCTGGGCTGAGTCTTGAGGGCTGTGGAAGGGGCTGTGCAATCTTCTTGATAATGTCTTTATTTTAAAGCTCTGGAGGAACATAGAAAGCCAGAGCAACGCTAGAGAGAACTTCTGCCGCTTGGTCATGGTGAAAGGGAGCAACTATACTTTTGCTTTTAGTCTCAGTTGCTAAGAGATGCAAAACCTAAACCATTTCCTTCCCTTGACACGATTTCTATGTCTCATCTTCACCTCTAGGAGTCTGTTAGTAAATGTAACTAAGCCTCAGGACAGCTTACATGGGTCAGAGCAAAACCAATTTAGTTCTGCCCCTCTTGAAACGCCGCCATTGCTCATCAGCTTATTGAAAGCAGAGATTTCTTCTCATGAAATCTGAAAGATTTGTGAGAGCAACAAAATTTTCCATCCCCTAGGAAAAAAAAAAAATAAAGGAACATTTCTTTTTGGAGACTTTCTCCAGTGAAATTTAAACTAAGGTTACTTTTCTGTTAGTGTTAGCCTGCAGGGTCTGAAAACTTTTTTATAAGTAGTACAGACTTTGAGATAGAAGCATTACGACCTCTCAAGGCTATTTGAAAGACTCGATAGAAACATGTTAGCCAAAGCCTTAAGCTGTATTTCGACTCCGAAGTTACGAACCCTTCATGGTGTCATTCAAACCCTGCGCTCTGCATGGAAGCTTTTTTGTTAGGATTTACATTTTAGTATTCCTGATTGACCCGCAAATCAGATCTAAAGTCCCATTGTGTCGAGCAGCTTTTACCAAACTAGTGGAGAAGTAGAACATATTCTCATTAATTGTAGTGTAAATAGGAGCCTTAATGAGAGACTTCCTAGAAGAATCCGGCACTAGGCAGGCTTGTGAAGCACGGCTGGTTTGCTTGCATCTTTTTGACTCTGCAGATTTGTTTTATTCACATCAACTGTAATGTTGAATACCTCAACTTTTGGGCTTCTTTGACTCCTGCGGAACTCTTCATGGAGTAAACCAAAGAGGAGATAGTTAGCTACCTACAGCATCTTTCTGGCTTTGCTTTATGTCTGATAACTTTCAATTTTGCTTAAAAAATCCACCAACTTTTCTCTGCTTCTCCCCAAAGTCCTTCTTTTTCATGCCAAGGAAACGCTTGTTTTAAAGGGTTTTAGCATCCCTGCAGTTCGGTGCTAACAGCAGGGCTCGGGGAACTAACACAGCCTGTCCGAGAGCTTCTCGATGTCTCCGTGGTTCTTCCCAGGAGGTTTTGTGGGCCTCTAGCCGTGGCAGCCCTTCCCGCCCGGCTCTGGCTCGCCAAGCTCGCAGTGAGCAACCTCCCGGCCCCGATGCGCGTGACCCCGTCCTTGGCCCGGCTGCGGTGCCTGGCGCCAGCCGGCCGCCTGCCTCCTGCCAAGCTGGACCCACAAACGTTTTCATTTCTGACAAAGGGCAACTGTTTGGAGGAGTTGTTGTCTTGCTTGGTGCTCCTAATCCCTGGAATAACTGCTGTGACAAGCATAGTAACCATCTGCAGTAAGACCGATACATTGGTGCCTTTCAAGTGCAGTCATCCCAACCACCTCCTGAGCCTATCATCTTTTTTTTTTTTTTTTTGCTTTTAAAACTTCTTAAAAGCAAGATGAGGAATTGGAAGCTCAGGTAGTCCTGGACAAGTCAACAGGAGCTCTTGTCCCTAAGGCGCATTTGAAAATCCTACTTTTAACTGGTTGAGGAGTGTCTCGCCCTCTTTAGCTATTTATTTTATTTTTAAAATCCTACATTAAGCCCCACAAGTCCATTTTAGACATCTTGATCATTTGGAGAATATATGGCTGTTTTTTGCCCGATATTCCCAGCCTTAGAGAGATTTGGATAGCACAGCTTAAAAACGAAATGGTAAGAGGAGGCATATGTCTGCCCACATCTGCGCAAACTCTAATGAGCGCTAAACACAGGGACTGAAATCTGATCGGTTGCAGGAGCAGGGACTGGGCATTAATTACTTTTCACCTTCATTAGACACCGTTCTGTGTGGTTACCCGTCTATTTTCTGAAGCAAGCTGTTGTAGTATCCAGTGCAGTAGGATGTAGGGCAGGGTTTAGGCAGGCTTTTTTGTATTTTGGGGGCATGTCCACCCTGTGAATTAATGTCCTCGTGTATCTGCAGCAGTGCAAGTCTAGTCATAGGTGTACGGCATTGATTATTTATTTGCTCGTATTGCCTCACTCGGTTTTACATCAGAAAATTCCCATTTGATATCAATGCAGAGAGTCTATGTTCTACATTTGCATTTTTCGAGCTGCTTTCTTGGCATGGAATTCCCTTGGCATTTTGATTTACACTGAAAAATTCCTGATATAAAGTGCAGTTTCTTGATACTAAAAGTAATCATTGTGTTCCAGTTACTGACTCCGAAGAAAGGCCATGCTGCTTAAAGGAAAACTGCATTGTTTGCACGTGACAAATTAGCTAAATGAGCAAAATCTATATTAAAGTGTCTGTCACTCTGTCAAACTTGTCATTTGGTTATTTGACCATTTCCCTGGGTATCTGCAAAAAGATAAGCAGGAGCTGTGATTGGGTTACAAGGCAGATGGCATAATAAACACATAATGGAAATTAAGCCAAGCTCCGACACATGAGGTTTTGTGGGTGGCGGACGGTGATGGTACATCTCGATCCAAACCCCTGAAGCTCTGCTGCTCTGCACCAGAATCCAGCTGCCACGGGCACTCGGTGTGGACCCGTGGAGGGGATATTTCCTCGCTCACATCTTCTTCCCGTCTGCTCAAACCACCCATCCTGCAGCTGCGGGAACAATGGCACAGATCTGCTGTCACGCTACAGCTGGGGAGAAACAGGCTTCTTGTGTAACAAGGAAATAATGAATTCAAATTTGCTTTCTCTTCTGGTACAGGGTAAGAAAAGCAAGGTTTCCTGGGCAGAAAAACAGAGAGAGGGAAGAGCGGAGATGGGTTTAATTGCTTTATTTGAATAAACCACATCAACATGGAAATTTTTGAACTCTATGAGAACTTCAATATGAAATATTGGTTTGAAATGGGAGACGGAAAGGGTTTGCTCAGAAGATCAAATCTCACATTTCACCCTCCTGGTAACGCCTCTCTGCCTTTTTCTTCCTGCCTTTTTGAACAAAATTTAGCCCTCGATGGTCGTGCTTCTTCCTGCTTGGCAGGGGGTCAGCAGGAAACGCCCGTTTGCTGGTGCCTCCTCGGCATGATGCTTGTCACCCACCTTCTTCCATCAAAAGAAGAGCTGTTTTTATGGTACTAACAAAACAGGACGGTCGAGCAGTTAGATAGTAAGTGATTCATGCAGCTTCCAACGTAAGCTGCCTGCAAAGACAGCTGGCAAGTCTGGAGGTCATGTTTCTTTTCTTTTCATTGTTTTCTTTTCTTTTTCTTTTCTTTTTTTTTGGTCCTTTTACTGCCTTAATTTCATTCCTTGCTTTTTAGTAAGCAAATTCCATAGAGAACCCCACTCAGTGCAGTGTTTTATTATGCGCAGAAACTCAAAGATACGTAAATGGTGCTAACAAAGGGGTGCCACCTCTGCCTCCGTGGGCTGCTGTGTCCGTCACATCTGTAGCACTATCAGTAGGTTTCCCGAATTCCTCCGAAGGGCAGTGGAGGGGCACTGTAGGGAGTGGCAGATTAAAAATCTCAAGGTAGGCAGGTTAGAGAGTAGGAAAGACCGGGGCAGGCACAGCACAGCAGTGGTGAGAGGAGCTGTTCAGTGAGGCTCTTCGTGGAACGGGTCAAGGGTTCAGGACACGCAGCTGCTCAAAGCCCGGAAGGTGCTAAACCAAAGCATTGCAGAGAAGCTGGACGGCAGCAGATGAAGCCATCTGAACCATAGCTGCTCCAGTCAATTGACCTTTGGACCTGACCTCGTTGCCCTCACAAAACCTGGGTTCCAAATAAAACCCAGTGGAGGTCATGGTTGGGTCTACCACTGCGTCCAACAGGGTAGTGTTTGCAGCTGCTGGTTGTCAGACGGTTGCGTTTATCAGCGTGGAATTGGCCGTAACGTGTTTATTCCTCTGGCTGATAAACTCAATCAGCTTCATGTGTTTGGTCAGGTACTTCATGTGTGTTCTGCTTGTTTGGCCGGTCCCTGGACAAACAAGCGGTGGCTTGATCAAATGCCCAAGAGAAGCGATCAGAGTCCAAGGGATGAGTATGACAGAATGTCCCTTGTACAGAAGGTGGGCAGAAGTAGCTGTGTGCTTTAATATCTGTGCGAGATCGGTGTGCCCTGCAGTGGGAACTGTCGTTAATGCTGTTAATGCTGCTTGAAAGTGGGAAACTCAGGCTTTTGGCTTACTTTATGATCCAAGAAGTGCGAATCAGCTAATTAATTAATGAAAAACTGAAAATTTGCATGGTATTTTAAGACAAAAAGTGTTGAAAATACTTGTGCATTTCCTACTAACTCAGTGATAGCATTGCCGCATTTGAACGAGTAATCATGGGCACCTTAAAAGAACCATTGAACTCTTCTTGGTCTGCTCCTTACCTGGACAAATCTGGTGGCTTCAGTAGGAGTAGTGTTTGCCCCAGAACGTTAATTTAGGTGTTTGGTAAAGACACACTTGAACAGTCAGTTTGTGTTTTCATTTGTCACAAACAACTTGTCTTGTTTTTTTATAAATACGAATTATTGGCTCTTTATTTGTTTTTGAATAAATTAAATGATTACCAAAAATGTTTTTTGTTCTTTAAATTAATTGCAGTTTTCCATTAAGAGCAAACTCTTTCTAAAGTCCCCTTGATTCACACAGAAAATCTTGCCCGTGTTGCATAGAAACGCAACTAGAAGGGAGACGGTTGGTGGGACCTTGGTGGTGTAGAGCAGCAGAAGCTTTGGGGAGATGGGGCTGGGGAGCGCACTTTGGACTCTCGGTTCTGCATGTTACCAGATCCTGCTTGAAGCCTGATGTATTTTATGCAAAATAGAAAGAACTGTGTAAATGAGTGATTAGAATGACTCTACTATATGAGACACATTGAATTTTACGCTGCAGCTGGAGAAACTTATCCTTGATTGAAGCTGTCGGCAAGTGTATGTCATTTTTGATTTAACATTTTCCCTCACCCCTGCACCCCCCACCCCAACCAAAATCCTTCGTGGAATTAGATTGTTGCTGTAGCCTTTGTGAACCCCTCTCTTCTAATGTTTAATCAAGTGCTGAAAAGAGAAATTTACAGACTATTTAAAATGTGGAAAAATTGCTTCCCAATATTTTTGACAGAGAGAGACTGAGAACACACAGCATTGAATCATCAGGAAAATTGAAGATTTCCCCTGAACAACATTGGGATTTTACAGCAGAGGACTTGAAAGACCTTGGAGAAATTGGACGAGGCGCTTATGGTTCTGTCAACAAAATGGTCCACAAACCAAGTGGGCAAATTATGGCAGTTAAAGTAGGTGATGCCCATACTTACATTTGTACTTCAGTCCATTAGGGATGAAATGTGATGGAGAATTAATGTTCTTCCATCTAGCACCCATCTACTGCTCTTTTCTATTTATTTCCAGTGTAAAGCCTGCCATTTGCTGAAAATGCATTGTATAATGGGCATATTGTCAAGTGATTTGTGAAGCTCTCATAATTGCTTGTGCCCTTTTGCAAATGCCTATCAGGAACCTACTGTTTTGAGGGGATCACATGTCTCTGGAGACTGATAATGGGGCATGGGCATTTCACCTCTGGGTCACTGGTTCAGATACAGCCTAGGTTGGTGGTAGGCACACATTGGCATCTAATAGCTTCTTGGTGTCTTTTTGTGAAATAAGGGAGTGACTTAAAATTTGTTTTTTATGGAAGCATGTGCCATGGTGTAGCCTCACCAGGAGAAGCTGGAATGGAGAGGACGTCTAGGGAGTGTTTTGCTCTTGCTGATGTATGATGGAGTGTCATTGGTTTGTGCTTACCGTGCCGGACCTGCTCTGGCGATGGAGAGCATAGCGGTTTTCTGGACTCTCCATTTTCTAGCTTATGCTACCCAAAAAAATCACCTTAAAACCAGAAACAACATGCGACCTCATTTCCCAGCTGGGCGTTACGGGGTAGTCCTTGTCTTGCCGCAGTAGTGCTGCTCACTGGGCATCTTTGAGGAGCTGCGTGTCCATCACGCTGGGTGAGGTGGGCAGCACCCATTCTCTCTCTCTCGTCCTTTTCTTTGCTTGCTGCTGGCTGGTAGCTAATGGCATCAATCTTTTCACTCCGTCGATGATATCAACTGTAAGTGCTCCCATGGCTCCCGTGGAAGGGTAGAAGTGAGCTATGTAGGAGTGTGTGTAGCTCTCATTTCCAGCTCTCTCTGTCTTCTTTGGAATATTCCCTGATCTGATCTGGAAACGTTCACTCCTGCTGGTCTCACATGCCAGGTAGACATGTCTCAGCCCCAGCTTGAGCTGCTGTGAATATAATTCATGCTTGTCTCTAGTGTGTCAGGTTACTGGAGTAACCACCATCCTTTGATTTTTCTCCAGTAAATATTGACCTCTTCACAGCAGTGGGATCACTGGGAAGGTCTCTGAGTGTTTTGGATCACCATGCAGTGGTGTTTCAACCTCTTCTTGAATCCCTAAAAGTCTCCAGTGTAGCTAGAGACAGCCTGTAGCTGAAGACTTGATTCTCTTAGTTGCCTTTGGTGGAACTTGTAGATGGGGTTTGCAGATGACAGGCTGAAAACCGCTGACATAGTGAAATGATGCCTGGGCACCCCCAGCCTCTCAAACCCAGGGCGTGTGACCTGGGTGACTATAGTTTTGCTCCTATAATCGTGATAGCCATGGGTAAGAGAAAGGCATACCTATAGCGGAGTGGCTTTGTTATCTGAAGCTCTGCAGTGGGTACAGCTGTGCTGAGAAGAGTGCTTTGTTGGATTAGCTAATGTCATCGAGAAGGAGACGCGTCTGCTGGCATAGAAATTCTCTTGTCCCAGACTGTGTTTGCACATGGGGTGCTCAGCATCGTAGGGTAGTCTCGTCAGCATCGAGGGTCTGTAATGTGGGTACAGCTCCCAGCTGGGAGGCAGAAGGCACCAATGCTGTGCTCTTGAAGCACAGAGCTGGAGGTGACGTTGCTCAGCACATTGAGCTGGCTTTCCCAAGGGAAGAGAGGTGGTCTGAGCCCCGGGGGGGTGCTGGCCTTGGGGGCTTACGTTTAAACAAATAAAAACTGGTGGATTTACAGTACCTAAACTTTGAAATGCCAAAGTTGTGGGCTGGGATGGTGCCACCTTCTTTTCTCTGAACCCATTCCCCTTGGGCAGGCATGGTTAGGCCTGCAGGAGAAGGAAGGTTGGAGGGTCTGGGCAACCACATCATTTCTGAAATGTTAGTGGCAAGGGGCTGTTTGTCCCAGTGGGGATAAAACATGAAATTGAGCAAAGGAAGACCTGTGAGTGGAACAGTAAGTGAAGTATGGATGGTGCAGTTACTTGAGATGAGGTTTCAGGATGGGGCTGAGCTTGGACTAGTGACTCGTTCATCCCAAACTGCTCAGCCTTTCCTTTCACAGATTGCTGCTGCTTTTGGGGCAGCTGAGGTTGTGCATTAATCTCCCTGCTCCTGCTCTATCTGAGTCTGCCCTCTGGGCTGTCCATGCTTGGGGCTGTCCACCTCCTGCTCTCTCTGTCTCCTTCAAGCCTGTGGTGTCCCGCCAGCTTGTGGAGCTGTTGCCTTCTTAAACCTCAGCTTCCCACTCGCACTTGGGGAAACCAGCTGCTCTCTGGCGTCTCTCTTTGCTCTACAGGCAGGAACTTAACTTGTTTTCTTCTCCTTCAGCATAATGCCCTTCTGTAAGAGAAGATTGAGAAGGTTTAGACGAGGGATGGTGGTTTGAGAAGAAAATGTCAGTCTACTGATTTGAGGTCTTGGCTATGACGTTAATGGCACCTACTTGCAACTCCGTGGTGTGACACCATGCTGTGTGCAGGGTGGCATCAGGAGCGCTGCCCTGCAACTAGCTGGATTGTGAAGCCAGTGTCTGTAGTTATTTGGTGGTGCTGCTGTCCCGCTCCTGTGCTTCCCCAAGAGCAACATCACTGCAGCAGACATGTCAGCCTTGGAAGGACGTTCAGCAGTAGGAAATAGCTTTATGGAGGTCACAAGCCAGAAGTTGTTGGCTATTCTGTATTGATGAGTGAAACGCGGAGATGGCTACAGAAGCTGCTAATTAGATGCAGAGAAAATTGGTACGGAGGTCTCCCACAGCTGCTCCTCCGTCCTTCACCACTACCCAAATTTCCACTGCCACTGCTGCAAATTTCCAGTGCAGTCAGGCATCTTCCTACCCCGCTTCTGGAAGGACCAAGTCCTGTTTGCAGCGACCATGACCAGGCTGCATCCCTTGTGGCTTGTCCGCCCCTTCTGCCGTGGGCAAATTCAAATCCTCCTTGTTCTACAAGTGTGCTGCAGTTATCTTATAAAGAGCAGATGAAACGTTGCTCTTTCCCCAGTGCTCGAGTCTTCTTCTGGCTGATCCCAGCTCCTGCTGGTGCCTCTGGGCGCTCGTCCCGCTCACCTCTCAGCCTGCGCAGATGCGGCTGCCGCAGCGTACCCTCAAATCCTGTTTCCACCTCCTTCCTCTGGCATTTTCAAGCCTGTCACTTGAAGCGTGGTTTAGCTTGGCTTTCCGCTGGGTGCGTGTGGCCCCAGTGCCGCAGGGCACGCCGGCTCCTGCTGCCCCCCGGAGCTCCCCGAGCACAGCCCTTTGGCCACGCTTCCTGCCCGCCCTCCTTACCACTGCCGCAAAATAATCCCCGAGGGCTGCACTGTCACTGAAATAACTTGAGATCTGCTGGCGGGGGCACCGTTTTCTTTCATTCTTCCATTTTACGCATTTTGGCCTCATCAGCCATCGTCCTGGTGGATGGAATCGCCTTCGGTGCGGGTGTCCAGTTGCTCGCACGGGCAGGGCTGCCGGGCCCCTGGCTGGGTCAGAAAGCTTTCGTCTGTGCTCCAGCATCAGCGGCAGAGGAGGAAAAAGAGCCTGAAGGAGGAAAATGAGCCTCGTCATCCTGTCACTGGCGTGAAACCACTGCAGCAAAGCTGCTGGTGGAGCATCGCTGGGGAGAGGCTGGGATGATGAGCTCTTGTCCCCAGTCCTGCTCCTCCCTCTCCTTCAGCCTTTGTCATTCTGTGCCTCTATGAATTTAAATAACAAAAAGAGATTACGGAGGCTGCCTGCTGCAGCAGGTTGGTTTCGGAGGCAGGCAGTTGTAGCCTTCCGTGTGATGCTTTTGCATCCCTTACCCTTTCTGCCATAGACAGCTCTTCCTAGAGCCGGGAGGAAGGGGGAGAAAGGATAAAGGAAAGAGGACTCCAACTCACAGGATTTGTATTCAAATTTTTCTCATTTTTCCCCTGGAAAATGTTGTATTATGTTTTCCAAATCTTAATGAAAGACAATCCTCTTGTTCATTCGGTCCCTTCCTCTCTCAGATCTTCCTAGAGATGCACAGTCCCTGATTGCTCTGGGTTAGCTGGCATTGTGGTCTTCCTCTCACTGAAAACCCCCCTATTCATTTTCATGAGAGTTTATTGGTGTATGAGGCCAAGACTCTTCCAGATGGGAAAGAGAACAGCCCAATTTTGTCCAGTGGCAGCTCTGTCTGTGCAAATTCACAACTGCAAGGCCAGTTTGTACATTACCTCCTCACCTCCGTGGCAGGTTTCTCTTCTGGGCTCCTCGTTTTCCTTGAAAAAGTCCCTGCCCTGGCTGGCATTTGCCTGCAGCACCAGCACCAGCTCTCTACGGTATTGCGGGTCCGGCTTCCAGTTCCGCCCAGAGTCCTTTGACTTTGCTTCTGGTTTCTTGTTTTCTCTTTAGTCTGTTTTTGCCCAGTCTGTGGCAATTCATAATCCCCTGGGCTTCTTCGCTCCCTTCTCAGGATCTGATCCACTGCCATCCCTCCGGGCTTTATCACGGAGGCTTCACCCCTTTTTGGCTTTACCCTCCAGCATCTCCACCTGGTGGTGTCCCGCAGTTGGTTGTGCATCTTGTTTCCTGAGAGCACCACAACTTTGAGGAACAGGACTGTCTTGGGCCCATCAGAGGAACCGTAGAGAAGCCCCATTTTACTTGGGTGAGATGGTTTGCTTGGGAAGCTCACCCAGCACCTGGGGGGTTTCATTCTGTCCTGAGGTTTCCATCTGGCACTAGTGATAGCTCACACAAAAAAAGTGCTTTACAAGATCTTTGGCATATTTAATTTTTCCAAATTGGTATCACAATACATTAATGACAAAAAAGTCCAAACTGGAATGAAAGGCGGGGGGCGTTCTCCCTGTTGGAGCAGGATGCTCTGCTTTTTACTTAAACAGCGTGTGTAGTACCTGGTGTGGGTTTTATTAGCCAGGGTGCTTAAAAAGGCCTCTTGAAGGCTCAGAAATTTTCTTGTTTGAAGAGTTCACAAGATAAATAAGTGAACATTTAAAATAGCCAACCTTTAATCTGTTAGGTGGCGCCTGTGCGGGTCAGGAGCCCGAGCGCAGGGTGCCCTGAGCCCTCCTCTCCCGCTCCGCTCCCCTTCAGCCCCGCAGCAGAGAGTGCCTCTGACCTGTGGGCTTCAGCATTAGCAGCTTCTGCCAGTTTCTTTTCAGCCACTGCAACTGGCTGAGAAATACACTGTCAAGAGACGGGTAGAGTGGTTTGTGCTTTGGTTGACCTTCCAAGCTTCTTGTCGTGGCCCCATGGAAACATCTTGCACCTCTTTTGAATCAAATTGGTTTTCTGTCAGAAATAGTTACACCTAGGAGAGTAAGCCAGCTGGGGAGAGGGCATTTTTGTCCGTGATCCTTGTGTTCAGTTTCCCCCAACCCAAAAGATACAGTGAATTTCAGCCATATACCAGAATTTTCTGTATCTTCCAATATCTGTTATACAAATCAGCCCAGCAGATTTAGCCCCGCTCTGCAATATTGCCTAGTCCGGTCGCCAGTTCCAACTAATGTCCTCAGATACTGTTGCTGGTTTCTTGTTCTCTCTTTAGTCTAGCAGCAGTTTTGACCAGCCTACAGGTGGTCTTCCGCTTCTTCTACTCTAATCTTGGCCTAAGAAAATCAGAAGCAATTTCAAGATCAGTTGGGTAGTCGGAGAAGCTGGCCAAGGCACTCTTAAGAAGCTACATAAAATAAGCCCATGAGGTATCCATAGAAGATCCCTGTTCTTCCCGGAGGAGCCAGTAAGCTGTAGAGCTATTTTTGGTTCAGAGCGCAGTGCCTCTTTCACATCATTTTGCCTGGTAGTCAGTGGTTACTCTTTCAGCTGTTTTAAACAGATGTTTATGTCTTTGGCTTTCACAGATCTTCTCTGATGGCAGCCTCACAGCTGAAACAGGCTGCTACGGGTCAGATATCCCCGAGAGCAGAAATTGAACATTTATTTATACCTCTGTAATCTCTCTATCCTTACCTGGATGCCTGATAGCCCACAAAAGCCCACCAAAACGACACGTTAGCGCATTAAGCTCAGCCAAGGGGCAAATCTCTCTGTCCTTCCGATTTCCCGTCTGACTTCTGAAGAGAAGTCTTGGGACGTTTTGCGAGTTGGCTTTCTCGCAAATCATCATTTCCATTCTTCGCGCAATGAGGTACCCTCTCCCAAGCTGACTCCTTGTGGTTTATTGAGCAGAGTTTTCTGTTTCACTCATCCGTTTGGGTAGCTGGCTGGGAGTTGGGGAGCCCAGTGCTCTGAGCCCTGCTGGTAGTGCTGGTAGTACACTGGGAGAGGGGTGAATGAGTAAGGGCTAAAAGGAAAGGGTGAGAGAGAGTGAGAGCCCTACTGTAGGAGATGGGAAACTAGCTGTGATCAGTGGAAGACCTGACATCCTTCTGTCAGCGGTAAATGTGGTTCAGATGGGTAGATAAATATTCTCGTCCTCAGCAGCAAGTGGGCAAACCCCCTTCTTCCTGCTGGTTTGGTGTCCTCAGTCCCTGGCGTCCCCTGGGAGCACCAGCCTTCCGGTGACACTGCCAAGCCCTGCTGTGCTGTGTCTTCTGCTGAGGACATATGTGAGCCCTGTACGCAGGACAGCACTGTGTTGTCTCGCAACTCGGAGTTGGTTTTCGGTTTGGTGTTTATAGCTTTTTTTTTTCCTTTTTCTTTTTCTTTTCCTTTTTCTTTTCTTTCCTTTTCTTTTTTAAACTGGTCGCTACCCACTGCACCTGCATCTTTTCATGTGCGTATTGGGGCTCAGTGATGACTCTTCTGTTTTGGGTCTGGTTTCTGGGATCTGTCTGGTTTTAGGTTTGAGAGTGGTCCAGTCCACAGCGTGACTTACCCTTTTGCTGTTGAAGCTGCCCAGGGCATAGCTTTCAGAGCTTCTGTTCCTGAGATCAGAACGCTTTGTCCTAACCTGTGTTTGTATTAAAAGGGCTGGAGAATTTTCTCCTGGAGGATTGGATACAGTTCAAATTTGAGACCAATAAGGAACCGTTAAAAAAGAGGCTTTCCATAACCCTCTACTACAAAACCCACTTTTTCCATGTGAGGGTGGTTTGGCCATGTCAGTGACTGCTTGCAGTAGAGTGACCAGGCTGAGAGGTATAAACCTGAAGCTGTCAGACCTGTCTACTCCTGTCTTAAACAGTGTCTTCAGGCTGTCGCCTCACCTTGTGTCTTCCTTCCCTGCCATCTCCCCTGTTCTTGAGGGAGTCTGTCTGGGGTGGCTGCTGCAGTGTCTTGTACTCTGCCTTGGACTTAGGTAGCAGATTGTCATTATGGCTCGTGTGCTATTTGGGCAATGGCTGCTGTTGACTTCAGCCACCTTTTGCTGTTTCTTCCTTGTTTCGCTGGTGAATGCGCGTTCCTTGGCTGGTGAATGGGGGCCGCTGGCCTGCAGCAGACGCCCTGGTGCACTCCAGCTAAACAAAGCCATCTTTTCCAGGCTGGGCTGACCCCAGCTCAGCACTCTGCTGCATGCTGCTCCTGGTAGTTTTCCCCTTCTCTTGAATTTGCTAATCTCCACTCTCCGGCACTCTTGTATGAGACCTCCCGGTCTTGCATCGTGTCCTTCCCTTCACTCCCTGAAGCAGTGTTTGTTTGGGAGTCCGTGGTGGCTTCTCAAGGTGTCCTTTGGCTCCTGTGGCTGCCTGGATGCTCTGCCCTATAGCCCATCCACTGTCCATCCTCTGGGTTCTCTGCCTGCCCTTTCTTTTTCTCCCTGGGGAGATTGTCTTTGGGAAAAGGAGGAATCTTTGGGTGCGGTGTAGTTGCTGTTAAAATCGCCTCCTCCATACAACGTATATTTCACATGTTTTCCAGAGCTGGAGAAGTAACAGCAGAGAAGGAAATATCAGAGGTGGGAGGAGATGCTTTCAGGGCAAGTTGTGGAGTTTGAGGAGTACGGTGTGGGGATGGCTGTGACAGCATTGTGCAGATGCAAAGGGAATGCAGAGCGGGGCTGGGGAGACCCCTGAATGACCAGGCAAGAGACTTTTGGAGGCAGATACGGAATTGGCACAGATGGGAGATGTGAGTTACAATATGAAGAAAAGCTCCTTTTGGTATTGCTCCTCACCAAAGAGGTGAGCTTTTCAGAGGAGTGGGCAGCATCTCAGTGAGAGACAAAACTATTCTTCATAGGTCCCACTGTGGTAGCTTTGGCATCCATCGTCTTCTATCAAGGTCAGGGCAATGCCATTTATCATTTCCCACAGTGCTGATGGTGTCCCACCTAGAAGGAGACATTCAATCTGCTCAGCCTTTGATATCTCAGCAGGGCGTTGTTGAGCTTTATATGGAGTAGACACAAGGCAAAGAAATAATCAAACTCATCAGGCTTTCTTCAGTGCCGTGTCTGAACTTCTGTGAAACAGACTTGAACCAGTGACCTAGAGGTGAAGCTTTTAATTTCATTACTAGTCCCTTGAGCCATCTTCTTGCTCTGTTTGTGACTACAAAGTCCCACCCACTCAGTGGCATCGCAGGGTGTGGGTGTTGCAGATTGTGGGTGTGCTGGGCAAGTCTCTTGCCAGTTTGCCCAGGTACTCTAGAATTCGCTGGGAGGGAAAAGGGCAATACAAACATGACAATTACTGGTCTAGGCCAAACTAGAGCTGCTCGAACGTTAAGAACGAGTGGTGAAATACCCAAATATCAGGATACACCAAAGGTAAGGAAAATTATAGTGTCGATACTGTCCTCATTTTGTGTGGGTCATCACGAAATAGTCTTAAGGTACATAATCATGCACTGTTTCTGAGATGGTGTTACGCGAATGGCTAACCTTCAAAGTACCTTCACGTACTTAGCCTTGTGCTTGCTGATGTGGGTGGTCTTGATGCCACCAGCATTTGCTCACAGGGCAGTAGTGTCAGTGGGAGTTGGCGCTGGTATCTTGCAGATTTCTCCCACAACCTTGAATAATTTTTCTTTCTTGGATAGCCAAGTAGTTTTTCTCCCCAAGAAGGGTCCAGGCTACCTCTGTCGCTTTGGACGTCTTGCCAGGTATTTTTTTCTTGGTTTTTTAATGATTTTTCAATGTGAGTCACACCTTCAGGATCACAATTTTCCTCACCTGTGATTCAGGGAATGCATTAATTAGTGCGAGATGTTAAATATGTCAGTAAAAACACATGAAAAACTGTGGATGGCCTCTTCCATCCTTCATTTAACAAACTTCATGTTTGAACATGTACAGTCTTCTGTTTTCAAACTTGCATTGTTCTTTCCAGCCCAAATGAGACTTTTCTTTATTTATACTGTATATACATAGTGTGTATACATATATATCTCTTTATATACACATAGTATATATATTTTTTATATATATATATATAAAGTATCTTTTATATAGTGTCAATGTTCCCTAGGCCAGTACTAGGTAAAGAATTGTTAGTTTTCTGAGAAGAGCTCCCGGGACTGTTGCCCACCATTAGCATTACCAGAGCAATGTGTTCCCTCAGTTCTGTGTTGGTCCCTTTTCACCATGCCAGCTGTGGTGGAGGCATGGTGGAAGGAGCCTTTTTGTCTTCTGTGCTTGTCGTAGACATTTTAAACATAATGTTCCTCGGTTAAATTTCAAAACAGCCTTTGAGCCTCATCCAACATGGCCAAGAACTGTGTGGGAATTTGTTTTGAAATGAAAACCTGAATATGTTGTTTTGCTGTAGTAGTTTTCAATGAAATCCCCGCTCTTTAATTTCGTTCTGACATTTCATCTGAAAGTGTCGATGCTCATGAGAGGACCGGGGATTTTAGAGTCTGAATTAAATGGCTTTAGGGGTTTTGAGTTATATTTCTTATTTGAGAACACAGTTTAATTCTCTTGAGTGTGTTTGAGCATGCCTTGGGGGTTGCCTGTGCAGCCTTGGGTTTGGGGTCCCTGGCATGTTTCTCCAGAGGCGGGTCTGAGGACACAGTAATGGCATGTAAGTGATAAAGTCTCTGCCACTCTTCCTCTTTCAGAGAATTCGGTCGACAGTGGATGAAAAAGAACAGAAGCAGCTTCTGATGGACCTTGATGTAGTAATGCGAAGCAGTGACTGCCCGTATATTGTTCAGTTTTATGGCGCGCTCTTCAGAGAGGTGGGCACTCCAAACTTGCTTCATTCGTAGCAGAGTTTGGTTTTTACTTTTTTTCTTTTCTTTGCAGTTCCCAACTTGCAATAAGGAGGAGAAAGTTAATTTATGTTAGGTTTCTTAGCTCTCCGCTTTTAATCAAGGGTATTTAACGAGGAGGCCCAGGTGTCTGGGTGCTGCTGAGCACATACATGCTATTCCCATTCGTTGTTATGTCCCTCTGCGTGTTTCAGTCTCTCCTTCTTTCCTGCTTTTCTTCTCTCTTGGTGAGCTCTGGGTCCAGGGCTCCCCCATGCAGAGCGTGCTGCCGAGCTGGGCGCAGCTCTGCCGTGCAGCTCTGGGACGCAGATGTGGTTTGTGTCAGTGGCTGTGAGATGCGACCACGTGGAGGACCTGTGTCCCTGTGATGAAGGTGGCTGCTGCGATAGTAGTCACAGCTCCCCCTAAGGTTATCCGATGGATGGATGGATGTACATACGTAGCCAGGCTGTGTCAGGGACTCCCAGCTGACGTGCATCTGCCCTGAAGTGGTTTGTACCTGCAAATACGTAAGAAAACAAGGACAACCATGCTGGGGTGTTGTGTCTCTGGCAGTGGCCCACAGGATCAGCTTGCAGAAGCACATGTGATACATCACCATAGCCTTCAGTCGTATGCGGCTGAGTGTCTCCTGAGCTAGATGTGCTGTCTTTGTGCTGAGTGATTCTTACGGCATTTCTCTTCCATGAAAGTGTTTGTTTTGCCCTTGAATACACGTACATTTTTTGCATCCATTTTGCTCCCCGAAAGGCACTTCCCTTGGTTGTCCACCCCTTGGTTGAAGGCCGTCACCTTGACTCATTCTGAATTTTCATCCTGCTGTTTTGAGTGGTGCCCCTAATAGTTCCCCTAGTTTTTGTATTTGAAGAGGTGGTGAACAGTTGATCTTTATCTATCCTGTCCAGGCCACTGGGGATTTTATGGACAGTTGCCATATTCCCCCTCTGTCGTGTCTTACCCAGCCTGATAAGTGCCAGCCTGTGTCATACACAGAACCCCTTCCAGACCTTTGGTCATCTTTCTTGCTATTCTCTGCACCTTTTCCAGTTCTGCTCTGTCCTTTTGGGACAGAGACCAAAATTGCATGACTGTTCTCGAAAGGAGCAGTATCTGCAATCGCTAGCCTAGAGGCTGTAATTTTGCGCGGCCCTTTTATGCACATAGATCACGTGTGCTGTGGAGTGGGTTATTCAGCGTGATGCTTCCACGAGTGCTTCCAAGCGAAGAACAGAATTAGAGCATTGAGAGCTATGTCAGCTGGCCCCGGTTAATCCTGACATACTTTAGCTGTTCATGGCCAGGAATGCGATGTTAATCATGGCATGTTTGTGACTGGTTTAGGGCCACAGAAGGTATGCTCCTATCTCCTTGTGCTTTGCCCAGCTACTCCTATTGCTGTCCAGCTTCAGATGTCCAGTAAAAAGGCAGTCTTATGCCATGGTTGGAGGTCAGTCATCGGGCCGAGCTGAGTCTGTTTAGTACAGGCAGAAGCAGAGGAATATAGCCCTGGTGAGCAGCACGCGACTGCGAGCGTTTGGTCCATTTGCAAGACCAAGAGTTTTGGGGAAGGTGAATGTCCAAACCTGGCGACTGCGCCCCCTTCCTCGGGAGAGCAGCAGCTCCTGCAGCTCTTCTGCAGGCGTGGGTTATTCCTCTCCTGTAGTTGGTTGCTGTTGAAGCTGGCACAGTGTAGGGGGATAGAGGTGTAGCCTTGCCTGTTTTCCACTACGTCAGCACAAATCCAGTACACCTACTCAAGGGAAAAAGGAAAACAGAGACCTACTGGCCGCTAGTTGTCTTTGCACATTATCAGGCATGGCAGCCTGTGCAGAGTCTTTTGGGGCTTTACTGGGGAACTGTTAGAGAAAGAAGGTCAATGTTGTAGTTAAAGCCCAAAACTGTACCTGAATATTAAATTCCTGCTTCTAGAGAGTCTGCCTCTGTAATTTTGCCAGGTCACTCCTCTGGCTTTAAATCTCAGTCACCGAAATAAGGATAATAATCCTTCCTTTTCCCGTGCTCTTCTTTTTGTTATCTGTTTAAACATGAAACCATTTTGGGTGAGGAGATGTTGTCCGTGTGCACACAGTACAAGCTCCTACCAAGTGTGGAGTCTCAGCCTTGGCTGAAAATTTCCAGCTTTGCTGAAATACAAACGCTAAGGCTGTCAGCTGTTGTGAAGAAAAGTCTCTGGGCAAGACAGTGTCTTGCCAGATGCTGATGAGGAACGTGTTCAGAGCTGTGTGAGCCTGTCACCTCTCTGCAGCTCGAGGCACATCCCAGGATGTAAGTGCAAATACATAAATAGTATAAAAACCTACCTTGATCAGCACCCAAATGTCAGCCTGGCTTCTGCTGCACCCTTTGTCCTGTCCAAAAATCCTGTCCTCCTGCAGCCAGGCAGGGCTCCTTGGGTGCTCTGTCTGGGAAAGGTTTCAGTAAGGTCACTCTGGGTTATATCACGTTGGTCCCTGGAGTTCCCTTTTCCCCCACCCTCAGCATCAGTGGTATTTGCTTCTGAGGTGAAAGCAACCTTCCCCTCTCCTCGGTCCCTTACTACCAAGGTGATGTTCCAAGTCACGTACCTCAAAGGCACACAGGGTGAGCTGATATGCTTGGATAAGGTTTTTCTGTCTTGTCATATTAATTACATGTTCTAATATTGATTACACCTTTTAAAGCTAGGAAACTATGACAGCAGAGAAGCACAGACAGGGGAAAAAAAAGAGTTTCACCAGTATGTTTGAACCTGTCTCACCCCCCCCCACTCTGCTTAGCAGATCTGTTCCCAAATAACTGTGAATGATCCAGGTCACTGCTGGAGTGTAAGAGCACATGGGACATCTCTACAGACTGAATTTCTCTCGGGAAGCCCTACAGCAAAACATGTGTAAACACAGCTCTGTTCTGGTATTTCAATGTGAAAAGTAAGGAAATAAGTTCCAGAAGGCAAATCCTCTTGGGACTGCCTGCTCTGAGCCAGGATTTGGATTCTCCAGGGGTGGATGGAGCTACAGATAGGAAGTCTTTTTCTTCCTGCTTCTCAAAGGCAAAAGACTTCAATTTGAGCCTCTTTAGAGGAGCTTAAGCATTGAGTAGGCTGTCTCACCATCAGGTGATTGGCAAGAAGATTACAGCAGCCTCAGGAACAGCAGCGGGGCAGCTGGGCTGCTTTGAAAGGCAGGTTCCTTTCTGGAAGAGTGAGCTGTTGATGCAGAGAACCAGAGCGAAGCTCTTGGATCCTCACAGTCCGGGGAGTGGGAGTATTAAACCAAATTGGACAAAGCCGCTCAAGGACTTATTTTGAAGACAGACAAGTATCCAGCTTGCAGTTAGGAAAGTAACTGTAAACAGATGAGTTACTGTTGCAGCCTCCATGAGTATGAAAAGTTTGATTTGGAAAGGCAAAAAATACTACACAAATATTTTTCCCTAGTTGTGTTCTGTCTCACTTGTTCAGCAAGCATTTTCTGATAGGAAGAGTCTTCTCTGGGAACTGGTCCTGGTTGTCGCTCAGCAGCCAGCATGAGCCACCACTTATTATTTGCTTCTTGTTCCTTAATCATATGGGACGTCCTTCTGTTATTACGTATGTCTTTGTATATGATGTAATGTGTAACAATGCAAAAACTGCAAGTTGATTGCTGGGTACGGGACTTTGCTTGAGTTTATTGGTGTCCATTAGATGAGATTAAATTACCTGTTTAATGAAACAGGAAAAAAGCTGAAAAAGTAGAAGATAGCATTTCAGCCTTTGCATGGAGTAAAGGGCTTCATTGCCCTGATGCCAGATGGTGCATCTCCTGGGGTCAGGTCCTCCATGAAGCAGCGCTCTGCCCACTCCTGCTCCCATTGATGAAGCTGTGACCTTCACATCACTGTGTTACACCTCCCCATGATGTTACAGCATCCTTCATTCTGCTAGCACAGCTGTTGAGCAAACCGCTGTTACTTGGTTCTCTAACAATCCTAAGTGAGAAAAAATCATAATGATGAATCATAAAATCATTGATTCATAGAATGGTTTGTGTTGGAAGGGGCCTTTGAAGATCATAAAGTCCAACCCCTCCTGCCATGGGCAGGGACATCTTTCACTAGACCAGGTTGCTCAAAGCCCCGTCCAACCTGGCCTTGAACACCTCCAGGGATGGGGCAGCCACAGCTTCTCTGGGCAACCTGCGCCAGGGGCTCACCACTCTCATTGTAAAAGATCGTTTTTGTATCCAAGCCAAATCTACCCTATTTCAGTTTGAAGCCATTGCCCCTTGACCTGTCCTACAGGCTCTGGTAAAAAGTCTTTCTCCATCTTTCTCATAAGCCCCCTTTATATATTGAAAGGCTGCAATAAAGTCTCTTAGAACCTTCTCTTCTCCAGGCTGAACAACCCCAACTGTCTCAGCCTGTCTTCACAGCAGAGGCGTTTCAGCCCTCAGATAATTTTGGTGGCCTCCTCTGCACCTGCTCTACCAGGTCCATCTCTGTCTTGTGCTGGGGACCCCAGGGCTGGATGCAGTGCTCGAGGTGGGATCCCACAAGAGTAGAGCAGAGGGGGAGATTTACCTTCCTTGACCTGCGAGCCACACTTCTTGTAATACAGCCCAAGATACAGTTGGCTTTCTGGGCTGCAAGTGCATGTTACCAGCTCATGTCCAATTATTCATCCACCAGTATTCCCCAAGTCCTTCTCTGCAGGGCGGCTCTCAATCTATTCATCCCCCAGTCCTTATTTATACTGGTGAGTGCCCTGACCCAGGTGCAGGATCTTACAGCTGTTGAACGTTGTGAGGTTTCCCCTGGCCCCATGAAACCAGTCGGTTTCTCCATACTGTGCCATTGAGAGCCCTGACTCCTACAAACGCACGCAGAGCTTTCCACGTCAGTCGTCAGAGATGCTGTATTGAAGAGGGTACTGGTTACTCATGTCTGTTACGTCTCAAAGTGGGACTTGCTAGGTGTGGGAGGAAAAAAGATGTTTGCTCGGATTTCTGCAAAGATTTCACTTGAGTCGCTTTTTTCTAGTGAGAAGAGAGGAGTGTTGGGCTGAGCCATAGGACTGCGCTGGGCAACCCTGAGACTTTTGCCCAAAGTGTTGCTGTTTGGAGGGTTTTTAGGTCTGAGAAGGAAAAACCCAACCTTTTCTTGCATGACTGCTGGAAGCTGTACAGCTAGTCTGGTTTGAGACAGTGCCTGTAAGGCTGGGAATATTTGGTTAGTTATCATGACCATACTAGTTGTTCTTTCAAAGTAGCTGTTCCTGTTAATTTTCTTCTCAAGAGGGGAAAAGGAAAAAAGCCTTGTCTGATTTGGGATCTCAGCAGTGAGTCCTACACAGGGCGAATGTAGCCAAGCCAAGTTTAAGCCAACAAGCTCAATAATTGATAAAATTATTCAATGAAAAATTCTTAGCAAGTTGCAAAACATGCCTGGGAAGCCAGGTAAATTAGCCCGTGGGGAGGCTCTGCTGGTAGGAGAGAAGACCTCACGTGGATGTGTCAGTCGCACAGTGCTGACGTTGGTGTGAGTTGTGAACATATCCTTGGTCCTTTGATAGAAGATATTTGCTTTCTTTGCTATTGATGCACAGCATGCTGTTTCTGTGGCAGTTGTTGGCTGTGTTGGCATTACTCAAGGTATCTGTCCACACGGTCAGCCCCTGGCCCATAGGAAAGGTGTCCTGTGTCACATAAGGATATGTGTGGGTGATGACGTTCTTCATTCTCTCTTGCTGGTGTAGATGCAACTTGCATTAAAAGTTGGCCAAACCCTGCAGTGTGCTGTTGTGATAAGCCTTCAGTGTTGGTGTCACAGAGTGGTTGAGGTTGGAAGGGACGTCTGGAGGGTTACCTTGTCTGATGCCCATGCTCAGGTAGGGGCACCTAGGGCCACTTGCCCAGGACCATGTACAAATAGATTTTGAATATCTCCAGGGTTGGAGACTCCACAGCCTCCGTGGGCAGCCTGTGCCAGTGCCCAGTCACCTTCTCTTGTGGTTTAACCTGACAGGCAGCTGAACACCACATAGCCGTTCACTCGCTCCCCCCCAGCAGGATGGGGGAGAGAATCAGAAAAAAGGTAAACCCCATGGGTTGAGATAAAGACAGTTTAGTAGGACAGAAGAGGAAGGGAAAATAATAATAATGGTAAAAGACTATACAAAGCAAGTGATGCACAATGCAGGTGCTCACCACCCGCAGACCGATGCCCAGCCCGTCCCTGAGCAGCGGCTCCCACCCCCCGGCCAACTCCCCACAGCTGTATGTGCTGAGCATGACGTCACATGGTATGGAATGTCCCTTTGGTCAGTGGGGGTCAGCTGTCCCGGCTGAGTCTCCTCCCAACGTCTTGTGCACCCCAGCCTGCTCGCTGGTGGGGTGGTGTGAGGAGCAGGAAAGGCCTTGACTCTGCGTAAGCGCTGCTCAGCAGTAGCTCAGACATCCCTGAGTTATCGACGCTGTTTTCAGCACAAATCCAAAACATAGCCCCATACTAGCTACTCTGAAGAAAATTAACTCTATCCCAGCCCAAACCGGTACACCTTTGCAGTGAATAAGTGTTTCCTCATGTTCAGAGGGAATCTCCTGCGCTTTAGTTTGTGCCCATTGCCTCTGTCACTGGGCACCACTGGAGAGAACCTGCCTTCATCCTCTATGCGCTCTCCCCCCAGGTAGTTACATACATCGATGAGATTCCCCCCGGCCTTCTCTTCTCCGGGCTGAACACTCCCGGCTCCTTCAGCCTTTCCTCACAGGAGGAATGCTTCAGTCCCTCAGTCACCTTAGCAGCCCTTTGCCTGGAGTTTCTCCAGTATGACCACATCTCTCTTGTACTGGTGAGCCCAGCAATGGACACGGCACTCCAGGTGTGGCCTCACCAGTGCTGAGTCAAGGGGAAGGATCACCTCCCTTCATCTGCTGGCAATGCTTTGCCTAAGGCAGCCCAGGGCACCGTTAGCCACCTTCACAGCAAGGGCTCATTGCTGGCTCATGGTCAACTTGGTGTCCACCAGGACACCCAGGTCCTTTTCTGCCAAGCTGTCTTCCAGCTGGGTGGAATCTGTGTGACATGCTCAGTTGTTGACTGGGAACTCCGGACTCTGCATTGAGGAGTTGAAGCATGCTTCTTGCTGGTTAAGCAGTTTTTGTGTATGTCCTGGAGACGGGCAGCGATATTTTGAATGAAATGTGCAGGGTGTTCCTGGACGTTTTTTGGAATGCCTACAAGATGTGCATTAGCATCTGGTAATTTAATACCCAATAAGGACTGAAATACATTCTTTGGAAGAATAGCTCTAACGGGAAGAGAAAATTAAAATGCTTCTTCCGTCATGTTGTAATTGGAAATCAACCTGACCTAAGAGCATAAATCAAAGAGAAACTTTCATTAAGATTGCTCTGTCCTCACAATTCACGATGAAGCAGAGCTTTCCGTGCACATCAGCGCTTTTTTGATCAGAAAGGGGTCTGGGTGACCGGTACCCAGTCGTCCCTGTCAGTCTTCCTTTTTGTTCTCAGTAAAATTCACCAGCTTTGCCAATAGGTAAGGCCTTTCAAGTCCCAGGAAAATATAGGAACCTGTAAAGTTTTGCATCTTGCCACCGGCCTTAATGGAGCTGCACGATTGAAAAGGTCTGTCCTCTTTTTTCATTGATCTTGCTGACATGAATTCATGTTGATCGGGCAGGCGTTTATATTACCAGATCAATAAATGCCCACATCCAGGGTTTCTATATGGCATGTACTTCAGGACACCGAGTAAACCAAGTCTTTCCTGGTGCTTCTGATCATGTACAGGGTTTTTTTTTTTTAATGCTTAAATTAACACTGGATAACAGTTTATTCTACTTGTTTGAGTGTTCAGTAACACACACATCCCAGCCCCGCAGATGCACAAAGTATATTGTGAAGCTTTTGGTACAATAATGGCTCTAATGAGGTTGCCTGTTGTTTTGATTCAGTTTGCTTCTGCTGTACAAACGCCAGCGGTTGTAGCCTGGGCGACTGAAGTATTGGTGCTCGGTGTTGGTGCAATCGGACATAAATACAAGGCTGTAGGTGGTCGGTACTATTCTGGTATTCTTGAACAAATCCAGTCCCCTGCAGTCTCAGCACAATAACGCAGGAATATAGCGCAGTACCAACTTTTAATATAAAGCTGGTCAAAACAGAAGCAATGTTTTGAATGATCCTGCTGCCAGTAGAACAACTCCATGTTTGCTTTCACTACAGGTAGCATGCAAGGGTCTGGGCTGGTTCCAGGTTCACTTGATTTCTGCACATCACTCACGCTGGGTCCACGTTGCTTTCTCTGAGCCACTCTCAGTAATATGGAAGTGCCTCAATTGCACTTTGCATTTGTTGCCAGTGCTGAAAAGGGACATTTTCTGCATGTGTTGCCTAATTTAATTTCTGCAGTTTAAATCTGAGCAGGTCCTCAGCCAAATTCATCCATGGCCAATCTTTTGTCCTCTAGCCGCCTGAACTCACCTTTCTCCATGTCCTCTCAAACGCCTGTCGTGTCCTCTGCCCGTTGCACCGCACTTGCCTCTTTCACCATAGTGTCTCTGCTTCCCTGTCCGGCATAGCACCTTTTTGATCAGTCCCTTCTGCTTTGTTTTGGGTGAAATGTGTGTTTTCTGGGCTCAGGCTTGTAGCAGCCATTTCCCTTGGGGGGATGACGTTAGCTCCTGCTCGACCTGGTGCTGATGTAAAAAGCCTGGTGCCGAATGAGCAGTGTAAAATGGGACTGCCTGTGGCTCTGAACCCACCGTTTTCTTCCCCAGCCAGCCCACCAGCGGCTCAGCCTTCCCCAGGAAAGCGGATCCCCTCTTCTCGGAAGGGAGAGGCTCTCCTGCCGGAGGCAGCATCCCTCCCTTGGCAGGAGGCGGTGATGGGTTCGCTGTCACTGAAGCAGCGGCACCCGCAACGCTGGTGGCACGTGGTGGGATGCTTCCTGGCGATTTGCTGTCTGTATTGCTGAGAACAGCCTGGCACGTCTGTGAGCAGCCCGGCACCGAGCTGGGTGGCACCGCTGCCTCTGCTGATGCCAGCGTGCGGTGTTTGACAGCACCTTTGCTGGGCACTTCTGTTCCCGCTGAACAAAGCACTTGGACTGGAGGCATCTTGGCAGATGCAGTACCTTGGCTCGTCTTTCACAGGACATCAGTCCAAGTAGTCAGAAAAGCCCTTTTTAGCTTTAAAACCTGGGGCTCTTCAAGCTTTTTAATAGTCTAAATATAGAATCATAGAATCGCTGAGGTTGGAAGGGACCTTTAAGATCANTCCCCTGGCATAACCTGAACCCATTTCTTCTCGTCCTATCACTTGTCACCAGGGAGAAGAGGTCAGCCCCCACCTCTTTACAACCTCCTTTCAGGTAGTTGTAGAGGGTGATAAGGTCTCCCCTCAGCCTCCTCTTCTCCAGGCTAAACAGCCCCAGTTCCCTCAGTCGTTCCTCACAAGATGTGTGCTCCAGACCCCGCACCAGCTTTGTAGCCCTTCTCTGGACACGCTCCAACACCTCAATGTCCTTCTTGTCGTGAGGGGCCCAAAACTGAACATAGCACTTGAGGTGGGGCCTCACCAGTGCTGAGTACAGGGGACAATCACTGCCCCAGTCCTGCTGGCCACACTGTTCCTGATACAGGCCAGGATGCCTTCTTGGCCGCCTGGGCACACTGCTGGCTCATACTCAGCCGGCTGTCCACCAACACCCCCAGGTCCTTCTCCACTGGGCAGCTTTCCAGCCACTCCTCCCCAAGCCTGTAGCGCTGCATGGGGTTGTTGTGACCCAAGTGCAGGACCCGGCACTTGGCCTTGTTGAACCTCATACCATTGGCCTCAGCCCATCTGTCCAGCCTGTCCAGACCCCTCTGCAGAGCCATCCTACCCTCAAGCAGATCAACACTCCCGCCTAGCTTAGTGTCATCTGCCAACTTACTGAGGGTGCATTCAATCCCCTCATCCAGATCATTGATAAAGATGTTAAAGAGAACTGGCCCCAGCACCGAGCCCTGGGGGACACCACTTGTGACTGGACACCAACTGGATTTAACTCCGTTCACCACCACTCTCTGGGCACGGCCTTCCAGCCAGTTTTGTACCCAGCAGAGAGTATACCTGTCCAGGCCATGAGCAGCCAGTTTCTCCAGGAGAATGCTATGGGAAACGGTGTCAAAAGCTTTGCAAAAATCCAGGTAGATAACATCCACAGCTTTTCCCTCATCCACTAAGACTGAGAATTGCTCCCGGCTCTCATGAGCACCGGGAACATGCTTCAAAAGTGACTTGGGTGCGCAGCGTGGGAACACGGGGCTTTGCCACGCCTCCACCATCCCTAGGTTTTTTTCCTAATTTCATTTCTGTGTATTAACATAGAGTTCAGTTGGTTTGTGTTTTGGTTGGTCGGGAAAAAAATCTACCTTCTGTAGGGTAGTTACTTGGGGAAGTTTCTCCTCTATTTGTTGTTTCTGTATCACAAGAGCGCGCAGCTTATTCATAACCAGAGGGGCATCCCGTGCTCCGAACCACCCAGGCGGTGCAGGGCAGTGCTGCCCGCACAAGCCACTGCTCCTGCACAAGCATTTTAGGGGGTATGTAACCAGGATGGAACCACCATATACTCATCGACTCCATTCTGCACATAGCTTTTGCCAGCTAATGCAGTTTTAAAACTCAATGTAAACCAGCCTGTAAACCCTCACCTTGTTTCTAGTGAGGACAGGTCTAGTTCTTGTATTTTAGTATATCTAGCAATGAAGAGTTGCCTGAAGTACATGAGAGTCTACAGATACAGCTCACACAAAGCCTTCTGGAGATAGAATGTTCAAAAAAATTCAAATAACTAAGATCAATCCATGGCTAAGCTGTTCATCACCATGTGTTAGATATACACTAAAGCAGAAGACGAAGTCCTTTTCTGGGTTGTCTTTGTGGGGATCCGTTTCTCATCCCCAGCGAGTCCACTGTGTGTGGGTCGATTTACAGATCACAGGAGAGAATTTGATAAAATTTGATAGAATTTGATGTTATTCCTCTATAATAGCTAAGCTTAGCTTGGTTTAATGCAGATGCTAGTCAGTTTTACAATTTTCTGCATTTAAATAGTTTAACTACAAGATGCAAATGAGCAAAACCCCCCATAGACTTGATTTTTTTTTTTTCATTTTTTCTTGCTTAGATGATATCTCTGAATGTGGTGTGAAATGTCCTCTGCAGGGTTATCATAAACTGCAAGGGGTTTTTTTTTTTTCAGTCTTACTGTGCATGCTCATGTCTCACTGTGCCTTCAGCCTTCTGGAGAGCCAGGTAGCTTTTGAGACTTGGATTCATCTAGGTTCAGGCATCTAAACTGTAATGTCAGGTCTGAGCTGGCCAGCTGGGTTCCTCTGCTGGTGAATGGAGTGGGGGAGAGGTACGTATAGGGGTGAGTCTTCCATTGCTAAAATTAATCGAGATCAATTCCATCCTTCCTGTTGCATGCATGTTGCCATTCATGTGTGTTGCTGGATTCAGAGGATCTCTTCATGCTCTCTGGGTTTTTGTTTCTTGTTTTAGCCTGACAGTAACACGGATTCTTTTCTCTTTCCAGGGTGACTGTTGGATCTGTATGGAGCTCATGTCTACCTCGTTTGATAAGTTTTACAAATATGTATATAGTATATTAGATGATGTTATTCCAGAAGAAATCTTAGGCAAAATCACTTTAGCTGTGAGTATTTTATTTAACCTTCTTTTTGTGTATGTTTTTGAAGCAAATGTGAAAAATTGAGATCTCTCTCACTCACGTGTGAGAAAGCTGGTTGATCTGCATGTAGCAGAACTGCACCACGGTTTTAATGATCCTTGAGTATACTCTGACTTAACTTCGGTGCTGACAGCATAGCCACCAGCCCTGTCCTCAGGGGTCGCTTCATGTCTGCTGGTGGTGGCATCAGTGGAAGCTGGGCACAGGTTGTCTGATCCCAAGGAAGGTGCCTGAACACAGCTGTCTACCCTTCCCTTGCTTGTAAAAGGGATTGGGCATTTATAGCCAGGACATGTGAACCCCCCCAAACTATAAGAGAGCAAAGGCCTCCCCTCTCTCAAGTCAGCAGGAGAGGTTGGTGCCTCTGTACAGGAGCTGAGTTCCCATCTCATGGTGCCTTAGGTGGTGAAGTGAAGCTCACCCAGGGTATCTGAGTGCAGCCCTGCTACACAGAGCCCACTGTCTCCCTTTAAGGAGCCCAGTAAAATTATCCTTGGCTGTGCCAAAATGAACCCTTGGTTGTCTAAACGCAAGGGCAAGTTTTGGCCCTGCAAAACAAACTTTTGGTTTTGGGCTGTGGAAGAAGGTGTGTTGAAAGGTATCCCAAAGCCTCTGTCCTGCTGCTGCCCATAAAAATCTGTGAGGTCCATTAGATCTCTGCAGAGGATGCTGTGCCAATCCAGTCCAGAGAAGCCTCTGGTGGCCTTATGCAAAGGCTCCCAAAAGTACAAGTGGGTCTTCAACAGGTGGGGAACCTGGTTCATGCTTTCTTGACTTAACCTGGAAGTCCTGGGCCAATAAAAAGTCAAGGCTGAGCCAAACAAATCAGTTCCGCGAGGCTGCTGGAAGATGGAAGGCTGCAGAAGTGAAGCACTGTTGAGAAGTAACAGGGGAAAATGGGAGCGAATGCTGAAGCCGTGCCGTGTTGGTGAGAGATGGGCAAACTGCCTCTCTATTGGCTTCAGCACGGGAATGCCGCAGTAAGCCGGTGTCCTGAGCTCTTAGAGTGATGGGAACCTGCTCAGCGAGTCGCAAACCATGACCTTTTGAAAGGATATGGGCAAATTCTGATCAGTGCCTGATCTTGGGAGAAAACCATCTTCATTCTTCTTAGGGGCAGCTGTATAAAATGTTGAGCCTGCCTGGACCTGCTGCCACTTCTTACAGCCGACAGGCTGCTTTGACTGCTAACGCACGGTCACGGATTTAGATTTTTATAGCCAAGACTGAAAATCCTCTCAAAGGCAGCTGATGGCCGTTCTGCAGCCCATGGGATGCATCATCTCACCACCAGCCAACTAAATGTATTACTGTCCAAAGCAAGACTTGAGACATAGACAAGTGATGGCTGGGTAGGGTCTGTCCTTCCAGAGCAGTCTGCTTGGAGTTATATGTAATTTGGTGGGGGTGGGGGGGGGAAAGAAAGGAGATTCAGGGTTTGCAGGGTATTAGAGACACGTTGGCCCATCTTTCGGCTCGGACAGACCTTGCAAGTTGTGTGCCCGATGAAAATAGTTTGGACAGAGACTTGAGATGAATTTTGAACCTCTCAAAGGGAGTTTCTCTGCTTACTCTGTGCAGACAGGGTGCTGTGGAAGTGCACCAAAGCTTTAACTCCCAACCAGGGAAAAGGCCACCTTGATTGTCTCTGACCCGTGAGTGAGGGATGGATGGACCGAGGAATCTAAAATTTTCCATACCTGATACCCAGAACAGACCTGAGGATGTGAAGTGCAGCTGCGCTGTGTGGGAAGTCGTGGGCTGCTCGTTGACCACTGCTCTCCTTCCTTCACACGGCACCTGAAGGCAGCCCAGCCCCAGCAGCTCCTGAGGGAGGTCCTCTGCACAGACTGGCTTTAGGAGCTGAGACAGGTTCGAACTAGATCTTGTGGTCTGAGTTTCATTTCTGTCCAGCTTTTCTAGAAGACAAATGAGGAATGGCATTTAATAACTCTGGTATGAGAACACGCCCTGAGTATCTTAGACCTTGAAGGCATCCAGGTCCAGAAGGTCTATGTGTGCGCTGTCCTGGTAGCCCCACCGCGTGCAGGTGGGGTATGTGCTGCAGCTCACAGCTGGGTGCGCTCCCCCAACCACCCTTCATTTCCCGTTAGAGCTCTTTCACCCCAGGCTGAAGAGCTGTGAGCTTCTGCTTCACCCACTTGAGGGCTGGGGCAGAACCTTCTGGGCAGGGTCGGCTGGGATTTAAAGCAACGAGCAGTCGCTACATCCAACAGGCTTTCTCTTGCTGAAGCTCAGATCCGAGCAGGCTGTCCAGTCTCATTCCATTGCGGACTTGCCTAAAAACCAGTTGGTGCTTTGTTGTTGGTCAGAGAGACGTAGTAACTTCTGCTACCAGGGCAGAAACCTGCACTGGAGGAGCAAGGCGGGTGGCGAGGAGGAGACAGTACTTCAGCTGCCCCAGAGCCTGCCAGGGCTTTTAATTACCTAAAGGCTTGGACATGGTTGGGCAAGCCCGAAGGACCAGGCTTTTGGGAGTCATTCCTCGGTGCTAGACTTCATCCTTACTGTCGCACAGCTTCGGGGAGCTCTGCAGCACAACACAAACGCCCTCTTACCATCGTCTTCAGGGCAGTCTTTTGGCCATAGGTTTCAGTGATCTTTTCAGCAGAAGTGAAGTGAATTAAAACGGTGAACTTTCAGGGTTTTGTAAGAACGTCTGGTGAAATCAGGCTCCCAAAGCGTCTCTTCCGTTTGATGGTGAATGGCTAAATTAGAACAGCCGTCTCTGCTGCTCCTCACACTGCTGCTGCTCAGGCAGTGCAGTGGGAACAGTCGTTAGCTACAGAAAAGGTACAGCACAGCCTTGAAATAAGTTACTGCTCAAGACAGTTAACATCAGAAATTGCTTGACTTCACCTCTTGCTGCCCTCTCCCAGAGCGGGACCTTTCCGGGTTACAGCAAGTGGTATGTGTTTACTAAAGCACATTCCCTCTCTCGCATCACCTCTGTTTGTGGGAAAGATCGTGAGAAAAATGGTTTAATGGCATATTACAGATTGATATCTCAACATATTAAATGTTTTTCCCCCTGTTCCTGGAGCTCCAAAAGTTTAATGATTACAGGAATCTTACGACATTTGCTTATTTGTCATCTGTTTCTCTTTCCTAGACTGTGAAAGCACTAAACCACTTAAAAGAAAACTTGAAAATCATTCACAGAGGTGAGTTCATGTCTTTTCTTCTAGCCTACAAAAATACTTGCAAGGATTTTAAATGGCCTTTGCTTCACGTCAGAGTGTAATTAGGATGTGTGCTACCGCGAGTGTGAGTACAGGTTTTGCACAAGTGTGTCCCCAGTGGCTGTTTCATTGCTCCTTCAGTCTGAGCTTTTCCAGAAAAGCGTGATTTCAGGGTTGTTGGGTGTCCACCTCTGCCTGCGGGCACGTGGTGTCTTTCGGGCTCCTCCATCTCCTTTTGTTCCCGGTCAGGATCCGCAGCGGCGGCGAGCGCATCCACTCGCGCCTGCCCGCCCCACGCCGAGGGGCGATGGCCACTGCGCGGCACCGCTGGTGTCGATTCTCCGCAGCTGCTGTTCTTGAAATGGAAACCTCCAGCCGTCACTTACCGGTTTAAATTTCTTTCCCTTGCAGACATCAAACCTTCCAATATTCTTCTGGACAGAAATGGAAATATTAAACTCTGTGACTTCGGCATTAGCGGACAGCTTGTGGACTCCATTGCCAAAACGCGGGATGCCGGGTGCCGGCCGTACATGGCGGTGAGTGGGGATGAGCTGGCGTCCCCGTGGGCTGGGCAGGATCTTACCCTCCTTCTGCAGGCCTGGCTCAGCGTGGCCGTGCCTGTCGTCTGACTGACGTGTCAGCCTGTTCCCCGTGGGACGAGCACCCCCTTCCCAGATGAAACCGAGCTCTGGATGGAGCACTGCTGCTGGCAGCGTCAGCAAAGCTGTGGCAAAGTGACCAAATTCCCTTGGTTTTGCTGGGTTCCCCTGACTGCTGCCCGTGCTGTGGCGCTGGACCAGAGAGCTTCTCTGAGCCTTCCGGCAGCGCCCGCTCACGCTCCAAAACAAACAGCGCACGGAGGAGGCAGTGCCGTCCGGGTGCGGGGTTTTCTTGGTCTGCGAGAAATCCATTTGCCACGGTAAGATTATGTCCCGGGGGTTACTGCAGAGCAGAATTATAGTGATTTTTCAAACCACTTTATTCCAAAGTGTGCCATAACTGAAATCCAGGAGAACGGGGTTCTGGAGAGCAGCAGTAGCAGAGCAGCTGTGTGGAAATCGCTCGGGCTGAGCCGCGGCTCCTGGGAGTCTGTCCCACTTGTTTGCTTCCCTCCCCCTCCCAGGGAGAAAAGCTGTGGTGAGGAGTTTTGAAGCTGTCTGAGGGGTTTAAACACTTCTGTGCATCGGGCTGCTTTGAAAATGTGTCGCTTGGTTTCATGTGAGCTGAGGGTGCCTTGTGTGGGGAGCTGTGTTTCTGCTGCTGTCAACGTAACTTTGATTTTAGTGGCTGTGTTTAGCGCTCATTATTTATCCTGTGGCTCTGTATGCTGAAAAATCCTGGTTTTTGAACTCTCTTATCTACCATGAAAGAAACAAGAAAGGAAAATCTCTCTCTTTTAAGGTGCAGTGCCCATCTGGTCTGGGGAATGGCTCTCATGTGGCTTTTATCCAACTGTGGTGTCCAAGGCAAAAGCTGTCTGCCCCGATGCTCATCTGTGCAAGCACAGAGTCTGCATCTCGGAGCATCTGACCTTTTCCATTCGCTGTCCTCATAGCAGAGCTAGTTACTCAACAAGCTGGAAAGAAGAGTATGGATGAGATCTGTTATTGGAGACCAGTGCTGTGGTACCACAAAGTGTGTGCAAGCCCGCGAGCTACGTAACGTAGTGAAACGGGGCAGAACGGGGCAGTTGGTTCAAATAAAGACCGTGTGAAGCTGGAGAGCAGGCAGAGGCGTGTCTCTGCTCTGAGCACTTTTGGCAAGTGCGTGGAGGTGCCTGCAGGGAAGAGGATGGGTCAGAGCTGCCCAGTCTGTTGTGCTGGTGGGAGATGGGGTGCTGAGGGCAAAGAGAGGTGCCCGGAGGGGGCTGGAGCTCGGCTGACCCCAGCCTGGGCATTTGCATCTCGGGCCACAGGCACTTCCCATGGCATCGCTCCGGGCAGTTGCGGCTGGTGTCGACTTTTCCCCTGGTGTCGACTTTTCCCCTGGTGTCGACTTTTCCCCGTCCTCTGAGGTGTGTATTGGGTCTGTAAAAAGGGCCCTTGCAAAATTGCTCGTTCCTTTCCCCCTCCCGAGTTCAGTGGGCTATAATTACAGGAATTAATGTTCCTACTTTTCCTTAAAACCGTGGGTAGATGGTTAGCTTTGCACAGGCTGTTGGTTTAGTCACGACGTGACGGTTACCGGCATGTCTGTAAATAGCTGCGCTGCTTCGTTTCCCCGGGGGTTGGGTGGGTGGGGGCTTCCGATCGCCCCTTCTCTTTCCTCCCTGCCTGTGCGTATCTGCTCTGCTCTTCGTGCATCTCCATCACCAGCTCTGGACTCTGCTGGATTGTTAAGTGAGCAAAAGTGTTTCGGTTCAGTGTGTGATTTTCAGAGCCTTGGCACAGTGTAGGGGTTGTGGGACGAGCCAGCAGCTGGCGGGCGGTGTGGGAGACGGCTGGCCCCTTCCCTTCTGCTCGGCGCGCTCGGTGACTCCTCTCCAAGTACACGAGCATTTCCACGTACTGAGAAGCCTGGGAAACGGGGAGATGTCCCCAGCCTGCAGGCACGTCTGCCAGCTCTTTCTCCAAGCCAGCAGGGGCCGAGTGATGCTGTGCTCAAACCTGAGTGTACCTGGGAGGGAGTTAGGTCAGTCACACGCCTTTTGAAAGGAATTATTTTTTTTTTTAAATTGGTGCAAAATAGACACCTATTTTTGGTACAAAATAACGTGACTGTATTCAGCCAGAGCGGGTCTGATAAGGGCTGCTGGATGATGCTCCCCGACGATGAGAGCGTGGTGCTCTGCGAGGCGCGCTTGGCCCGTGGCATGTGCAGTAATGATTGCCGCGTGAGCACCTGCCCCCGAAGGAACCCGGTAACGCCGTGCTCGCTGGAGCTGGGTCCCCAGGTAGCCGCCAATAACAATAACATTGGACGTCGGCCAGTTCGACTGGGAGCGGTCTGGTTGGGCAGCAGGAGCCACGTCCAGCTGCTAAGGCAGCGCTGCATGGTTTAACCAAAATTGCGAGAGCTGTCACGCAAAGCGGTGTATCAGCGCTTGGAGCTGCCGGTGCTGGAGAAGTTGTTTTGCTTTTGGCTTTGAATTCCCCTGCGATCGTTACATTGAGGTAAAGGCGTACACGTCGGTGCCTTGTGTTCTCTGGAAGGCAGGAAGGGAGGACCGAGCCCCCGCGCCGCCCGGGCTGTGTGCCGAGCGCTGGGGGACCTGTGCCGGTGCCAGCACTGTGGGTTTGCTCTCGGTGAGGTTTCGCAACGTGCCTTAAACCTCAAATGCGGCCTTAAACCTGCAGTGGGGGTGAGATTGCCCCCGCCAGCCCCTGCTCCTCCCTGGCGATCCCTGCCTCGCTTCCCGCGGCGGCGGGTGCTGCCGCTGTGGGTGGGAGGGGAGGCCCTGTGTGCCACGCTGAAGCTGGTGGTCTTTGTGGCATTACTGCTTTTGCCTTCTTAACGCTCGAGTGAACCCGGTTTCTGTGTCAAGGAGGAGGGATGAGACTGGAAGCGCCTGGTTTAGGTGGGGGAGGACCCAGCCAGTGTGAAGATGGACATCCTGCCCTGCGCTGCTCCTTTGGGACCTCTCCAAGGGCAGAGTTTGATGGTGTCACGCGCATCCTCGGTCCCTCAGATCCTTTTCCCAGATCACCCGGAGCTGCTGCAAGCTGTGTCTGTATTTGAGTGTCAGTGCTCTGCGCCGCTTCGCCCTCCCTCCCCTGGGCTGCCCGCTGGGGAGATGGTGCTAAAAGTTATGGAGATGAGGGGGTTTTATGGTTTGAGGAACCCACAATTTATTGTCGTTTAGACAATTATTCTCTCACCTGATGACCCCTCCCCACCCGGGTTGGGGAATCAGGGAAAAAACAAGGAAAGCCGGGGGTTGAAATATAAACAGATTTAATAGAATAAGACTAGAAAATTAACATTAATAGCACTAAAGAACCAGTATTGACCCTGATATCAATATAAAATACCCAAGGACTATACTCAGCCCATTCCATCCGCAGAAGCTGTGCACTCCCAGCAGTGACAGCCAATGTGGGACACTGCGAGCGCTGCGGCTTCGGGAGGAAGGGAACAGCTCAGGGCTCCGGCACCGGGGCAAGGGGTTCTCAGGATGGCAGCCATCACGGGAGAGAGAAACTGCTCAGCAAACTTTCTTATTTCTACTGAATGTGCCATTCCTGGTATGAACTAACCGTGTTGCCAGCTTGGGTCCAGTGCCCGGGTCTCGCTGCTCCTCATCCCCGCACCTGGCGAGCTCAGAAACACTGAGACCTTGAAACCCACACACCACAGCTGGCTGTAAATATTTTCACAAAATCAGGTACTAGAGTCTTCTAAAAGTGCAGTCTTCCCAAGCATTAGAAGAGACTTTACTGGAAAATAAAATTACTGAAAGAGAAATTAGTCCTGTGTCGCTCAACCCAGGACAGGGTGGGCAAGGGATTGCACGGTGCCGGGGGTACGAGCAGCCTTCTTGGCGCTGGTGCATGGCCCGTGTCCCAGCTCACACACTTCTGCCTGTCCCTGCCCGTGCTCGAACAGAGGGCCAGCGCAGAGCCCCGCTGCTGCAGACCGGCGCTCGGGATGTCTCATCTGCTCCTCATTTCTCCCCGGCAAAGTGGGCACTCACTGCTGGCATCGGCGTCGGGGCCGGGCAGCCGCTGTGTCCCCGCGCTCGCATGGCTCATGCACGGGAAGGGAAAACTGCCCAAGGCGGGTGACAGCGACGGCTCTGAGCGCTGCTCCCCCGTCCTCCCCGCGCAGGTGGAGGGAGAGGCTGCGGGGACGCGGGAGCTCTCGGCATCCTTTGCCCGAGTAGAGCCGCAGGAGGAGTCTCTGCTTCAGCTTCTCATTCCTGACCCAGTGCCCAGGTTTTCGCTGGGCTCAGCCGTTCATTTATTTGACCCGGCAGGCTGCTGGTTTGAATTCGTGCTGCTGAAATCCTCTTGGATGCTCCTGAATATTGCTGTATGTTGGACTTCTTACTTTTCTTTTTTTGTTTCCCTATGAAACTTGGCACCCAGCCGTAATTTTTTATGACTGCGAAAACAGATTTGGGAGGAGACTGGGAGACATGTGGCACCATCCCTCTGCGAGCTGCGCGGACTGGATCCCGGCGCTGCCACCCGCGGCGTAGCGAATGCCGGGGGAGATGCCTGAGCTCTGAGCGCAGCCCTCCCCGCTCGCGTGCTGCTGCTGTCACCCGCGTGCTTTGGGGGGTTCGGCGGAGAACATAACCTCTGCTTACTCATTCACCGGCTAAAAACGGCCGTGAGGTTCGCCCAGCATGGGACTTCTCCTGTCCAAACTTAGCTCCTTACGTCACGCGGCGCAGAGCCCGTGCCGAGCGGCTCCGCGGCCGGGCTGAGCTCCCGTCTCTGCGTCGGCACTTCCACCCCGGCAGGACGGGATTTTCCTCCTCGCCCGTTGAGCCGCTCGCCTGCGCAGGCAGTTTATCTAAACCTGGGGAAACGTCTCAGCAGCCGCCTGTGCAAGCAGAGTGCTCGGCCAGAAGTATTGCGGGGAGGACGTGAGTTTTGTGGAGGAGAAAGGAGGGGGGGGGGGAAGTCATTTTGGCCACGAGGATTTACATGGGAAGTGCCTAAAAGTCAGGTTTGGGAGATCGTTGCCATCGGGAGGCGTTGGAGGTTCAGCTGGAAACAGCAGGCGGCTCCTGCTCGCCCTGGGTGTGGGGTGTGCGGGGCACGGCCGGCTGTGCTGGGGCAGCCCCGCGTACCCCCCGCTGCCCTGGTCAGCTGCACGAAGGCTGGTGGGAAGCCACAAATGACAGGACGTGATCATCGAGGCGGTGAAGATGCCGAGAGGGATGGGCAAGGCTCTGTAGGGCAGGGTCAGGCGTGGGGAGGGGAAGCGGAGGGTTGTGCAGGTCCCAGGTCTGCAGGCGTGAGGCTCCCGTCCTCCCAGAGCCTGTTCGGCTCTCGCCGCTCATGCAGGTGAGGCTGGTGGGATTCTGCTCCAGGAGCAGAACCATGGGGGTTTTGTTGGGGGACTGCCCACCCTTGTGCTGAGCCTTTTGCTACCACGTGCTCGGCGCAGGCTGAGGGGCTGCTGGAGCCGCTCGGCAGTACCAGCCTGGTATAGAAGAGTCTGAGAAGACCCTCCCACCGAGTGGCGAGGTTCAGGCTGGACCCCCTTGCGTTCTACACTCCTTCTCGGAGAGGAGTATAGGTGCGGCTGGATCCAGGCTTAGCCTCCAACTGTAAAGAAGAGTTTGGACCCTAGGTTCTGCCACAGAGTGGGTTTATTTCAGCCTGAGCTGGATATCTCTGAAGAGACCCCTCTTGGTTGTTTTCTTGTGCCTTTTGAGGTGTTCACACACCTGTCCACAAAACATGCATGGACTTTTTGTCCAATTGATTTAATAGCTGGTTTTCCTCTACGATGATTGGAGTAACATCTTTCAAATTTTTGTCTGCTCATGCAGTTTCATCATCCTCGTGTCTTATCAGCACTTGGGTCTCGTCTGTCTTCTGTTGACTTCAGATGGAATGGTTTCTCTCTTTGAATTATAGGCTTCGTCCCACCCATCTCATTGTGAATGACTCCCAGCATTTCTCCTTTTCGACTAAGCAAATGTCCAACTGAAGTTCAGTTATGGTTTGCGGCCCAAGGCTTCCACACTCCAGTCACTCATGCCAAGCAAAATCATTCATGCCCGGCAGAGCCACTCAAGTTTCCATTCAACCTAATTTTAACCGATCACACAATTAATTCTAATATTCTATAAGTAAACTATTTTAATCCCCAGCACAGCCTCCCCCAGCGGCTACCCTGACACCCCGTCTGGATGCAGCCAAGTCTGGCCTCCACCTCCTTCTTCTGTTCCCTGCTGCGGCGTGACCCTTGATGGTAGAGCAGGCAGAGATGAGGGCTTGTTCAGGACCAGGTGCTCAAGCCTTCGTGGAGTGCAGAAGCTCCTGATTTCCCATAAGATGGCTTGGGGCCAGGACTAGGGCTGGGGGTGAGGGCTGTGCTTCACAGGTGGAAACTTTCATGGGTGATGAGGCCTGGAGGACAGCCCATTGAGCGCAGCCAGGGAAGCCTCCTGATCCTGTGCCCAGACCAGCAGCTTCTGGTTGAATGGGAGACATCGTTTAGAAAGAGAAAACAAATTTTAAGGCTCAAATTCCATTTGCCGTATGATGACTCACCTTTGCTGACAACCATCTGCATCTTGTTATGTTTGATTTCTGGTTAGGATGTGTGTGACTTCATCTCTGGACATGTTCTCTTGGGTCCTTTTCTCTGCTGCATCAGAGAGTCCTCTAGGATCAGAAGCCGTCCCATTGCACTGCTTCCTGCTGGACTCCTTTTTTCAATATGTGTTTGGAAGCTTGTGCGTTGGTTAGGCTTTAAGGCTGTGGAAAAAGAACTGAGCTTCCTGTAATTCAATCTTTTGTAATTACTTCAAAGACTTCTAGAGCATCCCCACCAAAATTGCAGGCCCTCAGCAAGGTTCTGTGACAAAGTTACTGAGTGGGGCTGAAACAATACCTACAGCCCTCCAAACCTGCTGCCTCTCCAGGGCTTGGCTGTGTTAATCTAATAAAGTCCATGGAACCAGTGATGGGGATGGCACTGAGGGGATGCGTTGAGATCTGCATGCTTGAGTGTGGCCTTCCAAAACAATGCCAGAGGGAGAAGCCCTCCAAAGTTTCTGTCCTGCATTAAAGATGCCTCTTCAAGTGTCGAAGAATCTACCACAGTGCCCGTGAAGTTGTCCCGGCCATTAATTATGCTCCTAATACCATCTTTTTAATACGAGTAAGCCTTGTTTTAATGGATGGCCACGGGCTCTTCTTCCTACTTTGTTGGCAAAACTAAGGCGTGCTGAATGTTTGCCACCGCCCTTCCCCAGCAGGTACTTTCTGACTCTGATGTACTCACCTCTTAAGCTTTTCCTTGGGGAGATTAGCGACTGAGCAGCTTATGCTCTTAAGGCGGATTGGATTGTATTTTATGGCTCTGCAATAAGCACCACCCCCCCCCCCAGGTTTTTACAAACATAGACCCGGAAATTTAGCAAACTTCCAGCGTTTCTTTCACCTGCAGAGTATGTAACAAGAGCAGCGGTTCCTAGCGTGTCGCCCCAGCTGCAACGCCTTTAATCGCGATGCTCCTCGGGGAGCTCTCCCGTCCTCCTCCCGAGCCCGTCTGTCACCCCGGGGTGCTGCTTCCTCTGTGTCCGGCCGAGTGAGCGTCCAGCCCCAGCCCAGCTTACCAAACATTCAGATCACATCAGTTCCTCAGGAACCCGTATTTATCACACCAGCAATATTTTTATAACATGGAGAATTTAGCAACACTAATTTTATATTTTCTTGGATATTATTAGCTGTAGGCCAAGGAAAGTCAACACTGAGGTCCCATTATAGACCCTTTTCCCACTCAATAGAGTTCTTTTAACAGTTACACTCTGAACTCTATCAGTGGAGCCAGTTACTAATGCAAATTACTGATGCCTGATTTAGTTGCAGCCCAGACAATGTGTAGCACCAGTCCAAGTTTATTACAGCCGTGCGCTTACTTTTTTTAACAAGACAAAGAAGGTCATCGAGAATATGCTGTGCCAAGCCCAACGGGACCTCGTTGCCTTCATTAATGTTCCTGACAATCTTTTCTGGGCCTCGCAAGTGTCCCCCCTCCACCAGTCCATCACTTTCCTGGGATCTTCCTGCTATTGAGATGGAGGAATTCAAACGCTGTTAGGAAAGTCATCTGGGAGGGGATGGTGATCCCATGCGAATGGAAACCAGCGTCTCCACCTGGAAAACGCTGCTGGAGAAGTTTTTAAATTAAACATTCTCTCAGAGTAACTATGTAAAGGAAATAGGAGGGGAGGAAAGGCCATTCTCTAGAAACATGATCTCTGCTGATAATCTCCATGCAGCCGCGGGCTTTGTGGCTGACCTGGGCGAGGGGGAGGGACAGGAAATCAAAGAACAGAGGGGATTTTGGAAGGAATGTCTGAATGCAAAAGTCCAAGCAGGAATGAATATTTTGGCTGAAGTCTTTTTTGACAATAATAATATTCTTGCCTCCCGTGTAGTTTTCCTTCAGAAGGTGTAGAAGTGGTGCACAGAGACGGTGTTGCCGCTGCCATCCTAGAGGTGGTGGACGGAGGAGCAGGGGGAAGCAGCATGTCCAACGAGCCAGCAAAGACAGAAGAACTTGTGTTCTCCACTTCCCTGTCAGCTCTTCCACCTATCACGCTGTGTGTCCTTTGCTCTGCTGTGTCACACGCTGAACGAGGAGCCGTGTCTCCTCCTGCATCCAGGCTAGGCTGCTGCATAGGGCACTGCACAACCCCTGTAGCAACTGGCGATATGATACAGGTCCAGAAAAAACAAAGTGTTAATAGCTTTTTCATTGGTCACCTAGTACTGAAGAGGAGGGGTATAACCTTAGAAAAGACTTCACCCAGCTCAGTGTGACTGTGATGCCTCACTTGCCCGTGTGAATGACTCACATCTGTGCTCGTAGACTGAGGCTTTTGCAGCACTGAGGTCACCTTCTGTGAGCTCCTACCTGCCCAGGAGGAGATCCAGAAAGCTTGTTAGGCTTCATTGCACATAAAAATCGACATCCACATGAAATGAGACACCTCACCTCTTTAGCAGCCAGTAGAAGAATTTGGTGTCACCAAAGGGAGATTGCTGTCACCTAAGTGAGATCGCTGTCACCTAAGGGAGAGCCTCTGAAACTTCCCATAGAGCAGAACCAGTTACTCCGACCAAGAGGAGTGGATGGATGTTCACATCTGTTTGGAGCTCCAGCACCTACCGCAGGGCTGTATCTTGGGCACCGAGGTCTGCTTGAGAACCAGCCTGGTGAGTCCCCTCGAGGACAGTCACCTCACAGAGCAGGACTGCCTCTTTTCTGGAGATGGTGGCGATGTCCACAGGGCTGGTGGTGAGCATCTCCTGGGGAGGTGAGCGGTCAGGCTCTTCCTCAGACTTAGAGGGTCCGATGTGCCAGCCCAGCCCTGTAGAGAAGTCAAGGAAGGGGTTCGCAGGAATGAAGCGTTTGGAGGTCTCTGGGAGCAGATGAGAGGGAGCTGCGTGCAGCATCCTCGCGCTCTGGAGGGGGAGAAGACAGGAGAAGCAGGTCCGACGGCCCAGCAAGTTGGTGCCTCCTCGCCTGCCCTGCTTTGTGCCCATCACTCGCGTCCCAGCCTGGGCCGTGCTGTGACACTGACGCTGGCCATCGCCCCATGCTCTGCTTAAGTGTGCAAGAGGTGTGTGCAGGGGGGAGCCCTGAGGGAAGAACAACGGGCTCTTCACCGTAGGAATATTCTGGAGAAATACAGCAATGTGAAGGACGAGCGACAACATTTTCCTTTACTGAACAGCAGAAGAATTTCCCAAACTAGTTATTTATGGTCCTAAAGATGGTTGCAATTGCTGTTGCACAAGCCCGCAGGCAGCTGCTCAGGGACATTGCTCCCCTCTTTGCTGCGGCTTCGGTTTGGAGTTGGCCCCGAGAGCCGCGTCGTCGCTGGGGCAGTGACGGATGCTTCTCTCTGCGCGCGCTTGCCGAGCCTCTTGCAGGGCACCAAACCAGAAAGCCACGGTAACGGGGTCACCACCGCGGGGGAGACGGCGTTTTTGTCTTGAGCATCCCTAAACAAACACACATGTGGTATTTCGGTTAACGCAGCGGCAGAATAGCGTGCTAGGGAGCCGTGGCCCTAGCCACAGCGAAGGGCTGTTAACTCCGCCTGGCCCGGTCCGTAGCTCGCTGTGCGGTTTGCAGCTGCAGCCCCACAGCCCCGCTTCCAGATGTGCAGTGCTTTGCCTTGCTCCCGCCATCGGCCAAAGCCAGGGAGGTCCCTGGACTTCATTTCACACGTTTTTTTTAGTGCGAGAAGATAGTCTCCAGCGGAGGCTGGCAGCTTCCATCTCGCATCCGTCTGTTCCCGTGGTTGGAGCAGAGGGAGAGTTTGTATCGTGTGGGTTTTATTCTGCTTTTTGTATTGCAGAAATTTAGCTCTTTCTGGTCGTTCTTCACTCCTGGTAACCTTTTATTTTCTTCTAGTTTAGGGATGCATTGGCCTGAGCAAATAAGAGTTTGTTACGTACATTTTAATGCCGTGTAGACAGTTTTGAATTTGCACTGCATATGGGATAAAACTCCCTGATTGTATAACAGTGAAAATCCAGATCTGAGCTTCAAGAACTGGGTTTTCCCAGAAAACCCTATTGCTCTTTAGCAACGTGAAACAGCTGAAGACTGCAGGAGTCGTGTGTGCATCTGTCCTTGTGTCACACCTGAAATTGCGTGTGCTTGCTCAGCTGGGGGTCTGGAGGAGAGGGAGGATCAGTGCTGCCCACTTCTGCTCGTTTTTTCAGTCAAGATGCTGGTGCTTAGGTGGACGCTGAAATGGAGAGAAGCCCCGTGGCAGCCTGCACCCTTCTTTGCTGCGTTCACACCCTGCCTCTTGGCACTGACAGCACATCCAGGAGAGGGTCTCCATCTCAGCCGTGTCCTTTCCTTGCTTGCGCTTGGTGTTGGGACACCCGGCACGAGCCGGGCTTTGTCTGCAGCCCTCCTTCCAGGTCCCTGGAGTGTGACATGCTGACTCCTCCTTCGCTGGTGTTAATTGCTCCCATGTCATCTACATGGAAAATTCCCGGGATTCTTTCTGCTCTGTATTTAGACAGGATTTATTTTGGTCCATCCTGCTTTCCCTTTAACTGTGCCACCGTAGTCTAGGGCCAAGTCCCTGTTGCTCCGTCTGCTGGGTGGTGGTAACAGGCTTGCCCCGGTGTGGGTGGCCCAGAAGCTCTGTCTCGCCGGTGCCACCTCCCTCACCAGTCCCTGTAACGCACAACCCTTTAGTACTTCCCCCCCCTGCCCAAAGTAGCTGCTGTCCAGGCAGTCCTGTAATTCCCCGTACTGCATGGAAAGCATGTCCTTCTTCTGCAGTCTGTGAACTGCTCTACTCTGCCATGGCACATCCCTTGGATCTGCAGTGTGGGAGTCCTGGCACTGGCAAGGCCCGCATCCCGGTAATTTTGTGCAGCCCCATGCTGACTGGTCCCTGGTGGCAGCCTCCAGACATCATGATGTGTCCCCAGCAACGCACGGGGTCGAGCCACCCACTGCCGTTCCTGCACGCCAGCGTCCATCGCGTGGGTGGCGTGCCCCACGGTGGTGGTGGGGGGACTACAGAGACAGTCTCTTGTCACAGGGTGGTCCTTGTTTCTGTGAAGTGACTGATTTTCATGGTGGGAAGGTATGTGCCAGCCAGGGAATCCATCTTCTGTTGCCAAAATGCTTATGGTTTGGCATGGAGAGCCGCCATGCCCCTGGAGAGCTCTGTGGGGCAGTGGTCCATAGTGGCCTGCAGCACAGGTAGCATTGATACAATCATCAAATCATTGAATCCCAGAATGGTTTGAGTTGAAAGGGACCTTCAAAGATCATCTAGTCCAAAACCCCTGCAATTCACTAGATCAGGTTGCTCAAAGTCCTGTCCAACCTGACCTTGATCACTTCCAATGATGAGGCATCCACAGCTTCTCTGGGCAGCCTGTTCCACCGCCTCACCGCCCTCATCGTAAAATATTTCTTCCTTATGTCTAGTCTAAACCTTCCAGTCTGAAGCCATTGCCCCTTGTCCTGTCACTACAGGCCCTGGTAAAAAGTCTTTCTCCATCTTTCTTATAAGCCCCCTTTATATATTGAAAGGCTGCAGTGAAGTCTCCTGGACTCTTCTTTTCTCCAGGCTGAACAAGCCCAGCTCTCTCAGCCTGTCTTCATAGCAGGGGTGTTCCATCCCTCTGACCATTTCTGTGGCCTCCTCTGGACCAGGTCCGTGTCTGGCTTGTGCTGGAGACCCCAGAGCTGGATGCAGTGCTCCAGGTGGGGGTCTCATGAGTGGAGTAGAGAGGGAAAGTCACCTCCCTCAGCCTGCTGGCCACAATGTTGTTGTGCCTGAGGGATGGGGAAGGGATGGCTCGGTCTGCTTCGCACCCATTCTTGCTGCTGGGAACCAGGAGGGCAGGAGGGGCCACCAGTGTCTGGCAGGAGGGGTTGGGGGCAAAAGGACGCTTTTCCCAGAGGGAAGGCAGGACTGGCGTTGCCGAGCTGCAGTCACAGCAGCACAGTACCGGCTGGGCTGATGGAGTCCGGCTGTTGTGGGGCGTGCGACCCGGGGATGGTGCTGGGGGCCACAGGCAAACAAGGCCGCTGGGGGGGGAGGTCCCTCATGCTGCCCGTGGCACGGAGGAGGGGCAGGGCAGACACAGCATCACTCACGAGCGTGATTGATGAGAGTCCCTGGAAACTCCTTTTCAGTGGGTAGAGGGGGACAGAGGAGGTGCCTACTGCGCCACATGTGGTCTGTTGTTGATGCCATGTTCTTCTATCCGCCTTCCTACTGCTGGCATTTTCTGTTTGCTTTCTCAGGAATATTTCGTTCACAGAAATACATCACTGAGAGCATTTTGACTTTTTTTTTTGTACCCATTAGGTGATGTTATTCCACGTGTTACTTCCGAGCAGAGGACAGCTTCNAAGGGCTGTTAACTCCGCCTGGCCCGGTCCGTAGCTCGCTGTGCGGTTTGCAGCTGCAGCCCCACAGCCCCGCTTCCAGATGTGCAGTGCTTTGCCTTGCTCCCGCCATCGGCCAAAGCCAGGGAGGTCCCTGGACTTCATTTCACACGTTTTTTTTAGTGCGAGAAGATAGTCTCCAGCGGAGGCTGGCAGCTTCCATCTCGCATCCGTCTGTTCCCGTGGTTGGAGCAGAGGGAGAGTTTGTATCGTGTGGGTTTTATTCTGCTTTTTGTATTGCAGAAATTTAGCTCTTTCTGGTCGTTCTTCACTCCTGGTAACCTTTTATTTTCTTCTAGTTTAGGGATGCATTGGCCTGAGCAAATAAGAGTTTGTTACGTACATTTTAATGCCGTGTAGACAGTTTTGAATTTGCACTGCATATGGGATAAAACTCCCTGATTGTATAACAGTGAAAATCCAGATCTGAGCTTCAAGAACTGGGTTTTCCCAGAAAACCCTATTGCTCTTTAGCAACGTGAAACAGCTGAAGACTGCAGGAGTCGTGTGTGCATCTGTCCTTGTGTCACACCTGAAATTGCGTGTGCTTGCTCAGCTGGGGGTCTGGAGGAGAGGGAGGATCAGTGCTGCCCACTTCTGCTCGTTTTTTCAGTCAAGATGCTGGTGCTTAGGTGGACGCTGAAATGGAGAGAAGCCCCGTGGCAGCCTGCACCCTTCTTTGCTGCGTTCACACCCTGCCTCTTGGCACTGACAGCACATCCAGGAGAGGGTCTCCATCTCAGCCGTGTCCTTTCCTTGCTTGCGCTTGGTGTTGGGACACCCGGCACGAGCCGGGCTTTGTCTGCAGCCCTCCTTCCAGGTCCCTGGAGTGTGACATGCTGACTCCTCCTTCGCTGGTGTTAATTGCTCCCATGTCATCTACATGGAAAATTCCCGGGATTCTTTCTGCTCTGTATTTAGACAGGATTTATTTTGGTCCATCCTGCTTTCCCTTTAACTGTGCCACCGTAGTCTAGGGCCAAGTCCCTGTTGCTCCGTCTGCTGGGTGGTGGTAACAGGCTTGCCCCGGTGTGGGTGGCCCAGAAGCTCTGTCTCGCCGGTGCCACCTCCCTCACCAGTCCCTGTAACGCACAACCCTTTAGTACTTCCCCCCCCTGCCCAAAGTAGCTGCTGTCCAGGCAGTCCTGTAATTCCCCGTACTGCATGGAAAGCATGTCCTTCTTCTGCAGTCTGTGAACTGCTCTACTCTGCCATGGCACATCCCTTGGATCTGCGGTGTGGGAGTCCCGGCACTGGCAAGGACCGCATCCCGGTAATTTTGTGCGGCCCCATGCTGACTGGTCCCTGGTGGCAGCCTCCAGACATCATGATGTGTCCCCAGCAACGCACGGGGTCGAGCCACCCACTGCCGTTCCTGCACGCCAGCGTCCATCGCGTGGGTGGCGTGCCCCACGGTGGTGGTGGGGGGACTACAGAGACAGTCTCTTGTCACAGGGTGGTCCTTGTTTCTGTGAAGTGACTGATTTTCATGGTGGGAAGGTATGTGCCAGCCAGGGAATCCATCTTCTGTTGCCAAAATGCTTATGGTTTGGCATGGAGAGCCGCCATGCCCCTGGAGAGCTCTGTGGGGCAGTGGTCCATAGTGGCCTGCAGCACAGGTAGCATTGATACAATCATCAAATCATTGAATCCCAGAATGGTTTGAGTTGAAAGGGACCTTCAAAGATCATCTAGTCCAAAACCCCTGCAATTCACTAGATCAGGTTGCTCAAAGTCCTGTCCAACCTGACCTTGATCACTTCCAATGATGAGGCATCCACAGCTTCTCTGGGCAGCCTGTTCCACCGCCTCACCGCCCTCATCGTAAAATATTTCTTCCTTATGTCTAGTCTAAACCTTCCAGTCTGAAGCCATTGCCCCTTGTCCTGTCACTACAGGCCCTGGTAAAAAGTCTTTCTCCATCTTTCTTATAAGCCCCCTTTATATATTGAAAGGCTGCAGTGAAGTCTCCTGGACTCTTCTTTTCTCCAGGCTGAACAAGCCCAGCTCTCTCAGCCTGTCTTCATAGCAGGGGTGTTCCATCCCTCTGACCATTTCTGTGGCCTCCTCTGGACCAGGTCCGTGTCTGGCTTGTGCTGGAGACCCCAGAGCTGGATGCAGTGCTCCAGGTGGGGGTCTCATGAGTGGAGTAGAGAGGGGAAGTCACCTCCCTCAGCCTGCTGGCCACAATGTTGTTGTGCCTGAGGGATGGGGAAGGGATGGCTCGGTCTGCTTCGCACCCATTCTTGCTGCTGGGAACCAGGAGGGCAGGAGGAGCCACCAGTGTCTGGCAGGGAGGGGTTGGGGGCAAAAGGACGCTTTGCCCAGAGGGAAGGCAGGACTGGCGTTGCAGGGCTGCAGTCACAGCAGCACAGTACCGGCTGGGCTGATGGAGTCCGGCTGTTGTGGGGCGTGCGACCCGGGGATGGTGCTGGGGGCCACAGGCAAACAAGGCCGCTGGGGGGGGAGGTCCCTCATGCTGCCCGTGGCACGGAGGAGGGGCAGGGCAGACACAGCATCACTCACGAGCGTGATTGATGAGAGTCCCTGGAAACTCCTTTTCAGTGGGTAGAGGGGGACAGAGGAGGTGCCTACTGCGCCACATGTGGTCTGTTGTTGATGCCATGTTCTTCTATCCGCCTTCCTACTGCTGGCATTTTCTGTTTGCTTTCTCAGGAATATTTCGTTCACAGAAATACATCACTGAGAGCATTTTGACTTTTTTTTTTGTACCCATTAGGTGATGTTATTCCACGTGTTACTTCCGAGCAGAGGACAGCTTCAATTTATAAGTCTGAGCTCCTCTTGTCCTTCCTGAGCTTGAGTGTGAGCCAATGCTCACCCACGGGCTCCACCTTGAGATGTTTTGCTTCTTACTGAAATGTCCAGTTACTGCCTGAAACATCCAAGAGCATCCAGATCCTGAATGTTTGCTGCTTATCAATCCTTCCTCCCCCCAAATAAGCAAGAAGCAGGGGCTGGGAATGCACATTTTCCATTCAGATCCTCGCCCCTCTTGCTGGTTTCGCATGCTTTTCCCATTGTCCGAGCTACAAAATTGTGGAGAAATTGTCATTGCATTTCTGCTTGCCATATTTAAAGAAATAGATGCTTGTAGTAGCTATTAATTCCTTATCAGCTGATTTGGTAGTCTCTTGTTATGGTGTCCCCAATATGGAAAGACTGAACTCATCCAGCGAAGGCAGGATGGTGGGTTGTGAGCAGGTAAAAGTACGGGTTTACCTGCAATATAAATGTGATCAGTTTTGACTGAGCTACAAGATGAGCATGTGAAGGGCTGATGGTAGGCTCAAGAGAGTTGAATTTTAGTAATTTTATTATTTTGTATGCCCTCCCATCAGAATTATTGAAAAGTCCATCCAAGTCATGAGAGGAATAACTAAGACATGAGCTTAAGATGAGTGGAAACCCTAACCAAAGGATAGGGAAGCAATGGGAAGGGCAGACCTGGGAGGGTGGGAAAGGCAGGGTGTTCCCCGCACGGCCTTTGAAGCCAGCCTGTTTCAACGCAGATTCTGTTACTGGAAGTAAGGGTGATAAAACACATCAGTGGCACTGGGAAGGCACCATCCCGTGTCCTGAGGAGTAGTGGAGACGAGAAGGTTGTAGGAGAAGCCACATGCAGAACCGCTGAAGCTTGGTGGAAACTTCTCCCTTCTCTGTGTGTGGGTATGCATGGGTGATGGCTTGGGCATTTCCTTCTCCTTCCTGGAGAAGATCCTGATGACTGAGGGAATGGGAGAGGTCTGGAAGCAGTCACAGCTGGGGCAGCGGCGTGTAAGTGGTGGACTGCAAAGAGTAGAGCTGGCAGCAATGCCACGAGGGTTTGGGGCCTGGGAGATGTGGTGGGATCGTGATAGTTTTCTCTTGCGATGGTCCACTGGAGGGTTGAGGTTGCACTAAGGGGTTTCATTCGTTGAATCACACTCTTCAGCTGGCATCTGCCATGAAATTCTATTAAAAGGTAGCCTACAAAGCATTCAGGGCTCTTGTAGTATGTCCTGTACCTGATAATTTAGTATTTTATTGCAATTCAGGTCCCTGAATTGTCGTTTTAGTCAAAACTGAATGAGACCCTGTTTCTTTTGACATTTTAATTATTACATTTTTAACAAAAGAAGGCAGAATTGAGGTTTCTCATAAAGATGACATGCAAAGCATAAAGCTGTTTTGTGCTGGTTCACCTCTCTGGATAACTCCCTCTTAGGTGCAGATCACCCGTATCTGGCTAGATATTGTTTTCTGTGGAAAACTTTTGGGATGTCTAAAGAGCTTTTAACATCATAGTTGCCTTCAAGGGATGCCCAGAACCTTGTAAAAAAAGAGCTGTTCTTAAAATGCATTGGTTTTAATACCTCCTGAGGTTAAGGAACCAGCAGATGGTTGGGAAGAAGTGTTCTGACAGATGCTGCTAAATGTCAGTTCCCGGGGCTGGGGGGTGAGAAGATGTTTATTCCCGTTCTTGTGATTCCCGAGGGACAACTTTGCTCTAAAAACAAGGAGAGTAAGACTTTGCATTAAAGGGAGCCTGAATGTAAAACAGAACTAAACAAAGAGACAGTAATAATTATTCAAGCTGCTTGTAGAAAAAGAAAAACAAACAACAATTGGACCGTGCTGAATTGCCATTGCAGATCACCTTTTACGCTATACCTCCATAAAATCAATGTTTGATTCCTTAAGATGTTTCTCTGCTGGGGCTGGACGTTTGCCCTGGCAACAAGTTTGCCTCTAGGGATGTGCCAGGCTCTGCCCAGCGGGGTGAACTTAGAGTTTTTTCTAAGTTTGCAGATGCTTCTCATTCCTTCCTGCGTGGCTCGGTGTTTGACTGGTCCTTCTTCCTCTTTCAGCCTGAGAGGATAGATCCCAGCGCATCCAGGCAAGGCTATGACGTCCGCTCAGATGTCTGGAGCTTGGGGATTACATTGGTGAGTGAGCGGGGTTTAAACCCTCTGCGGCGAGGTACTTTCTTGGTGAGCTTTGCAGTGTGATGGAGTTGGTGTCAAACCCGCGCTTGAAGCAAAGCGCAGCTCCGCTGCTGTGAAGCGTTTGCATGTTGTGATTGAAGTGGGCACCTCCTGGCACAGGAAGAGCGTAAATCCCTTCAAGGCAGATGGCTCTCCTGAACCCCTGCGGATACATTTAGCTGCAGCTCTGTTTTGCAGAGAAAGAGATGTGAGCAGGGAAGAGGTGTCGGATCATAAATGAATTTTGTCTTCAAAAAAATCTCAGATGAGAAGGGATGGTGAGTGTGGTGGTGCACAACAGAGCATCCAGCCTGTGTAAATAAGCCTCTCACAGCCTGGTGTCTGGTGTACTTGGGCTGTGCAGAAGACTTCGGTTAATCCTTGATCCCAATTGCTGATTCCTGTCTGGCTTAAGCACAGCACTGCTGGGTGCACACATTGATAAATCGAAAAGATCTTCCCTTCTCGAGGTGGTGAAGTAGGAGAGAAAGCAGAAGCAATAAGTATGAATCAGTAGCTTCTCTCTTCCCCACGGGTGTTTGAAAATGCCCATTTTCATTGTCCTGCAAGGAGCAGGGAGTTTGACTCGATGATTCTTACGGGTCCCTTTCAACTTGAGTTATTCTATGATCGTATGATTCGCATTATCCTTTTTCTCTAGTGATTGTTAGGAAGCCTGGGAAGGGGCTGGAGGATTTTACTCTCGTACTTTTGAGCGCCTTAGTAAAAGCGTTGGTTCATTTCATAGTCAGTGAAGGAGAAGACATTGTCAACCAGAAAGTATGGCATAGCCAGGTTAAATCTGGAGGTGCTCCTAACGTAAGCAGCAGAACTTGCTATTGGGTGAAACTTCCCCTCCTCTTCTCTCAGCTGAGCTTTGTATAGAGAATGGGATGAAGAATCTCATCTTAGTCTACCTTTTGCGAGGTTGATGGTCCTCACAGACATTTTCTTACCCCAGTTGAACTTACCTTGTGTAACTTGCCTGGTGCTGTTGCTGTCTCTCTGCAGTATGAGCTGGCCACGGGGCGATTCCCCTACCCCAAGTGGAACAGTGTGTTTGACCAGTTGACACAAGTAGTAAAAGGAGACCCACCGCAGCTGAGTAACTCAGAGGAAAGGGAGTTCTCCCCGAGTTTCATCAACTTCGTCAACTTGTGGTAAGTGTTTCCTACTGAAAGCGCTTGGAGTTGGCTTGTTTTGTCATTGCTAGATATTTGGCAAGGGTCAGGTGCCAAGCATTTTGTTTCACATTCCTGCGCCAACGTGAGGGTAAGGACCTTTCACATTTCACTGTTTGGGAGCGATGGGAGCCTTGTCTGGGTGAGGGCTGAAGGGCAGACCTTTGCTGGGATTCAGTGCTCAGGAGAGGCATGATAAGACCCACGGCGGGAGGTTTGTGTGACCAGGTAAGGCCCTGTTCCTTGGTATGGCACAGCCTTGGGACAGACCTGCCGTTTGCCCTTGTGCAGGCAGAAGCTCGAGACACCTGGCAGTATCGTCTCATGGTTGGGCTGAGGATCTGTACTGGTCCTGCCTTGTGCCTGGCAAAGCCAGGAGCCTTCCCACCCAGTTCTGCTCAGCACAGTGACGGTCAGGACCTGTAGCGGGTGGCTTGCTTGGTTGTTGGCTTCATGTCAGTCATACTTCAAGGTCAAGACTAGAGGTGCTTTTCTGCGAGGGCAGAGCCTCTGCGGCACGGTCAGCCTTGGGTGGGGAGTGCGCAGTGTCGGCGCAGAAGGGGCTTGGGGCAGTCCATCGGCCTGCCACGTGTGCGTGGTCCTGCTTGGGTTACGAGCCAATTGTGAATTTTCTGATTAAGTACTTTTCTATCAAAATGTGAAAGGTGGTCAACATAATTTCGTTAACCTAATACTGAAGCACACAAGAGATCCACCAGTGTGATCTGCGTTCCTCTTCTGGGACCTTCTGGCAAACCCAGGTGATGGACATCCCCAGGACACGGGTGTCCAGCTCAAAGCTCTGTGACAGGGGGACTCAGCTCTAGACAATTTTATCTTTCAAGAGGTTTTGTTTCAGGGTTTTCCATCCTCTGGAGATGCGAAAGTTTCGGGTTCAAAATGGGAGAGGCTTTTGGCTTTAGGTTTTACTTCCTTTCAGAATTGTGAATTTTTATGGAGGCCAGGTTCCACGTTCCAGCTGGCTGTGAGGAGGGCTTGGGTGTTGTCTTTGGGCTGCAGAAAATACAGCATCAAAATGGTTTGCTGCTCAAAAGAAGTTTCCATTTTTCAGTCAAAACTGGTGTGGTATTTGGTTAGAAAGTCGGGAGTTGCTTTCCCCATGTACAGCACAAGCAGTAGTTTGTTTCCCACCCAGCTTTCCCGAGAGATGCCCGATCATTACAGAGTTTGCAGAGCCGGGAGCTGGCTCTCCTGCGCTGTGTGCACGGGGGAGTTTGGCTCCAGATCGCCCAACAGAGGAACCTGTGGGGCATCTCTGCTAAATACCAGCGTCTGGGGCCCGTGGGTCTGATAGGTAAATTCAGATTTCCAGCCCATTTGCTCCTCGCAGGACCTGCTGCTCTGGAACAGCCACAACACAGAGAGCACAGGACAGTTTTCAGTCTAATTCTGGGTTTTGTTTAATCTGGCTTTGTAAATAATCTGAATTCTGCCTGGAATATTTATGATGTCTTCATATCGACACTGTAATAAATATTTCTCTTAATAACCTTTAGTTAGGCGCAAATCTTTGGTGTTACTAAGCAGGCAGGTGAGTCTCCAAAAGGCTTTTAGGTGCTTTTAGGCGATGGCATAAATCTCCTGGGCATTACCCTACAAATGTGAATCTAATAATCTTCTGTTTTCGTGCATTCAAGAGTCAAGAAAAATGTTGAAAGAGAGTCCTGCAGTGTTGCTGCCTGCTCACCATGATAGATCAGGGAGGAAAGGATATTTTCGATAATGTTAAAAAGTTTCTGGGAGGGTTTTTTTTTGGTGGGTTTTTTTTTCGGGTTATTTTTTTTGGCGATTTGCTTTGGATGCCAACAGCGCTGTGAGTGCCTGGGTGGAACATTTTCCCCCTGCAGCCCACCTCCCTGCGTCAGATGCCTCTCCGAAGTCACGCTTCTCCTGGGGCTGCGTACAGCCATGCGGCTTTCTGCTCCAGAGTTTGCGGAGTGTCCCAGCTCTGCGGCTGGACTGCGCTGGCCGCCGCGGGGCTCGCCGTGTGGCAGGCAGCTCGGCCAGCTCCTCCTGCGCTGTGCCCGGGGAGGAGATGAGATGTTCCTGCGAAGGCTGTACGGCACCTGGGGCGGCCACTGGCCACTCCAGACCCGCAGCTTCACCTCGAGCTGGAGAAGAAATGAAGAATTTCTAGGACTGCTTTATGAAAGTGTGCATGGAAATTTCGGAGCAAAACTCAGTCTGTGAGCTGGTCTTGACTAGTTGCCTTAAAGGAGGAGCATATTTGAACCCCCAAAGTCGCTGAGGTTGGAAAATGAATTGCAGTTGGGTAGCAAAAGCTGCAGCGAGGGGGTCTGTGCGGCGGCCCTCTGCCCCCGCGCAGCGCTGCAGGCAGGTCGCAGGGCAGAGCAGCGTTCGTTGCCCTCTGCTTCTCCGAATAACCTGAGGCCGTGCAGCAGTGGTGCTGGAGCTTGAGAAGGGTCGAGCCGGAGCAGGCAGGGATGGACAAGCAGCTGTTGGGAATTCACCAAACTCCCCTCGTTTGGACAAGACCCCGCACCCCCCTTTCTCCTCCCGGTGGTGCAGCTCTGGCTCCCGGGGCTGGGGCTGCTGGCGCTGCGCGTCGCCGAGCCCCGTCCTGCGGCCCCTCTGCCTCTGGTCCCTGTCGCCTCTCCTGTCCCCCACCGTGTCCCCCACTGCAGGGGCTTTGGTGGCCTTTGCGGCCGCCTGCCATCCCCCTGCGCTGGGTGGGTGGCCAGGCTGCTGGCGGAGCCCCGCAGGAGGGGGCACTTTCCAGCCGGGCCCCTCTGTCCCCGGCCACCCGTGGGCAGCCGTGTCACCTCTCCTGTCCCTTCCCGGTGGCTGTGGCCTGCTGAGCGCTGGGTGTGCCACCAATGCCGGGCATGAGCCGGGAGGGCCTGGGAGCCCGGACCTGGCCCTGCAGAGTGGTTTGGCCGTCCGCTGACTGCTGCAGCCCCGGTGCCTGCCCCCGCAGGCAGAGACGACGGCATGGCGCCTGTGTCACCCCTCTGTGCCCTGACAGGCAGTGCTGGCTCTCCTCTGCCTGTGAGCCCCGCTGCCCCACGGATGGAGGACAGGCCAGTTGCTGCTGACCAAAACTTGTGGTTGTGCTGCAGTCAGACCTGTTTGTGTGTGGAGGCAGTGGCAGTCGGGATGGTGTTCCGCTTACAGCTCCTTTGGGCTCCATCCCCAGCAGGTTTTGTTGGTGGCCACACTTGCTGTTCACCCGTGTGAGGAGGGAGGGAGTCCCTGTGGTCACTCACAGCGTGACGAGGATGGTTTTCCCAGAAGACACATTCCTGGACTTGACTGGTTTGGGAGGCTGTGAATCCCACCACGGCAGCAGTGGATTCAATGTCGTGTCGTGTAAAAATTTGCATTTGATGTCTGTAACAATTTCCCCAATCCCACCCTCTCCTAATTCTCTTTCTGCTTTCTTTAGCCTTACAAAGGACGAGTCCAAAAGGCCAAAGTATAAAGAGCTTCTGGTGAGTGCGAAGGGCGACTGCCCGCAACGGCCCTCGTGGCTGTGCCGGTCACACAGCGGAGCCGGGTCGCGCGTCCGAGGTCGCTCCGTGTCTTCACGGGCCATCAGGGCAGGGAGTTCACCTCCACAGCCTGAGGAAGAGCACCACCTCCGTGCCACCGTCTCTGGCCTGCGGTCATGGCGGTGGGCGAGATCGTTAGTGCCTGTACATAAATACAGGAGAGCGGTGGGGGGGATGTGCCCCGTTGCGGTGGGTGGGTGATCCCTGAAGCGGGCAGGCTCGGGCAGAAGCATGTGTGCCGTGTAAACGCTGCCTTTGCTTGCGGTGCTGGTGCCGTGCCGGAGCCCTGTCGAATGGCTGCCAGCGCTGTCTCGTGTGAGTGCCTCCAGCGCACCGGGCACACGATGACGGTGGGAGTGCTGAGGCAAAAGCGATCCCTGAAAGCACGGCTCTGGAGCAGGACACCAGCAGAGCCTGTCTGGGATGGGGGGGTCCTAAGGGAGGGAACGCAGTGAGGCTTTTGGGATGGATAAGGTACGCTTGGCAACCATGCATCTTCAAGGAGCTCTGGGCAGCTGGAAACCACCTCTTCAGGGGATGCGTGAAACCACGGCCTGGGTCCCTGCTGGTGGTGGTGCGATACAAAAGGAGTGTGCCTGGTGTCCTGGCCCAGGGTGTCCTTGTCTCCCCAGCTGCTCTGCGTTGGGTCCGGCCAGTACGGCCTCCTGGGCAGAGCAGAGGGTCGGGGTTCAGCAGAACTGGGCTTGGGTCCTGGTCTTCTGTTTGACCTCTGCAAGTCGCGTCTCCTTGTCACTCCTGTCTCCCCATTGCTGATGAGGCTGACAGTGAAACCTCTCTTGAAAGTATTTCAGTGCATGTCCATGCTACGAAGGAGCCAGGTGCTGCCAATACTGTGCCCTCGCTGCCTCCAGCCCAGCAGTTTCTGACACCTCTGGAGTCCCATCCCACCTCCGTACTGCACATTATGGGTTCCCCATATGTAAAAGCCATGGACCAGGCTATGTCCTATTGTCCTACAGCCACCACCAGCCCCTGTCTTCTCGCATCAGGCAAATCCATACGCTAAGCTTTTGTCTGCGGTTGCCAGCATGTGTCAGAAGGGTGAACGTAACCTTCTTGTCTCTTTATCTGATTGCAGAAACATCCCTTCATCCTGATGTATGAGGAACGCACAGTGGATGTTGCATGCTATGTTTGTAAAATCCTGGATCAAATGCCAGCAACTCCCAGCTCTCCAATGTACGTCGATTGATATTGCTGCTACATCAAACTCTAGAAAAAGGGCTGAGAGAAAACAAGCTGTAAAGAATTTTCATCACATATTGCAGTGTTTTTAATGCTCGCCCAGACACCATGTGCAATAATATTGGTGTTATTTCCATCCTGTCTGTATACTGTTGTCACATATAAAGTGCATCCCTGTAATACCTGATCACACAGTGTTAGTGTTGGTCAAAGAGAGACCTCATCTTGCTCTTTTGTGGACATATTCATGAAATGTGGAAATAAGTACATTTATTTGTTGACCGTGATTGGATAGCACCTAAAATTCATTTCTAGACTCAAAACTTGGAGACTTCTCAGCAGCTACTGGAAAGATTTTTCTCTCAAACTCTTCCAATTGTTGTTTCAAGTAATAATAAAAAGCAAACAAACAAAAGTTAGGCGTTGTCTGTCTGAACATTAAGAGACTTTGCCTGGAGGGAGAAGAACTTGCTTAACCAACGAGATGCTTTGCCTTCTGGAGCTAGAAAGGCAAAGGAGAATTTTATTCTTCACAAAGTGCAATAGATTTACTGCTATGAAATTCTGTTGCTTTACAGTCGCAGTGTACTTTCTGGGGACAGTGTGCTCAGCTGAACTTCCTGTTAAAGAGAGATCTTGTTAAATATAGTGAATATGTCTTTACCAAAAATATGTTGCGTTGAAAGAGGCTAACATTAAACTATTCAGAGATGGGACATAATGTATTCTTTCTCCTTTTACCAAGCCAGCCACTCTTCACTCTTAACTAGGTGTCCTGTAAATTGTTACCTGGTAAGATAAGACCTTTGACCTGAAGAATTATTAAACTACTCAATTGAATTTAACCTGCTTGTGACCTGATTTATAGCTGCACAGTGCTCACCACCCGCTGGCTCCGCTTTGACTTCGATGAGTGCCGTTCACAAAGTCTGCAGCTGTTTTAATGAGCGGCAAACGAATGGCTGTGATTTCTAGCCAGTGTTACTCGTGTTCTTCACCGTCCCCAGCCCTGGTGCTAGTGCCGTGTCACTGACCCCGCCATCAGCCCGGCAGCGCTGCCACCTCCCAGCCCCGTTTCCCTCGCAGGAGCAAACCTCAGCGCTTCCTTCTCGCCACGGCACACAGGACGGCGGGGATGTCCCCCCGCCGCGCTGGGGACCTATGCCGCCCCGGTGCCGCCAATGTCACGCTCTGCTTAGCTTGCTGGAGACCTCGTTCACCACCTTCTGGGCATATTTAACCTCCTTTGTGACCCTCTGTAGTTCTTGTTACTGCACCCTGGAGCAACTCTCACTGAGGTTGTTTGGTGCAGATGGAGATGAGGTGGAGATGAGGGAGCGTCTGATGCCTTGTGGGCTTTTAGCTGACCCGACCAGGCCAGGCAAGCTGTCATCTCCTGGCCCTCTGCTGACTAAAAAAGTGCATCAGTCTATTTTTTTTTAAATTGGCATAGTTTTCAAAGATTAATTGTTCCTGAATTTTATTTTTTTGTCCAAAAATTGCAGCTTTCAGGCATTTAGTAGCATACCAGGGCTACGATGGAGGCTGCAGGGTCTCTGATTTCCATTTTGAATTGTCTAGTTTAGGCACTTGGTAGGACTTCATGGCTGTTAGAGCAACCTGCTGCCAAAGCTCTGCAGCAAAACGACCCAGGACGCAGAGGGCTGGAGACGCAATGGGAGTCAAACGACAGCGGTACTGGCAGGATCCCCGAGGAAGGGGCTTCCCACGTCAAACCAATGCTGCCGAGCGCAAACTGGGCTGATGTGGGAGCACTGGAGACCAGCACGTCCCTGCCCCGGCTGCTCAGTGCAGGAAGGAGAGAGCCAAGGCCGTGCTCGTGTGGACGGACACCCGGTGTTTCTCTAGCTGCTGAGGTGACACCCTCGCCTAAGGCTTGCAGCGCTGCACATCTCCTGCTCGGCTGTCGGAGCTGGTCCCTCTGGCGCTGAGGCTGACGCCGATGGCATCCCTTGGGGCGCAGCGTGCCCGGCCGGGCAGGGGGGTGCAGTCCTCCCGCCCTTCCTGGATTATCTTTCTCCGGGGCCGCTCGTCGGGGAGGCAGTCGCTAAAGTCTTCCCAGAACGGAGAAGGCAGAGCTTTCTGCAGTAACTAGTCATTCCCTGCAGCTCTGATGAATCACATGGAAGGATCAGTGGAACAAGATACGTAGCGTATCTAAAGAGGTAATTCTCCCTCCAGTCCTGTAGCCTCCGAAAACGCGGCTTTTCTCAGGCTTGGCAAGTCCCCGCAGCTGTGGTTCATCTCAGCAGCCTTCAGCCACCCGTGACGGGACCTCGGGCGCGCCGAGTCTGGCGGGCGCTGGCTGAGGGGGGGGTAGAGACACCCAGATCCAGGAAAGGCGGAGGCGTGCAGGGGTGCTCTGCCTCTGCCCCCGCCTTTCAGACAGTACAGTCTAATTCACACCCAGTGACAGGGAGATAAAAAAACTTTGAGGGCCAACACTGAGATGGAGCCTCCCCAAAATCGGTTTCCCTCCAACGCAGGTGACTGCCTTGCTCTGCTCTGTTGGCACGGCCGGGGTCCATTCTCTCTCCCCCCCAGGAGCGTGTCTTCAGCAGCGCGATGGGTTTGCTTTTGACGGATGGGAAATGGAATCGGGAAGCTTTGAGCTGCCAGTGACAAAGTCAGGGTTGAGGTGCTGTGGCAGGGGTGGCTGGACAGAAGGACGGGTGTAGTGTATTAAACATAGATTATTATAAAGGGTGCACCATTTATTATGATGTATCTTTATTAAAAAAAGAAAAAAAAAAGGTGTATAGTGTTCAGAAGCTGTGAAAATAGTGTAAGAACTGTACATTGTGAACTCTGGATATTTTTTTTTTCTTGTACCATAGAAAAAATGTATAAAAATTATCAAAAAGCTGATGTGCAGGGATGTTGCCTTATTGTCTGTAAAATGGAGCTCAGGAACATAACCGCTTCAAAGAGCTTCAGAATATTTTATCCGGTATGCTGGTTTGACTTCCTCCTCTATTTAAGATATTATACATGGATCAGAGTGTTTATGTAATAGTTCTATCCTTTTGCCTGCAGGTCAGTTGTAATAAAACTAGGATGCGACTGTGACCTTGTTATTTTCATTTCGTAAGGTCAGACATGAATGGGAAGATTCATTAAAAGCTCTTGAAATACCTGGCTTCCAGGCCCTTCCTCCAGGTGGAAAAGCAGCCTTCAAAACAGCTTATGCTAAATTTAGAAAACAAAACAAAACAAACAAACAAAAAAAAAACCACCAACCAAAAAGGCGTAGGGAGACCTGGATGTATTTTCTTTCGCTGGAAGACTGCCGAGCCCTCTGTGCTAATGGGCTGCCTCAGGTGAGCACCGTTTGCTGCACAGGGGGGTTCTGGTGGCTCAGGACACGTTTTCCCTGCCAGGAGGGCAGGCGGCCGTGCCCGCACTCCCGGGAAAGGGCAGCTGATGCTCACAGCCTTTCAGGCTGCTTCATTTATATAGGGGGCTGGAGCACCGCTCCTATGATGACAGGCTGAGAGCGTTGGGGCTGTTCAGCCTGGAGAAGAGAAGGCTCCGGGGAGACCTTATTGCGGCCTTCCAGTCCCTAAAGGGGCTACAGCAAAGCTGGGGAAGGACTTTTTACCGGGGCACGTAGTGATAGGATGAGGGGGAATGGCTTCAAACTGGAAGAGGGCAGGTATAGATTAGATAGTATGAAGAAATTTTTCCCTGTGAGGGCGGTGAGCCCCTGGTGCAGGTTGCCCCGAGAAGCTGTGGCTGCCCCATCCCTGGAGGTGTTCAAGGCCAGGTTGGACGGGGCTTGGAGCAACCTGGGCTGGTGGGAGGTGTCCCTGCCCAGGGCAGGGTGGTGGAACTGTATGATCTTCATGGCCTCTTCCAACCTAAACCATTCTATGATTCTATGACAATTTTTGTAAGAGCAGTCCATGTCTGCAAAGTCCAGATGATCTAAGAGTACTGAGTGCTGATAATTCCTACTGCCAAACCTCCTGGTGCTGGGACAAGTGTTTCTCCTGCCTGGAAGCCACAGAGGGCTTGGAGACTGTCCAGGCAGGTGGGCAGAACTGACCCCAGTGACCCCACTTGGAGAGAAGACAGTGTCGGGGAGAGGGGCTGGCCACGCGTGCCTGTAGTGCTCAAACTGGTTTGATGGGACTGCCCCAGGAGTGCCCAGTGCAGTGACGGGGAGAGCCAGAGCACAGTGGCAGGGATCATTGGTCACGCCACAGCTCAGGACCAGAAGTACTTAGGAACGGGTGGAGGAACCTGGCATTGACTCTCACAGTGTCTCTTCATGTGAAGGGAGAGAATTTTATGTAGAGAAGGGAAGGCAGATAACGGAGCTGAGGAAAGTCCTGCTGCGTAGAGGTACACAGTGTGAAAGGTTAGCAATGGCTGAAGTCTGTCAGTTTGCATAAATTCAGTGTTTCCACCACATGAAGCTTTTCCTGGAAGGTTCCTGTTGCCAGCACAATCATTGGGATATTTTGGACCACCTGCTGTCCCCACTCTTCAGCCAGAGCCCAAGATCCCTGATTTGGTGATCTGCAGGTAGAAGACAAAATCCAATCACACCCCAGGGAGAGCCCTTCCCTGCTGGGCAGACGCTGGAGGACCCAGCTCCTCACCTTACAGCTCCTTTTTCCATGAATCGGAGCTGCTCTGGGATTCTTTTCCTTTTGTACTGCAACCTGCCTTTGTGTCCCAACATTTGCTCTGGAGGAAGCTGTCACAGCTGAAGGAGCTGAAAGAAGCTGGTGGTTGGATGCGAGGCCACCTGCACATACCCTGCACTGGGTGTTCCCATGCTCTGCAGAAGGCAGAGGATCCCTCTCGTCTCTTTTCCCCTGTGACCGTGTGGCATGCAGAAGGGAATGTATTTGTGGCCATTTCAGTTCCTCTCAGTTGCCTCTTGTTGAACTCATGCTTAGTTTTTCCTCCTGTGGACTCTTTTCCTTGCCCATTTGGACTTCAGTGCCTTCACTGCGGACCTCTGTTGTCATTGTATCACTGCTGAGGGTGGTACAGAAAACCTCTGGCCCACATCCCAGATGCCGGCAGTGTCTCAGACAGGACCCACACCTGCGCGGTGCCACTGTTTCTGCTCCTTTGAGCCCTTGGACAATTCCGACATTCCTTGCTTGAGTGACTTATGATGGCTTTCTCCAACCCTGGGGCTGGGAGTCCTCCTACAGGCATCATGATCAGGTTCAATGGCTTGACTCTGGCTTCTCCTTCTGTGCCACCCTGTGGACTCTGAGGTTGCCCTGGGTTCTGTACTCATCCTCAACGTTGAGGAGCAGATGTTTGAGCCAGCCTCCAGGTAGACTTTGAGCCATTGACCACTTTCTTTGTGCCCAGTGGTCCCGGCTGGCACGTCATACCAATTCCTCACACCTTTATGCTCACTTGCATGGCTGAGGTGCTTCTCAGATCTTCACCAAGCATCATATAGCATCCAGAAAAGCATACTGTGCTCTCTTATTATCATATGTCTGTGGAACTCCAAGACCAGCTTTGAGGTTTGGATGAGTTCAAACACATCCTTGCCTGGACCCAAGCAATATGAATGCAGAAGTGCACCACCACCTATTCCTGTCAGGAGCACTTTGAGTAGTCTGCATTTCCACTAATCTTCTGCTTGGCTTCCCCTAGCCTTCATCCCAGCCTCTTGTTTCCTTTGGTGGCCAGGTAAGCATAAATGAAGTGCTCAGGCCTGGGTTAACACCATAGGTGCTGCTCAGAAAAATAGCTCCATTTTCACTGTGACTCCTGGTACAAATCACAAGCGTTGTCATTGCTTTGAGCATGTTAAAGGTGTGGGGAAAGACAGAGCGGCTGCTCTGATGAATAAGAAGAGAAAGCAGCTCTTGAATTTTTCCATTCTGTTTGAAGCTGTGCAAGCGCTCGGAGAACAGGATGAAGCACAAACTCCCTCTTCTGGAGATACACTGTGCCACCGTTGTATTGGGAATAAAACAGCAGAGCAGGCTGGCTGGCTGGATCGTGCAGTGTCTGCCAGACAGTGTGTGACCAAAAGCCATCATCTTTGCAAAAATCCCAGATGGAAGGGCTGGGCAGGCCCTACTGCCAGGAGAAAGCCAGCATCTCCAAGCACTTCCTGCTTCAGACTACAGAAGAGCTGGGTGCGGGGATGCTACTCTGCAGGTGTGGCTGTGCTAACGCTCCCAAAAGCACACACAGGCTCAGAAAGTGGGAGGGGTTAAAGGGTTTGGTGTGTATAGAAAGGCCATCTGCTCACACTAGAGAAGGTTCCAACGTTGTATGGTGTCTGTGTGTGTGTCCATTCTTGTGCTTGTGTGAGTGCAGACACCAGCGCTACACTGAAAACCACTGGAGAAGGTGCTTTGTGTGAGCCTGACATCTTGTTAGACACGAGACACCTGCTTATTGGCAACCATGCCTCATCGTCCTCCCCAGAGCACTTCTGCTCTGTCCCTTCTTTTCCCAAATTTGGTCTATGCTCGACAAATTTGGTCATGCTTGACATCTGAGAGAGCTGGGGTTGTTCAACGAAGAAGAGAAGGTGCCAGGGAGACCTTATAGTGGCCTTCCAGTATTTGAAAGGGGGCTACAAGAAGGCTGGGGAGGGACTTTTTTCAAGGGCATGTAGGGATAGGACAAGGGGGAATGTCTTCAAACTGGAAGAGGGGAGATTTAGATGAGATATTAGGAAAACATTTATCACTGTGAGGGTGGTGAGCCCCTGGTGCAGGTTGCCCAGAGAAACTGTGGCTGCCCCATCCCTGGAGGTGTTCAAGGCCAGGTTGGACAGGGCTTGGAGCAACCTGGGCTGGTGGGAGGTGTCCCTGCCCAGGGCAGGGGGGTGGAACTGGATGATCTTGAAGGTCCCTTCCAACCTAAACCATTCTATGATTCTATATAAGTCAACCACCATAGAAAGACAAGAAACAAAATTGGCAGGCCTGAATTCTTTCTATGCCCCCGGGAAGAAAGTTTACTTCAGTGTCTGATCATGGAGGCAGTTCTCTTGGCCAGACAGGAGTGCAGCTTGTTGGACAGACATGGAGCCAACTAATGCTGCAGCAATCCATATTTTGTTCAGTCAGATTATTTTGAGAAGATGAGGAGATCCTGCATGACCCTCTGAGGAAATGGATTTTCTCTCCACGTTCAAGATGGACTGAGAACCCGTCTGCTGCAGCACACCAGTAGCTCCATGGACCCATTACAAGTGATTTGTCTTGAGAAGATGTTGGGCGTTTCTGAGAAGATGAGAAGAACTTCGATATGAGGCCCACCAGACATTTGCAGAACTGGTTCACGAGCCATTCAGTTTCTAATCCTGCTGGCTGAGGAGACATGGTGAAATCTCAGTGCTCCACAGAAGCACAACCCTGCAGTGCTGCTCCATGCAAGCAAGCACACCCTGGCTGGCTGAAGATGCTTTAAGAGAAAAAACCACCAAAACATGGAGAAAACAGTGATGGGTGCATGATTGGAAATTGTAGCTCAACCTTCTGTATGTGCAGACAGCTATCGTTCTCCTGGTTCCCTGCACCAGGATCCTGCGTTTCTTTCTCCTTCTGTATCTGGGTTTGAGCTGGAAGAGCAGGAGAGAAGCAAATGAAGAAGGACAGAAAGATTCAGATCCTGGGATTCCATATCATAGTGATATCATTACTGAAAACATTTGAATCTGATCCCAATTTCAAGAGGTCAGTGGAAACCATCTTGAAATCCAGCCAATTCTGCTTCCTGCAGAAAAGTCGGTACAGCTGAAGCCACATTTTTGATGGGATCACTACCAGCAGTGCGTGATTTGAATGCAGGGGCATTTCCAGTGAGGGGTGCCAGAGCCACTTCTTCGCATGGTGGTGTCTGAGGTTGGCACCAGGAAGGGCAGGGTTACTTGGATGGGAGAGGTTTAAGTGTCCGTGGTGAACATGTTTTCTTACCAGGTGAGCAATGCAGATGTTCCATGCCCTCTCCCGAGGTCCCATACTTTTGTAGCATTGAAGCCCAGTAAATACGGTGCTGCTGCTAGGAGGCCACAGCCTTGTGCTAAGCTAGCGAAAGGGGTCTCAGGACTTGTCAGGCCTTGTCTGAACTGGTCTTTGCCTGCCTGGAGCTTTGCTTTAAGATCG
>VUYV01000430.1:293461-505230 GCA_008711295.1 Anarhynchus alexandrinus
ACAGTCAATATAAATTAGAAAGTTTGCTGAGCAGTTTCTCTCTCCCGTGATGGCTGCCATCCTGACAACCCCTCACCCCGGTGCCGGAGCCCTGAGCTGTTCCCTTCCTCCCGAAGCCGCAGCGCTCGCAGTGTCCCACATTGGCTGTCACTGCTGGGAGTGCACGGCTTCTGCGGATGGAATGGGCTGAGTATAGTCCTTGGGTATTTTATATTGGTATCAAGGTCAATACTGGTTCTTTAGTGCTATTAATGTTAATTATTTAGCTTTATTGTATTAAATCTGTTTTTATCTCAACCCTCAGATTTCCTTTTTTTTCCCAATTCCCCTTCCCGGGTGGGGAGGGGTCATCGGGTGAGAGAATGATCGTCTAAACGACAATAAATTGTTGTGGGTTCCCACAAACCATAACACACAATCTTGTATATATTTTGTAACTAATTGCTAGCTGTAATGAGAAGTTCTGTGTATAAATAACTATCTGTGCTTCTACAGTAAAGTGCATGTAGAGGACTACAGGGACAGGGTGACAGCGGTGCCTGAAGGAAGAGGCACGGGATGACGCCAGAGGCCACAGGGCCATAAGTATCTCATCAATGGTCAATCACTGGTCATCAAAGGAATGTGACTTGGGGGTGGGGGTAGGGTGAAACCAGCCTTAAACAAAGAACAATCCTCTTCCATATGTAAATCACACCAAGTACAGTAAATTCAGATGTAAGGTGGAGTTATATACCAAGGAAGAGTGAGCTCCTGAGCAAAGGTGTAAAAATTAACTGTTTCCTCCAAGAGGAAGAAAAACCCATCATCAGCAGCATCTGCTTCTCCTGGGAAGGACTGAGGATGCTGACACATGCCATGGCACCCCACACCCTCCTCCTCCAGGCTGAAAGCCTCAGAGAGTAGTGAAAGGTGAGCAGAGCCCCCGTGAAAGGGGGTGGGTCGGTACAAGGAGGTCTGTGAACATTGATTGGAATTGTATGTAACAGAAAATATTGGTGTCATTGTAACTGGAATAAAACTGGGTTTTTTTGATTCAACTCTTAAGATGTTAATGAAACTAGCAATAAATTCATTACTTTGTATAAAAGCATGTTTCCCTTTGTGTGCAACAAAATTTTGCGTATAAGAAACCAGTAGGAATACAAGGAGCTTAGTCTGTAACTTGCGTGCAACGAGTTGGTAGAAGTTTGAGGGTGGGAGTGCTGTGATAACAAAAAAAAAAAGCATCTCTCTGAAGACCATCTTGTCATCCTGTGGGTAAGCCAAGATGTGCAGACAGCTTTGGTGATCTCGAATAAACCTGTCAGAAGGGCTGAGAACAGATGCTTCCCCTGTCACTTGGGAGGGAAAACTGTGCCTAAAACATTGTCTTGACCGGAGAGCTGGTGGAAAGATCCCGTTGACATCTCAGTGCAGCCTGTGGAGGAAGCATTGGATGGTGCACTGAGCCAGGCATCTCGCATTTACAAACCTAGCAAAGAAATGAAAAACTTTATTTGACTCTTGGAACATTTTTCTTTATGTTTCCTGTATTTTTCAGGCAGAAAGGCCCAGGGAGAGCTGGACATCACTGGGATCCTCCAGGGATAGAGGTTTTTCCTTCATTGAATCCAGGCTTTGATGGGAAGAAAAACCCCAAGACCCTAAAATCCCTTGGGACAGCCTGTGTGGGAAAATCACCCACACACTGAAGGCACTAACTCCTTCGGGGCATGGAGAGTACAGCTCACCAGCAGGTGCTGAGCAAAAGAAGGCAGAGCATCCATGGCTTTGCTCTGACACAAGGTGTACCAGGAAGGACAAGGGTTACCTGAGATGCAGGACACCACAGGATGGGAGCGGGATTACAAAGCAGTAGGGAACAACCCTGAAGCTGTAAATGTGAGGGCCTTGCAGTGACTGGTGGGGTCAGGCTCTGGCATCGCTGCCAGGGAGGGCAGGAAACTGAAACACCTCCCAGACGGCACCCAAGGGTCACGCCTGGCCAGCAAGCTGCTGGGGAGCTTCATGATGGTGGCTGAGCATGGATGGGGCTTTGCTGGTGCTTCTCTGGCCAAGGCATTGGGAGGGGAGAACAGGTCCTGTCCTGCCAGCACAGCCCGTGCTTTCCCAGGGGCAGCTCCAGTGTGGCTGGGAAACCGACGGCTGGGGCAGAGCTGAGCAGAGCTCCTCTCCAGGCAGTGGAGGAGCTGTGCCATGGGTACCTTTTGGGGTCTGGAAGGAGACCTCAGGAGACCCTCCAATCCCTCCCTCTGCCCCCAGCAGGACCTTGGTCTGGACTCAGCCTCTCCAAATGCTCTGGTCCAAACCTTGGCACCTGGCAAGCATCTTTGCTGCACTTTAAAGCTGGGACCCCCTGTAGCACTTGCCCCGCTCTTTGCCTCTTACATCGGGAGACTGGCAGCTTGTCCTCCCCGCTCCTCTCCCGCAGGCTGAACACCACAGGCAGGCTTTCCTCAACCGGCAGACAGGACAGGGGAGTGCTCCTGTCCATCAGTATTCCTGAAACAGTCCTAGACTGAGGCTCGTCTTCTCATTCTCCGAGTAACCATAACTTGGCTCAGTCCAGGCAGTTTATCACAACACATTTTGTTGCAGAAAATAGTTTAGAGATTAAAAGGATGTTTGTAGGCAGTAGTTGTTTTTTCATCTACATCTTTTCAGATTCACTTCTGCAACGTCTCAGGCTGTTACACCTTTTAAGCCATCTGTGGAGACACAGGCTGTTCTTCCCTGCAAACAGGTGGGGGAATGTCCTGGGAACCCTTTATTAATCAAAGGAAATGTCCAATGAATCTGGAAACCAACACTAATACACACCAAGGAGGAGGAGCCAGAGTCCCCTGGGGGAGAGCTCTGCAGCCCTGCCTCTGCCGCTTGCCTGTGGGCAACAGGAGGTTCAGCTGCGTGGGGAGCTCTGCCCGTGCCCACCACGTACATGCCCTGTGACCAGCAGCCCACCGCCGCCAGGAGCTCAGCTGCTGGAAGATGCAAAAGGGTTTGGGCAGGTGCCAACTGCTGCCTTTGAAGGGGACACTGACCCGAGGAGCAGGAGAACAAAGCAAAACCAAAGCCAACGGTGGTTGGTTTTTCAGTGGTGCCCATTGATAGGACGAGGGGTAATGGGCACAAGCTTGAACATAGGAAGTTCCATCTTAACATGAGGAGGAACTTCTTTACCTTGAGGGTAGTGGAGCACTGGAACAGGCTGCCCAGAGAGGTTGTGGAGTCTCCCACTCTGGAGACATTAAAAACCCGCCTGGACGCTGTCCTGTGCAACCTGTTGTAGGTGACCCTGCTCTGGCGGGGGCGTTGGACTAGACGATCTCCAGAGGTCCCTTCCAACCCTGACTATTCTGTGATTCTATGATTCTGTGGAAGAAAAAGCCTTCAGAAACAGGAGACTCCAGCTAGCTTGTTTAAAAATCTTCCAGGAGAAACTGTTGCTGTGAAAGAAATAATGCTGCTCTTGCAAGGACTGTAGCTGCCCCAGGGCATGGAGCTGATACCAAATGGTCGCAGTTGGGACGGTTGTGGCTGCCCCCGCTGGCAAAATCAAACAGCAAACTGCGCGCACAAGAGTGGCAAGACAAAGGGGTTTTAATAATCAAGGTGTTGCTGGTAACATAGGTAAGGAAATGTGCTTGCTTACAAGTTTGAAGCTGACAGCATCCCTTTAAATAAGGAAATACATTTGCTGAGAGGAGAAAGTTATCTGGAAAGCCCTGTACAATGATGCAGTGTAGCAGCTAACACTACTCTGTTTCAAGTGCTATTAATATTCTCCACGGACCGGCTTCAAAAAATCTCTCACTTAGAAAAAGAAATTATTTAAAAAAAAATGCAACCTGTGATTGTCTATGCTAGCAGTGCACTGTTACCATTTGTACAATAGAAAAGTGATGCTTTAAATAGTGAGTTGAAAGCTACTGCCACGTGCTTTATACAGCATGCAACAACGCCACGAACTGGAGACACAGCAGGGGCTGCAGAGCCTCCTCCGACAGCTCCAGCATCCCTGGGGGGAGCATCCCGCTGGAGCCATAGCCAGGCTGCCCACAGGCCCCTCGCGCCGGACCTCCTCCCCAGCTGCTGCATCTCCGATGTGCTGTGCTTCCAGTAACACAAATATTAAATACGCTCAGTCTGTAAATAGTTTAACAATCTTTGTCAGCAACAATATTTACTTTGGCAAAACCAGAATTGCAAAGAAGTAGACGTGTCCGTCAAACAGTCTGCAGCAAGTTCTTTGGTGGAAGCCAAGAAGTGAAGCAAAGGCTCCGTCTTGCTAGAGCCCGAGGAAGTATATTGCACAGAGACTCACAGGAGAAATGCTGGTGACTTCAAACAGGAGGCATCACTGCAGGAGAGCATCCATCTCTGCCGGCTTCAGGAGAACTAGCTCCTCCAGGCTCGGTGATTCACAGCTGTTCTCCGGATGGCCTTGCTCTGGGCTGAGCGAACAGTGACGCTGGAGTAAACTTGGGAAGAAGGGGATGACTGCTGGGGATCAAGTAGGAATGGGAAGAAGGATGGAGGGATGGATGGCAGACAAGTGGAGGCAACAAAAGCAGACGCTCACACAAAACCGCAGCCACGCAAGGGCCCACTCAGCCCTGCTCCATGTGCAGGTCACTGAGTGCCCGTTTCTGGCTCCCCCTGCTCCCAGGTCATGCAAGGCGGTGACAATCCATCCTGACGTCTGGCTGTGCAAAGGACAGCCCCTCCCAAAGCCTGGCTGTATTTTCCATACGACTCGCTCCTATCTTGGACTAAAACACATTACACATCTCTTCATCTGTACCACACTAGCTGGGACATGGCAGCTCCACCGGGATCCCACACCCCTTTGATACCTGAACCTACAGCCTGAGCAGCTGCCTCCAATGTCCAGAGCTCTCTGCTCCAAGGTCACAGGCTTCAGCATGATTCAGTTCAGACTGCAGCCAGGATGGCTCCTGGGTTTTCAGCCCTTCAGGCACCAGCAGGACATGACAAGGTGCAACCACGAACATGGTGGTCTCCATTGCTCATCCACCTGGAGCAGAGCTGTGCAGGGATTGGGCAATGCAGCTTTGGGGGCAGGAGGAAGGAAGCAAGGTGAGCCTGGCTGTACGAAGTGTGCTTGTCGCCCTGGCTGGGCGCAGCCTCCCTGCTCCCACGGCCCTGGCCTGGGCATGGCCAAGATGCGCCCAGCAGGATTGCCTAAAGGGCTGGACGGGCAGGAGGGGAGTAGAGGAGGAGGCAGCAATGGGATCTCCTCTCCATGGTTTCCCATTGCCACCCAGGTGAGGTCTCCTCACCACACAGTTTTTTCGTGAGCTGCTCCAGTTCTCACGAGAGTGACTGCTGAAACTGGGGCGGGGGTGGGGGGGTAAGGGAAGATAAAAGAAACAAAACTGAAGTTCTTGTCAATCTAAAGAAGTGTTGTTAAAGGCACTGGTGTCCTCTGGGGATGCGTCGATGGGGGAAAACCAAAATACCAGAGCTGTTGTGCTGTCAATTCGCAGTAACTGGAAATTCAAACAAGTTTATATGCTGGGAAAATGACTCCACTTTCCCCTGGTCGTGGCACATTAGCTCTGCGTGTCCTCCGGCATGACAGAAACACTGTGCTGGCTGCTGCAGGCTTACAGTATCCTGCCTCCACCACCCTCCCTTTCACCACTGCTGCAAGTGCAGGTCCATGCTGGTGTTTAGATTGAGATCGGTAACATCTAGGAAATCAATGTTGAAGATGCTGGGACCCACGGGGGTGAGCGAGCCAAAACCGGTGGCGGAGCTGGGGGGGGTGAGGTCCAGCCACTCCATCGTTTCCCATGGAGACTCAGTGAAACTCATTTGTAAACCGGAGCCATCGGCAGGGGAAGGGGAGAGCTGGGTTTCCATGGGCGAGAGGGGAGTCTGTAAAATCTCCTGGGAGGTGAGCAGTTCATCTGCGGCTTTGCCGGAGAACCCCTCCATCATCCCTTCAAAGTGGGACTCTTCTCCCCCCATCTTCAGCAGGGCAATTTCACTGACTCTCCCCAGGGGGCTGTGGGCGTTCAGCAGGACCTCGAGGTGAGCATCACTGCTGCCTGGACAGTGCTCGAAGGAGAGCTGGGCTGAGGAGACCTGCTCAAACGGGGCAGATGACTTTGGAAGAGGAGCGCTGGAGTTCCCTGTAGACACTGTTATCTGAGGTACTTTCTGGAGGCAGGACCGATCTTCCTTGGCATTGGCTGGCATTTCTGTCAACAAATGAGAGGGGTTTGAGGTGCTCTGGCAGTGCCCACCACTGCTGGGCATGGGGCACCACCACCGCCCCCTCAGCTGGGCTCTTGGGCATTGCCTACAGAGACCCGCTCCCCACTCAATCCCCTTGGCATTGCTTGTCCACCCTCCCTGTGGGAAGCCTCACACATTCCTATTTCTGACCTCGAGTTCCCTGGTTTTGGACACAGTCCCCAGGGCACAAGCACTGGCAGCTGTCCCCACGGGGCTGGGCACGGGTTGTGCACGGGCAAGGGCACAGGCAGCACTTTGCACAGGGGAGGGCACCAGCAGTGCTCTATGCGGGAGATGGCACTGGCAGCACTGGGAATGGTGGGGGACACTGGGGACTCTGCGTGGGGAGGATGCTGGCAGTGCTGTGCACAGGGCTGCCACCCTGCCGTCCCTTCTCTCTGCGCAGTCTGCATAGGCAATAACCAAGCCCGGACGACCCCACCAGGTCTGCACATGCAGGAGCAGGCTCCAGGAGGGCCAGTATGCTTTTGGATTCGATCTCAGTGGCTGCTGGCACAGGGAAGGCAAATGAAAGCTCTACTCAACTCAAGCAGCTCTGCTGGGCTGCACAGAGTATTCTGAGCCCCACGGATCAATGCTGGCTTGGAGGGGAAGCCCTGGAGAGGAACAGGGAAGCAGTGCGTACCTCCACTCTCAATCAGCACGTCCAGGAGCTCGTCCATCTGCTGACTTCGTGTCATCTGCTGCAGCAAACGACAAAGAGGAGAGTAGAGGGCGTTAGGAGGAGAGTCCCTCCAGCCACAAGCCACGTAGGTGGCTCTAGACCCCACAAATGGCTTTCTCCCATGCAGGAGAGATGCCACTCCAACAGAGGGCTGTCAGCAGCTTTCAGGTGAGCACTGCAGGGCCTTGGGACAAGCACGGCGGATCCTGGGAGCATGGTGCCAGGTTCCACCCGTCCTGCTGCTGACCCTCTGCTTAGTGGCCACCACAGACTGCTGCTTCCCAGGGCCACCAGGACACACCAACTTTTTGGACCCAGCATCTTGCCCTGGCATGTGCCTCCTTGCACTCCCTGCAGCTCCCTGGAGCAATGCATTGTCATCCTCTCCCTGACCAGAGACTGGAAGGACTTTCTGCACGCCTTCCTGCCAGCCAAAATAAGCCCATTTTTATCACTGCCAACAGCATCACTCCATTTTCCTAAAGGCACCATCATGACTGGCACTGAGGCTGCTGACAGACTCTCACAAGAAGTAAGGGGTTCGTGGGTGATGGAGACAGCCCTCCCCATGGGAACAGCGCTCCAGGATAAGGCTAAGGGAGGCAGATGGCATGGAGTAGGGCACTTTGCTAATGATGTAAAGAGGAAAGGTGAGGTTTCCTGGTGACTTGGGAATGCTCAAGAGTCTGTTTCTCACATAGCACTGAGCACCCTAAAGAAGAGTATGCCGAAGTCCTGTGGTATTTGCATGGGATGTCAGGACCCCAGGGTGGACTGGCACCTTTCATTAGCACAAAAGATGTATGGTGTCTGACTGCTTTGGGGCAGTCATTCAGCAACTAACTCTACAAGAAAAGCCCATTCTTTATGGAAACAAACCTGTTCTACCCAGAGACCCCATCACGGGGGTCTCATAACTCCTGCAGATGAGTTACATTTACCACAAAGAACACCCTGCGCAGCCCTAGCCCTATAGAAAATAAAAATCATGCAGTTACCTGCTTTACTGCATCCTCATAGGGTGGAGGCTGCTTTATCTCTGAGAGGGCTGGGCTTGACTTACAAAAACTTGGGGATGGAATAGAAAACTTTTGACCTGCCTGCGTAGCCATCTGCGTGGGGGAAATACAGGGAAACGGAGTCAATGCACAGGGAGGCATGGCGGGAGGCTCAGCTCTCTTTCACCCATGTTGAAGCCAGAGTGGTGCCAGAGAAACTAATGATTTTGTGGGTCAAATCAGCTCAAACACAGTGCCTGGCCTCCAGGCAAGAGAGAGGGAGGGAAACTAGCTTCATCAGCCTAGCTCTGAGACCCAGGGCCAGGTTGGCCTCTGGCTGCTGCTGGAGCACGGGCATGATGCCACAGAACATCCTGGTGCTTGGTCCAGCCATGAACATGCAGAGCAGGAGGGAGAGAGAAATGGTTTGCTGGTGGTCAGCTGCACCCAGCCAGTGATGCAGCGCTTCCCCAGCTGCCAGCTGCCCGCCACCCACTCTGCTGGGGACCTCCTCCATCGCCATCTGTCTGGGGGCATCTCACAGAGCCCAGGCCAGGGAAGACCACTCAAAAGAGTCACTGTTGGGTCAGCACCTAGGTTTTTCTCGTGCCTGTGACAAACACCTGCGTATTTGCGCCAGCTTCTTGCCAGTCCTCCCTTCCAGGAGGGACCTCATCTGAAGGTCCAGTGCCTGCCAGCTGCTGTCCTCATTGCCTCTAGGCCCTTGTGTGCCTTCCCCACCACATAGCTGCAGCTGTCTCGTCACATGAAAACTAGTGCCAGGGCATGCAGCATGGCCCCAGAAGGCAGATCGGATCCACAAGTGGATTCACGGCAGTGGTGAGGCCACTCGGACACCTTTCTGTGGAGGGTGGCTGGGAGGAACAGTATCACTGGCTTGGGAGGGATGGCACTCCAATGATGGGCACAGAGAGGGAGCTGTTGCTGAAGAAGGACCCTCGCCCCTGGGAGACCCTTGCAGGCAGCAGAGGAATGCCTAGGATGGGTGGTGTCGCAGCTGGGATGAGCTGCAGGACACTGTGGGGCCATACCCTCCGCATGCCCCTTGTGCTCAGACAGCAAGAAAGGAACTGGAGATGCCCCTGAGGTGTCGCTACTCCACTGACTGCTGCCCGGTCATCCAGAGCAGCCCCACTGCCTCTCTTGGAGTATCGCCTCACAGTACTGTGTTCCACTGCCTATTGTGTGCACAGCTCTGCCCCATTGCCCAGCTCACCTCTACAGCTCTGTGCCCCACTGCTGAGGTCACCCACTGCATCCCCTGCTCTCTGCCCCACTGCCCAGCTTATCCACAGCACTGCTCCCCATTGCCCAGCTCACCCAAAGCAATGCTCCCCATTGACCATTTCACTCCAGCAGCAAACCCCACTGCCTATCTATCTCACCCTGACAGCGCTGCCCATCGCACTGGCAGCACTCTGTCTCTCCACCCCTCTCACCCTAAATTGTTCCCCATTGCCCACCAGTGCTGTTTGCCAACTGCCACCTATCTCACTGTTCTCTGAATGGCTTAGAGACAACGCTGCATCCCACTTTCTGCCACCTTGCAGCACTGCACCCCACTGCCCAGCTGCTGCTGTGCACTGCTCAGTGTGTGAACTGCGGGAATGTGATTCCTGAGCTGCCCTGTTTCAGCGCTGCGCATTTTGCAGTGGCTGTTGCTCTGCTGTGCGGCTGTTGTGCACTCAGCTGGCACTTGCTGTATGTCTTGCACCACTGTCTGTGTTTCACAGACTGTATGATAGGTGTTGCCGCTGCCTGGGAAACCCTGGTAGGGTGTTGGGATAAACTGGGGCTGTGACCAGCAGCACCTTGTGCTGGTTTTGTGTGCTGGCAGCATGTGCCCTCTCCAAGCTTTTTTAGCTGTCCAGAGGGCTGAATAAGGAGTGGTGGGTGCTGAAGGGATCATGCTCTGCTGTGCTGGTTGCCTGGTGGGGAGGCACAAGCTCTATCTGACTGCAGACCCCAATTGCGAGCCATGCTCTATCTTCCCAAGAGAAGGTTTGCCATATGACCAGGGTAACTGCCCTCCTTCAACCCAGTGGTCAAAATCCCTCACACACTGCTCAGAGCCACAATGGTGCAGCAAAGATGCTGAAAAACCCTGCAACACTGCAGTGAGGGTCTCCCAGGGTGCAGGAAGCTGTGCCAGAGCTCTCCCAGGGGCTGAGGGATCTGTGATGGTGCTTCCCTGCTGTGGATAGAGCTTTGCCAGGGCTCCATGGGGCAGGGGGAGCTGTGCCAGGGCTTCCCCACGGTGGAGGGAGCCATGCCAGAGCTCCATGGGGCAGGGAAAGCTGTGCCAGGACTCCCCCAGGGGCACAGAAAGCTGTGCCAGAGCCTCCCCCTGAGGGGAGAAACAGCTGAGTTAGGGCTCTTTTAGGGCAGAAGAAGCTGTGCCCATACTCCCCCAGGGCAGAGGGAGCTGTGCCAGTGCTTAACCCGGGGCAGGGGAAGCTGTGCCAGGTCTCCCCAGGGCAGAAGGAGCTGTGCCAGGACTCCATGGGGCAGAGGATGCTGTGCCAGGACTCTCCCAGGACACAGGGAGCTTTGCCAGTGCTCACCCAGGGGCAGAGAGAGCTGTTCTGGGGTCCCCTGGGGAAGACGGGAGCTGTGCCAGAGCTCCCCCAGGGCAGAAGGAACTGCGCTAGGGCTCCATGGAGCATGGGAGCTGTGCCCACCAGGGCAATTGGATGCGGTGGCAGCAAGGATCCCCAGGAGATGCCCTGCAAAGGACCCTGAGGTGCCGTCAGCTTCTAACCCATTGTCCACCTGGGCTACTCTCTGCCTTTGCAGGCAGCCCCACATGCTGCTATGGCCTCCTGGGTACCCACCCTGGGTGCCAGCAGTCCCGGTCTGATAGGAAAGGACTCAAACTGGGATGTTTGACTGACTGACTGACCACAGACACCATCACGTTCATGTGATGCCATCTGAGGTGCTCTCCACTTACCGATGCTGTGCGAAGGCAACTGTTGGTCTGTGGGGACCCGCTGCGCCCTTCTGCCTGTGAGCCAGGGGACACCGAGAGGAGATAGTGGCTGTTGGGGGACGGTGGCAGGCTGATGTGCTGGGGGCTCTTTGCAGCCCCGAGTGGAGAATGCTGGGGGGAGCACTGCGGGCTCAGGAATGTCGAGGAGGTGATGGTGCTTTGCCCTGCAGGCTCTAAGCAATGGCTATTTACAATGTGAGGCAGCTGAGGCACCCCACAGTTACTTAACTTATCCGAGCTGCTGGCTTGGCCTTTCAAGGCAGTTTGTTTGGATGCAAATGGACAGCTGGACACTGCATTTTCTTGCTTGATGGGGACACCAAAGAAATGCTGAGCAGGCTGCTGCTTCTCCTCAAGGCCATTGCTTCTCTTTCGCTTCTGGAGCTGCATCCGTAGCTCTTCCACCTGCCTCTGCTCTTGCTGCAGCTTCCACGTCAGTTCATTGATGACCTTCTGCTTCTCCACCAGCATCTTGTCTTTCTCTGTGTCGATCCCTTCCAACTCCAGCTGGATGCTCCCCCCATTCATGCTGCTCATGAGGCTTTCTTCGGCACTGCCATGAACAGGAGATGGCTGGAGACCGAACTGTGGAGAAGAAATAGGCCCATCGTTGAATGTGTCTGGCAAAGAGCCACTCACAGAGAGGTCAGAGGAGGCTGGAGAGATGGGTGGGGTGGAGCTGGTGCTGCCAAAGTGGTAGAAGCCATTTGATAACATGCTGGTGGAGGACTGCGACTGGTAACTCGACAGGGTACTTGTCGGAGTGACTGGGAAGGTGACGGTGGTGATCTCACTGAAGTTTGGCACCGCATTGCTGCCGCACTCCTGGAAGGGCCGAAGCCGTTCCATCAGTGCTGTTTTGGTACCCGACACTGGCAGGCCTCGTATTCGGAGCTGCTGTCTCAGTTCTGACACCTGGAAGGAAAGTCACCAATGATCAGTCCCAATGGCAGATGAGCCCTTTAAGAACCCAACATTTCTAACAAGGACCCTCAGATCACAGGCTCCCAGGTTCCTGCTTTGAAGCTCTGACCCTCCAGGTGCTCATTGTCTCACCTGCAGACACCAGAGTCACCATGCGCAGCCCTGACCACTGAACGTCCTGCAGGACCTTGACCTTTCCTAACAGGAAAACCTTCCTTCTTCCTCCAGGAACTGTGACTGCACTTCATGAACCAGCAGTGGTCCTTGGGCCAAGGAGGTAACTCAAGATTCCCTTCCTACAGTAGGTTTCTGCATGAGCAGAGAACTTTCACGCAGACCAAGAACTAGCTGATGGCATCCTTTAGCTCAGAGAACGTGATCACATACCTTAGAGCCTGAGACTCCCGGGATGTTCAAGCACCTGCACACAGTTCAGACATCTAAGCTGGGGCATCACTATGGCCAAACACATGTTATTTCTACCTCATCTTATTTCTTTCTCTAATAATGAGTATTGCCCCCAGGTCTATGCTCCTAAAAGGACTTGGCCTTCCCCATGGCTGAGGCTCCATTAGCAAAGTATAAAAGAACCACTGATGTGCGTGATTCTCCCTTATGCCCTGGCTGTCTTGCCTACATGAGAGATTTAGGTACTGTTCAAAGCAGTGCTTGTAGCTTCAGACTCCAGGAGACACCTGCTTGTGCAGAGAGCTGAGCTGGCCTGACTGCAATGACCACTGAGAAGCTGAGTCACTAAGTGGAGGCCATGCTGACCTCCAAGCTTCTGGATGGTCTGCTAACAGATCCATGAAGTCTACCATAAAACCACAGAAGGTATGGAGCCATGAGCTGCAGGAACAGCACTACAGATCATCCTTTAGTCCTCAACCTGATGGCCTGGCCTGCAGCCACTCAAGTTAGAACTAAGGTTTGCTGATACATGACCTGCAGCAACGCACCGACACGCCATCTGCAGAGCAGCAAACCCATGTTTTCAGTTACCATCACGGTGGCCAATTCCTGACCCAGCATCATGTACTCCTGGGTTTGCTCACAGCATGGGATTTTGGTTTGCTGAGCTGTAACACGCGGTCACTCCCAGCCAGCTCAGCCTGTGGCACTACACTGCACGCTTCAGGAGTACTAAAGCACGTTCAGGCTATGAGATTCTGCTCCTGTGGTGACAAAGTTTGCACTCACTTTCAGATCATCCAGGTTAGACGGCAGAGGGCCTGGCTTGATAGATGAGACACAAGTCTGGCCTGAAAAGGTGGTTTTCACAGGAGAAAGAGGGGTGTTGTTGACAGAAGTTGATGAAGAATTTGAACTTTTGGCCATTTGCTCATTTGATTGCCTGAAATAACAAAGGAGATTTGGGGTAACTTGTCTGTCCCCCCGGGTTCTCTGTGCCCAGTGTACCACCTCTCTGTTCCCTTGGGGCTGCTATCTCCTGTATGAGACCTGAAGGACCAGCAATACCAAGGAAAACCAGACTGGGCTGTAAGGTGATTGCTGGTGACTCATCAGCAGGTCACAGGTGCCCCAACTTAGTCCACAAAGCCAGAACAGCTTTGCAGGAGACTGTGCTATGTTCCCAAGCTTTTATGTTCCACTTGCATGTGTCTATCCCCCTTGAACTGGCACAAATGGGTATGGGAGGGGAAAGTTTGGAGGGAGACAGGGCTAAACCCTGCTATTGGCACATTACCACTCACTTTAGCTGGCCTTGGTGCATCCCTGGGTAGCTGAAGTGCTGCTGCTGCTGCTGTTGCTGCTGCTGCTGCTGGCTGAGGATCTGGAGCTGCAGAAAGAGCTGCTGCTGCTGGAGGAGTCTGGCATATGCAGAGTCCATGGGTGGAGGGGACTTCTCTGCCTTCTGGTCCGGAGGGATGTACTGGTGATACTTCAGCTTCTTCACCTTGGGCTTGGTGTCCTTGGGCTTTTTGTGGCGGTTCTTGCTATCACTGGATGATTTGGACTGTTGGTCCAAGAAGGAAAGGAATTAGCTGGGAGAAGAGCTTCTGCCACCCCATGAGAACTCAGAGGCCTGGGACAGAGAAAGGGCAGCTCCTGCTGGCACCCTGACACTCCAGCTCCAAGAGCTGCTGAGCCTGTATGTGGGGACTCCCTCAGGAGCGTGTTTCATCTCAGTTGTCCTGGCAAGCACGTGAGATGGAGAATGACCCTTCTTGCCTGGAAGGTATTTCAGTGTTGTCTTGTATCTCCTTCTGCTCCTACCCCCAGGGATTGTTTCCAGTGGGGGACCTGAGCAGTCACCTCTTGCAGGGTGCCATACTATACCGTATACCATTACAAAATGAGTCAAATTGCAGTTTTTGACAACAAGGTTTGTCTCCCTGTGCTATTCCAAGCCTTAAGGCCAAACCCCCAGACCTCCCACACATCTGGGGTGCAGCACGTAGGCACTTCAGGCTTGGATGCAGCCAGGTGCCCTGGGCTTGTTCCCCCTCTGGGGAGCCTGGAGGCATGGGCATTACCTTCACAGCAGAGGTCACCGGGAGGGACGGGCTCTCCTGCCCCGCTGCCTGCTTGGGGCTGTCGCACTGGCTGCCCTGCCCCGAGGCCGGGTCCGGTGCATGGCCGTCAGTGCCATGGGGGTGATCCTGCAAGGGAGAGGTGAGCCGTGCGATGGGAGAGGGGCTGCGGGGCCAGTGCCAGGGGCGGGCTGCCCCGGACAGCCTCTGCCCACAAGGGGCACCTGGTGCCCTGTTCCCCCTGCCCCATGTTGTCCCCAGTCCATCCCAGATGCCTCAGTCCATCCCAGCCCCCCATGCCTATCCCAGCCCACTGTCCCCACTTCTCCCAGGCTATCCCGGTCCCCTTCACAGCCCTTCTGCCTCTCCAGTCCATCCCAGTCCACCCCAGTCTCCAAGCCCTCTCCATTCCACCTCAGCCCTGTCTCCTCGTTTCCCACCCACACTGTTGCCCCTCAGTGTCCCAGACTAGCCCAGTCCTCGAAGTCCACCTCTGGCCTGCCCCAGTCGCTCTCACCCCAGTCCGCTTCAGCTCACCCCAGTCCTCCCAGTCTCCCCTCCCCTCCCCTGGGCTACTCTCCCCGGTCCCTCCCAGTCCCCGGTCCGCCCCATTCCCTGCAGTGTCCCCGGTCCCCGCCGCCATGCCGGCGCTGCACTCCCCAGGCCCGTCAGCAGGGGTCGCGCCGGCCCCGGGCAGCCCCGCGTCCCTCCGGGCCGGGCCGTGGGCCCCCGCCGCCATGAGGAGAGTCCCCCCTCAGCGGCCCGGGGGCCGGGCTGCCGCCGGCCATACCTGGGTCGCGGCGGCGGGAGCGGCGGGGGCTGTCTCCGGGGCCTTGGTGCCGGCCGGCGACTCGGTGGAGCCCGGGGAGTCCTCGCTCCTGGCCTGCTCAGGGGACAGCCCGTCATTGCTGCTGTCCTCCTCGAAGGCGAAGGCGTCGGCCGGCTTGGGGAAGCTGACCTGGGTGCCTGCCGGGGGAGAAGGGGCGATGGTCAGGGCCCCGCTGGAAGGGGGCGAGCGCGACGGCCGGGGGGACGGGGTGAGGGTGAGCCCTGTGAGACACCTGCGTGCCTGCACCCACCTCCTCCAGAGCTGGCTGCGGGCGAAGGATGCGGCGCTGAGGGAGCTCAGACGCCTCCCGTCCCCAGCCACCCGCAGNTGCGGCGGCCGGGGGGACGGGGTGAGCCCTGTGGGACGCCTGCGTGCCTGCGCCCACCTCCTCCAGAGCTGGCTGCGGCTCCCAGAGGGAGCTCAGACGCCTCCCGTCCCCAGCCACCCGCAGGGGCAGCTCTGGGGTGGGAGCGGAGGTGGCGTCGACCATCAGCTCCTGGCCCGTGCCATAGACCACGTTACTCGGGAGGAGGCCTCCGAGGAGCCCGGCCCGCGACGGGGCCAGGGGCGTTAGAGCCGCCCTCCCCACCAGCTGAGCACCCCGGCCCCGAGCCCACAGCGCGCCTGGGACACTGTCCTCGGCAGAAGAACCGAGGTTGAAATCCACCCGGAGGGTGACCCGTGTGTTCATGGCACAAGAGCCAACACGCGTGGACCCGGCTGCGGCTGAGCAGAGGCTTCCAGATCTGTCTCTGTCCACAAGCTTCACCCACACCACATGCTTCAAACCACTGCCATTGCCTCCTGACTGCCCTGGGCATTGCTTCTGCCCCCTGCAAAGCTCCCACTCGCTATCTCCTAGTCAGATGGGCAAGAGCTCTTGACCCCCATTTTTTGCTGATAAATAAAGTGCTGAAAAAGAAAAGGTCTCATGTGAGCCTGGTGGTGCAGGTGGGGGTAGAGGAAGGAGCAGCACGGCCACACTCGTAATCTCCTCGTGCTCACGTCTGGCATTTGTCAGGCAGCTTGGCACGCTGATAGCGAGGTGACAAATGGGGAAATAGGAAGGGCCCGGGGACAAGCTTCCACCTGTCCCTGCTGCCGGTCTAGCAATGTGCACCTTCTCACTGACACACACCCTCCCGCGCTGACCCCTGCCCCTATCTGAGAGATAAGCGTTATCTCCGCTTGCTCCGGCTGGTGGTGCCAGGGTGGGCGAGGAAGCAGGGAGCCCTGGCTCTGCGCCGCGCGCTGCTGCTCAGCTGCCATATGGGGTGGGGGTATGAGAGCAACTGCGTCCTGCCGAGAGCCTCTCCTCCCCACTCCCCAGGGCGCGGGGTTCCTCATATGTCCCTGGACACAGAGCCGTGTCCCCTCTCCGTCAGAGGCAGCACCCAAACTGGGTCTTCCCTGAGGAACTGCATGGTCTACCACCTGGGCTGGGTGGGAGCTGCTCCCCCTGCCTGCAGGCAAGCATGGGCATCCTCTCTTGGGAAGAATGACACCAAGCAAGGGGGACTTGTGGATCTGCAAGACTCCCTCTGGGCTGGCATTTAATAAGCATGTGTTGAGAAATGGTGCCAAAGCCGGGAGCCCAAGGGACCTTCAGGACACAGCGGCAGCCCAGAGCACGACAGGAATGTGCTGCATCCTGCTGCTTGATACCGGGGGCCTGTGCCGGGTAGGGAATGCTGCCCTTATCTGTCCTGCTCTCACCCAGCCCAGGGCTGACCGTGTTTTTTCGCGATCCCATGTCTCTGCTGTAATCTCAGGCAGAATGGTGTTTGCTCGGGGCTGTTTCTAATGCACTGGGTATTGTCCTCTCAAGCGTATTGGACAAAGTGATGACAAGGACCTGGTAAAAAAGGGTTCTTATATCACTGCTCAGCTATGTAGGGCACTGGCGGCCTCCTGTCACTGGGACGTTAGGGCTTTCAGTTGGGGTCTGGCACTTTCTGCTCACCCTGCCGGAGGTGATTAGAGGAACACGTCAGCTGAATTTTCCACTGTATAAACAGTTGAGATTCCAAGGTTAAAGTTAAATGATTTTAAACCCTGTCATCTTTCTGGTATTGCAAAAACAAAAGGCTTAACGTTCAGAAGTGCCAGTGCTCATCTCTGCTCTGTGTTCAGCCCTTCGCCCCAAACCGTGAGCACCACAAGGCACCTCTGACTCCAAAAATCAGCTTGAGGATCATTCAGCCTGGGGCTTTCTTCTGCAGAAACCTGAGGGCTGGGACTGTGTTCCTGGTGCAGGTGCACCACCTCCTCCTCACAGCACCAAACAGTACCAAATAAGTTTGTGTTTGACCCTAATGTGCTGTGTGTTTCACCCAAAATGGGATAAAACTGGCTTACAAGACACATTTTTTCCCCAGCAATGTGATAGAACGGCATTGCGAAAGGGAGAAATTTAAAATTGAGCAAATTGTTTTAAGCCAGACTTCTTGTTTTTAACAATTTTGTCCCGTAAATCTCTGTTTACCACAAGCTCCTGACAAGGCAGCTGGAGAGAAACTCAGCTCAAACTTCAAGCACGCTTGCCCAGCCTCCAAGCCTCAGCTGCAGTGGATAAAGTCATGTTCAAACTGCCTTGAATGTTTATAAAGTGGAGATTTTTTTTAAACTTTTTTTTTCCACTCTTCTCTCCTTTGATAAGTGTCTGGGGAGATTTTACTTGAACTCTCCTTAAAAATTCCTCTTCAGGCAGAGTCCTGGAACATTTCACCTTCAAAGGCAAGAGCTGTGAAATGCTGGAAATGGAGCAGCTCAAGGACCAGCCTGGAGAAGCCACTGCACGAACGCCGCATGCGCTTCACAGCGGGAAAACCAAGAACAGGAACAATTGCAGGGCAGGACAGAGTGGTATCTGAGCCTGGAACATTTAATGTCATTTATGCTGGTTTCTGGGATAAAACGAAAGTCAAAGTGCTTCCTGTTTCATTTCCCGTTTTCAGCATAACTCCTCTCATTCAAAGACCCCCTCCTGTCCCAGAGCCCTGTCACCATCCCCAGCTTGCTCTGAGCCCCAGAACAGGCACTTAACATGGGATTATGCCAATGGAAATAATCCCATGAATTCAGGAACCAGGAGCAACAGCACAAGGAGTTCCCAGGGGGTTCCCTTGGGTCTCCGTGCCTCACTTGAGACCCAAGGGCCAATTTGGACATGCAGAGATGGCCCCAGGCTTCAAAAATATGGGCTGCTGTCCTGGCACTGCAGGACCCTGCTGGCTTTTCAGCTCCTTTGTCTTCTTTTGGACCTCCCTGTCCTGGCACTGGGTCCTGACTCAAAATCTGAATCACCTTTTTGCTTTGTGTTGGCTCCCGCACTGGCCTCCCCGCGGCAGCACGGGGGAAATAATTGCGGAGGATTCTGGCTCCCTCCTCCAGCTGGGGGTAGGTGATGGAGGAAAACCAAGCTTAGGCGTAAGCCAGGCGGTGGGTGCATGTTGGTAGGAGTGTGCCCTACTCTGGGGTGCAGGCTGCTCCTTGCATTCCCCAGCAGCCTAGCACCCCAGGGAAGATTTCCCTTTCCCAGCCATGCGGTACCCTACTCTGTTGGGCCTTGCATGGCACTAGCATCAGTGGAAAAGAAGGAGCCCAGCTGAACTGGGGCCACTTCACCTCCACCTACTGGGATGTAAAAGCTCGTCAGGGCACAAGTGGAAGAATCCAGACTGGCCTTACAACCACAGGTGTGCACCCAGGTCTTGTCCCATGTGATGGAGGAAGGAATGTCCTGTCTCCAGCGTTTGAGAAGGGAGGTTCTTTCTGAGGAGACATGGCTGAAAAATCCTGCATGTTTACGTGGACAAGAGCTAAGAGCTGTCTTTTCTTAAGCCTGGGTAGGAAAGCACAGGCTGTGCTCACCTGGGCTGCTTACTGTGAAAACAATAAAATTTAAGCAATAAATGCAGCTCTAAACTCCAGGTCAGTCACTTCCTGCAGTTGCTGTGGTACGTCCTTGTAACCTTGCCAGCCCCTACCCCGTGCCATGCACACACCACAACATGCACGTTCACTTCCACTACCTTTTATGGCCTCTTTCACAGCTGAGTCGACAGGAATAATATTCTTCTCCACCAGCTCCAAAGGACCTGGCCTGAGAGCAATCTTTTCATTGAGATCATCTGCCAGTCGGGCTCTTTTCAGCTTCATTTGAGTAGACTGAATGGACCCCTCTGCAGCTGAGTCTAAAAGGCCAAATGGAAGGCATCAGTTCATGACCCAGGGCATCTGTAAGCACAGTGTTTGGTGAGAATGTGCTCCCCCTTCAGCACAGCCTTCCTGGGCTGCAGCCAAAACCTAAGCATGGCTCAGTGCACAACAGGAGCTGCTCTGAAGCTGGGAGGCAGGATGCTGAATTAGACGGGGCTAGTGGGGTTTGGGACATGGGTCCTCCTCTGAGCCCCAGGTCCAGCTTCTCCATTCCCAAGTAGGAGCCTCTGTTTACTAGCCTAGGCTTGAAAACCCAGCCTGGAGCTGGAACATCCTCTCTAAGGCCCAGGAATGATCTGCAATGGAAACCTCATTAACAAACTGTGACTAACATGAGGGTCAAAGTGGACTCCGGCTCCCGCCTGCCAGGAGCCCATTGGCCCTTGTGTTCCCTACTTCTGGGGAACAGCTGGAGAAAAGAACCATTAACGGTGTTTGACAACTGGTGTAGATGCCTTACACTGGAAGATGAAAAGTTGTCTTTGAGAGTGGACATTTGGAAGTGGCATGACTGCAGTGCTCCAGGCCTTCAGGGAAAAAACAAGCTGGTGGAGAGGAGCATAACAAAGGCAGCTAGATCTGGAAGCCACAGCCCCACCAAACTCAGCTGAGAAGTTCCAATTATTGAGTGGTTGCCGAAGTGTGGCCAATTATAATAGAAAGTGGTGGTTTCCTGAGCAAATGTGATCTGGCTCCTCCAGCGGCACAGGCGTGAGTAGTGAAGGAGTGGGATCCTAAACTAGACCATCTCTACGCTCTCGGAGGTCTAAAGTAAGAAAAATTGCATCTGGCTTATGCTATCTTCAAAGACTGGACACTCTTCTAGAAGAGGTACTGTAGGCAACACAAGCTACAGGGCTTGACACCAGGGAAAAATGCTCTGCAGGAGGTCAGGAGAGCTGGTCTAGGGTCACTGGTAGCCTCAGACTATATAGGGTAGTGAACACACATGAGTTCTTTGAGGTGAACAGTAACAGAAGGTGTGCCTGGAAGGTATTTAGATGATAGAAGGTGTTTCAGCTGGCCAATTTCAATAATCTCTAGGGCTTGTTATGAACCAAATGGACATGTAAGTCCATGATACACCAGGGCACACCTCCATGAAATGCAGAGCACGATGGGCAGAGGTGTGAGCCAGGCTCTGGCTGAGAGGTGTGTGTCGGGCAGCACAGCCAGCTTGCTCAACGTGCAGCCACGCAGCTCCACCTCTCCTCCAGCTGTGTCTTACTGGCTCTGTCCATGCCTGGTGACTGCAGCTGCCTCCACATCTGGTTTACAGCCCTTGGGCCCCAACTCCAGTCCGTATTGCTTCTACTATTTAACCTAAGGTAAAGACACTTTCCACCTGTTAAATGGGCAGTGGTGCTGGCTCATTTTAGGGATGGAGACCCAAGAGGAAAAAGAAATATGGACTTCATCCATGCTGAGAACAGAGGCCAGCATTTACAGTTGCCAGAGAGTGATCTGCTTCTTCCAGGGGACTGACAGGACTCAAGAAGAGAGGCTGCACATCCTCCCTGTCTCTAAGGAGCTTGTTATCTCTGGAGATAAGGAGGGACACCGCAGTGTTCTGCTGTCTATGATGGGATGCAGCGGAGCCGTGCCAGCTCTTTGACTGGGAGGGGACACCAGGATGGGAGAAGGGAGAGCTGCTGTGGCTCACAGACTGATAGCAGGGCTCACCCTTTTCATATGGCTGTGCATGGGTCCTTACTGCGTTGCCATGAATTGTCACATAAAATATCCAGAATTAAGGCAAAACAAAAGATGTCTAGCTTTGGGAAGGTATTGCAACCACCTGATACAGGGATTTCAGTGCCCTGAACAACAAATCCCCCAGGTGTGCTTTTCATGAAGATCAAACCACGGCACTTCTGTCTAACATCGTCCTCTCACAGCTGTTCTTTGCCCCACTGTCCTCTAGAGCATCTTCTACTGGTCCCTGCCAGAGATGGGACAAAGATTAGATGGCCTTGGGTCTGCTTCGGTCAGGGAAAAAATGTGTGTCCTGCCTCCTGAAGACCCAGTCAGGACTGAATTCCATACAACATGTCCCATTTGAATCTGCCTCTCATTAGCAGCTGGGGCAGATTTAACCATGATGAGAGTCCTGAAGGGAATCCGAGTGGAGCAGGAGAGACGTGAGTCACAAGACAGGAGAGACAAGGAGTATGTGGGAGAAGCTCAGGCAGTCTTACCTTGTAAAATGTGCATATTGACCAGGTCTGATCGCTCAGGCCTGCTTCTGATCTTGTGCTTGAGATAATCTTCAGTCTGCAGAACACAAATGCAGAATGTTACCTATCTGGAGCAGCAATAAGGTACAGAGAGTGTCTGCCCCTGTGCCATCCCATGGTTCTTTTGGATTTGTTACAAGCTGGGTTGAGTGACCTCCTAAATGGCTTTTTTTTTTTTTTCACTCAGACACTGGTTTGTTCTTGGGCAGTTGTTCTTCAGAAAGGGAACACTGTGCACGGAGCTGCTGACTGCTCACTATCCCTGCTCCTAAGCTGTGTCGTTTCCAATTTCCCTAGGGATTCTGATGCCTGAAGTATTACGAGAGCTTATGGGAAGGATGAGAGCTATTCACCGGGAGTGGTGGATCTGCTCCTAGCTTAGCATACCATGTTGCCTTTGAGAGCCGCACCAAGGCAGCTCCAGAGTGTACTGTTAGCAATGGCTTCTGTGGGAAGCCTGGCACTCTGGGGTGAGATATAAGGCTGAGCAAGTCATGAAGATACCCAGAATCTCTTCCCAGCTCAGCCACGAGGCTTAGCCTTCCTGCAGTCCTGCAGCTCCTATGCTCTGTGGTTCCTCACCCCAGTTACGATGCGGGGTTGGGAAAACCCGCTTTGCAGATCACTGCAGCCTAGCTTGTGATGAACATGGTCCTGGAGCCTTCTGCCGACTTCCTCATGGCTTTAGGAACAGAAAGGCATGCAGAGGTACAATAACACCTTCCACTAGGGCCAAGAAAGTCAGTGTTGAGGGCAGCTGACCTCAAGAATACAAATATAAGCTTATCCCCTGGTGAAGAAAAGCTAGAGCATGGCTTGGACAAATTATTAGCTGTTTGCTAAGCGGAGACGCAAGAAGAAATAGTACAAAAAATGTACATAGTTCAAAGAGGTTAAGCTCTTAAGAATAAATATAAAAGAATAGCACAAGCAGCTGGAGCAAAACTGGAAAACCCACAGTACAAAGTGTACAGGATCATGAGAAAAAGATTTTATAAGCACTTCTGTAGCCAGGAGAAGGCAATGGAAAGTGCTGTCTGTGTTCCATAAACAGGAGAAATAATTGTGGATGCTGCTGAGATGGCTACAGGATTTAATGCCTTTTTAAACCATCTTCACTAAAAAGATAAATGGCTATTATCAATCAGACAACTAAGCCAAGAACCTTCAGCAACAAAAGAGAAGAAGCTCCAGTTATCAGGTTGGAGAACAGGTTGGAGAATACTCAGATGAGTTAAATGTTCCCAAACAGTTTGAGATACACAAGGCTAGAGTAACAGCAACTATCTGTGGGTCTCCAGGAAACTGGGCAAGGGAGAGCATTATTTCTTGGGTTAAAAGAGATGGAGAGAAGAAACCAGGAAATTATAAACCAGTCAGGAAGATATTGGACCAAGTAATCAAACAATCTATCTAAATGGATTTTGAAGATAGCAAGGAGCTGAAAAACAGCCAGGATGGATTCATCAAGAGCAAACCACATCACACCAACCTAATTTCCTTCTATGGAGAGATGACAGATTTCTGTTACAGGAATAAACAACGAATGTCATGTAGCTTGAATTTAAGCATGTTTTGACATTATCTCACATGGCTTTCTCATATGCAAGCCAGAGAAATTTGGTCTGGATAAGACTAACATAAAAAAGGAGCATAGCTGTGGGTCACCAGAGGAATTAGGAATGGCTTACAGTCTAAACAGAAGAATATATCAAATCATGTTACACAGCAATTTTTCCTACCAGTCAATATATTCATTAATGCCTTGGATGATAGAAGACATACTCCTTAACTCTGAATCACTCAAGGCTAACAGGTTACAATGCAATATGATTTGGAGTAATTGAAGCAATTATCTGAAATACTTTTGATACAATTTAAAGAAGGACATTTGGAAAGGACCACATTCAGGTCACAGTTAGCCACAGCTAAGCCAGCTGATTAAACGCAGGGGTGGATGAAGACTTAATCCACCAGAGATGCTTCTGTAGTGGTCACTGGACAGTGGCCTTAGGCAGAAATTAGTTACTGTATAAACAGAGAAAAAAATATAAAAAGGTCTGGAGAACCTAGTGATCAGCAACTGAACCACATCCCCAGAGCAGCAGGCAGCTTTCTAAAAGACACATTGAAGAGTGTCAGATGGACCCTAGGAATAACAAGGCCCCGTTCCATGTTCTGCATCTGAACAGGTCCATGGGAAGGGTCTGGAGGAGAGCTACAGAATTCGTTACTGAGCCAGAGAGGGGATCAATGAGGAGAGGCTGAAGGGAGAGGAGGTGGTCAGTCCAGAGGTAAGATGGCTATAGGGAAACAGGATGCAAAATACTTTTTAAAAGTGTTACAAGAAGAAAGATAAAGAGTTCTGCATATGCTTTCATGTAGGAGAAAAAGTGATGGGCTTAAACTGCAACAGAAAAGCTTGGGCTGGGAATCAGAGGACATTTGCTAACAGCATACGTTAGAGAGCACTGGAGCAGGTTGCTGGGGGTGGGATGTCTGTCGGTGGTCACACATCTGTCAGGAATGACCCAGATGGGGCTGTTCTCCTCGGGGGCAGAGGCACACTGGCTGTCCTCTGCAGTCCCTCCCTGCCACGCATGCTGGGCTGCTGGGAATAAGTGCTAAAACCCTGCTGAGCCAGACTGCCTCAGGAAAGTCAGCCTGCTCTCTGTCCGCCGATCCAGCAATCTGTTACAGGACATTGACTTCAAAGTCTGCTGCACTGGCCTGTTGCCAGCCTCTAACATAGCGAGTGACAAGTTTAAACAAATAATAGACATTTTATTTACTGAAGTCTTTACAATTTCTTGCCCTTCCCCCCATATTTTTTCCCCAGCTTATTTTCACCAACACACTCCCTTGTTTGGATGATGTTTAGGTTTGCCTGGTTCCTGTGACATCTCAGAGCAAGCTGGTGTCTGCACCTGAATGCAGCTAAAGTCACCTAATGCATTTCCAGCTAACCCTCAGATCGGGTCCTGACTTGGACTAAGCTTGAATTGCTGTCCTACGGATGCGGCATTGTTCATGTTGAACCCAGCCTTAGCCTGACTTTCTGCTGTGATTTCTGTTCCTTTTGACCTTTGCTGTTTATAAGCTGCGTTTGTGTCACTGGGGTGCAAATCCTGGAGAAAGAACTCAGATGTGTTTGGTTTTTTTTTAGCGTCAGCTGAAGCAGAAGAGCTTTCAAAACACATGAAAGTGGTTATTGTTATCTGCTTTCTGTTTGCAGAACATCAGTTTGGAGGAATATCAGCTAAACAACAAATGCCATTGAGTAATTATCCAGAAACGGCTGCTGCTCCTTCCCTGTCAGAGCTCTAAGCAGGGCATCCTTGCAAAGGAGTATGTTTGTTATGGGCTGTGCTCATTAGTGTCTTCGTTAGCATGCTCTAAAAATGCATGCAGTTTGGGATAGACTTAGACCATCCTTCCCTTTTCCCCAGGCAACTAGCCAGTGAAAGTCTTTGAAGAGAAAGACAAAGAGACACAAATGTATACTTAAACTGTAAAATATATGACACTTCAAGGATACTTTGGATTGCTTGAAATTTTGTAAGCATACTAATTTTTCAGAGTCATATTATGTTTCTTGTGCTAGTCGTTTATTACCACAGGAGACTCGGGGCAAGTGATTTGGAGTGTGTTTAAGTTCAGAAGAGCACTTCTCCATATTTCACAATCATTCTTCCTTGCAAGGCTACTTTTCCACGTGACTGCAAGCACGTTTTGTAGATTAATGGAACAAGCTGTTGTGTTCAAGCAAAACCTGCATGACTGATTTTTCCCTTTTCTGTGGACATCGGCTTGGTCAAGGCTGGATGGTGGGCGCTTGGAAAACCAGTGTGATTTCCCAAAAAGTGATCACATCACAGAGTTGTGATGTTTTCTGGAAATGGCTACTTATCTTATCTCTGCCTTCAGCAATATTTAGGGAAGCCTGAATGCAGTTAGATAATAGGGCTGGTGGAAGCCTGGCCCACTTAGCCCCTTGGATGTTGTGTGCCCTAATGGCCAAGCTGCACTGCTGAGCTAAAAGCCAGGCTCTCCTCTGATGACAAGTGTGAGCTCCCTGGGGACTCGCTCCAGGTGACAAAGGGCATCTGCATTCCTCCTGCACACTTGCTAAATAGTTAGGCTCCGTAGGTCCTGTTTGCTGCTGGCCCTGCTCTAACCCCACTGATGAGCAGGAGTGGAGAGCAGCCAGCACAGCGAGGAGCGGGCTGTGGACCTGGGCTGGAGAGGAAAACGGCACTTCGGCTGCTTGGACATTTACTGGAAGGACTGCCAATGCCATGCTGAACTACACCCTGGCCACAACCTCCTGTGAAACCCAGGGGTTGTTGTGAAACCCCATAGTTCAGGGCACAGATGGCCCCTCTGCCCTTTTAAACCTCCCCTTCTTGGGGAAGGGTGCTCCAGAGCATTTGTGAACCCTGGCTTGGCCCCACTGCGTCTGGAAGCAAGGGAGAGGTCCTGACCCTCACCCTTGGCCACAGGGCCTGGATGGAGGATGCCAGAGGAGGGGACAGTGGTGGAAGGTGCTTTCAAACCCCGCAACGCATGCAAAGCGAGCCCACGTGTTGCCTCATTGGGATGGCTGCAGGAGTTACCTTGGCTCGCTCCAGACTTTTTCGTTGTTCATGGAATGCAGATGGGCTTTTCAGTGCTGCAACAGGAAAGAAAGAGGAGCAGTCAGCACAGGAGCGGAAGCAAGCAGCCACCAGGATATTCAGCAACAGCATTTTAATGAGTGCTATAAAAATAGCAACACAAACTAGCCGTTCTCTTTATTGCGCTGACTAAAAATAACTCAGGAAAGCTCTGGGAAATCCCGTGCTCTCGGCCAGTCCATGACAAGAGAGCAGGGGGGACAAAGAGCACGGGGAGCGCAGGAGGCACATGGGCAGGGACGGGGTGCAGGCTTTGAAACGTAGTGCTCCGTGGGACATGTCAGAGAGCAGATGTGGCTGTTCCCTGGATTGCTTCCTGCAGGTCGTGGAAGGCACCACAGCCTCACGAGACAGATCTGGGAAGAGCGACAACCTGAGAGAAGACGTCACCTGCAAGTAAAACCTGCAGGTGACTGAGGCTTGAGGCCAGCAGGGAAACCGAAAAGACCTGCCTTGCCTCTTGGGGCCATGTGGGTGCAGCCTCCAGACAAGGTACTTCAAGGCAAGACCCCAAAGCTGTGGTCCTTTGTCCCTCTTCCATTGCTGACTACGCCTCCATCTCCTTTAGGTTCCCTCTCGCTGGACATTTGTCCTGTCCCCTGCCCAGAAGCATCTGTGTGAGATGGGGCCTCCCTGAGCAGCTGCCCGGCCAGCTACCAGGCAGCAGATCATGCTTCCAGCATCTCCTGACACCAAGGAGGATTAGCCCAGAGGGGCTCCTGAAGGAAAGCCAATAATCCCTGTCCCATGGAGCAGTCTGTACTGGAGTCATGGAGGACCTTGCACACTTCCTTGCTTACTCTAGTACAGTAGAAATTGGAGCAGAATTTGCACAGTGAAGGGGTTAATATTTCTCAGATCCTGCAAAAATTCTTTTCTGGCTGTGTAAGCAATCAAAATTAACTGTTCCCATTGGGATGGGGAAGGGGAAGGGGAAGGTGTCCCGACCCACAAAAACAGCCTGCTACAACTTTTTTGTTTGGCAACAGGAATTCCCTTTCCATCTTCTGAATGGGGTCCAATAAGGACAGAAATTATTTTCACACAGGACATGTTATCCTCCATAAGTCTAGAGGAGGATGAAGAGAAGACTGGGAGCAGCCAGGAAATATCTGGGGACTCTCTGAATTGGCTTTTGGTAGGCAACACCCAGGGCAACCGCCCTAACCTCCAGTGAATCACAGTAAAACGCAGAAGGCACATTCCTGCTCCTAACATTGGGAAAGCGGACATACAGACAAGCTAGCGTTACTGTGCCATGCTCCGGTGAGCAGCCATGAGGACTTGTGGCAGCTGGTTTAATCAGAAGCAAAATAAAATGGTGCACACGAGAAAATGAAGTTAGCAAAAGAGATGACTTTTACAGCCCTGCTGACTGTGAAGTACTGACATTGGGAGCGTGCTATGGGCATTGACCAAACGTTGTGCTATTCAAGAGGAAAATGTTGCAGAATTTAGTCATTTACCAAGATTTTTGGAGGAATTATGTGGATGCTGCAGCTTGTATTAGTCTGCAAAACAAATAAAGACATCGCTAGCACTGGTTATTCAGACAACTTGTCAGGGGATGACATGTCAGCTTGAAATGGCTGAGGGTCTGGAGGCATCAGGGCAGAGCTGCTGTACTTGGTGTTGGTAATCTTGGGACTATTGCCCCTAAGGTTTGAGTTAGAGGATGGGGTGGTGGCTGCATACAGCAAGAAGGTCTTTACTTCAAGCACAGCTGTTTTGGCAGCCCATCACAGTAGGGGGAACCTTGCCTGGACGAATCTTTGGTCCTGCAAGCTGCCTCCCCCTGCTTTTGGGTGGGTGAGCAGGATCTGGCTGGGGTGCAGGGCAGGCATCTGTGCAGGTCTAGAGGAAGAGTTCGTCCATGCTCAGCCCTACAGCCTGCCTTTCTACAAGTGACCCCACATGCTCTTGATTTAAAATGCTTTTGCTGGGTCTGTACCAGTGTCACTAGGAAAATAAAACTGCATGTGTTGTTGCATGAACTGGAAACTCCCTGCTCAGTGAGCCTGAAGAATGGGGCAGGATCTGCTGTCACCTGCACTCCTGTGCATCAGGAGCGTGGCTGTGTCTCAGTGAACCTGGACCTCCCTTGCTTTCAGAGGACCCTCCATACACAGAGTCATGGGGCTGAAGGGACCCACAGGATGCCCTTGCCTACCGGTCTGCGCCTGTCTTTATTTGTAGATATTTTTTCAGTAGCATTGATTGTTTTGCTAGCCAGTTATTCAATTTACAACATGAAAACATCTGACAATCAAAGTCCAGCTTTGAACCTGAAGCCTTGTGCAATGCTACTGCCTTTTGCTCCTGAGCATCCTTCTTTAGGCAGTTTCCTGCCTTCTGCAGTGATGGGGCCATCTGAAGGTTTCGCATTTCTTAGAGGAACATCCAAGGGAGTGTGAACAGAGCTCAGGTTTGCAATGGCATTAATCTTTTCCAGTCAACCCAAACACAGACTGGGCTTTGATAAGGATATTCATCTCACTGTGCTATGCTCGAGTAACACTGACACTTCTCCCTGCGCTACCCTCATGGATACCAAAAAACCACCAGCTTCCTAGGACTTACTCCAATATTCCATGCCTACCATGCTATAGCTGCACTGCTGAACAGCTCAGCAGGCTCTGCATATAGCCATCAACTCCCCTTCCTACAAGGGTTTCTACAAGCCCTCAAAGCTTTTATCCAAAGCTGTTCTGTTACTCTGACCTTCCATCTCTCTTTCTGGTCTCTGTATAAAATGGATCAGTTAGAAAAACAAAGTTTCTCTGGCCTGGGATTATATCAGCATAAAACGTATGCAATGGGTTGAAAACAATCCTTGTGCAAAATCTGATGTGCAATGTGGGATCAAGTGCATGCTCCAAGCCTGGTACCAAACCTGACCCTCACCGTGGAGACCAGCGATGACCATCTTTTCTCTTTCCAGAAGGGCAATTCTCAACCAGTGTGGGTTGCAGCCATATGGGTTCATTTCTTGCCCTCCTGCAATGCATGTGAACTGAGATCCTGTCCCGGTGCACCTCCTAGAGCCCACCTCACCTGCTGGTCCTCAGAGCCAATAGGGCATGGAAGATATGGTTAAACATAGACTTGTTTTTCATAAGGAATGACTGCACATGCCCAAGCTGGCTGGGGCTCCCATGTATTAAATGCTAACATCTAACACTTCCTCCTAAGGTCAAATTCAGCAGTTAAATTCTGCATGTTTGTTTTTATAATGACAAAAGTGCCTTTTCTTCTATTCCTTCCCATGAGTGAACTGTGCTCAAGCTTCCCAAAATGTCCTTCTTGGACAGAAAACAGACTGCAATATGTCAGCCTAGAAGCTGGGAGTGCAAAGAAGCCGTAAGTAACAGGAAAATACCCTTCAGTTGCCATCAAATAAATTGGGCCTAATACATGGTCTGCAATGTGTAAGGTTTTAAACATTAGGTGCCATTTGTAAAAGTGCAGTCCCATGCACCGGGCGCTGCAGGGTCCGGTTGGCACTACTGCTCCATACGTGTGCAATGGGGTGTCCTGCACCTTGTCTAAGTGTGCCCACTTTTACAGAGTGGACTTAGCAGTTCAGGAGACGTTAGACATGTTTTTGGCCACTGACTGTATTGCCAGTGCTTGCAATACTATAACATATGTTGCAATATCTTGCTTAAAGCTCCAACTCCTGGAGTCCTGTGATGAAAATGCCTGCCCTTTGGTGGCAGGCAGCACAAAATCTGAACACTTAAAGAAATAAACAGAAGAAAAATGAAAAGAACCTGCATTTATCAATCTTAAAACCGTGGGATCATTTTGACATTCATGATTTTTGTCATCCTGCACAAGTTTTCTTAATGCTTGATGCTGGCAATACTGTACTGAGAAGGCGTCTGTTGCTGGCAACCTTGACACAATCCTTTTGGAAGGCAGCTGCATGAGAAAGGCAGAAGGATGGGCAGGGTGCAGCAAGCAGTGCTATAGCCATGCTCTTAGCAAGTTGTTGTTCTGCTCTTTAGGCAAGAGCTCCGTCACAGTCTTCAAGGTTAGCCAGAAGAGACAAATGTGACATAGCTTTTGGAAAGTTGTGATCTTAGCAGTGAACCTAAGGGGCCCTTGATGAGACAGAAAGGATGATCCTCTACCTGGGTCCCAGATAATCACAGATTCATGCACACGGAGCCTGAGCTAGGTCAGGATGGAGTTATCCCTCCAGCAGAGCTGAGCTCCCAACGTAATTTCTGCAGTAGTGCTACAGGTTTCATGATGCACCTGCAGGTGCAGAAGGGGATCATTTTCACTCACTTACTCTTTGGGCTCAGCAACTTTCTGATGCTGAATGGTTACACGACAATGCTGGCCTGGAGCTTGTCCTTCAGGCTTGAGTGCCAGGTTAACAATGATGAATGTGGCCAGAGAGGGGAAAGCACGGACATCATTCGTCAGTCTGCAGCAGACAGGCCCAGGTGGGGTTCCACTGGTCTCAGTGCGGTTCCACTGACAGTTCTGCCCTGTGGGGTCCTGGCTGTGCACAGGCACAGATCTGGATATGTCTCACTCATCCAGGGGCTGCCCTCCACACTGGAGCCAAGGCTGTTACCCACTGCTTCCTTCTTTCACAGCCTCCTGAAGTAGACCCTCTCTACCTCTTCCTCCTTCTGTGGGTCTGATCCTGCCACAGGGATTCCTGGCTTTTACAGGAGGACATGAGATTCTCTGCCCTTGCCTACGTGAATAGCTTAGTGAGTCTTCTGCTTGGAGCTAGATATGCTTGTCCTGCTACAGTGACCTCAGGGACAGGGAGCTATGCAGCTGAGTTTTGGGATGGTGTAAGCTAAGCATCTCTCCTGACTTCACTTTGAGCAGCAGCATTATAGTCTGTGTGGCAAATGCTGGGCACCGTTGTACAGCACCAGGGACCATAATATATCTACAGGGCAGGAAGCAAAATCTGCCCCGGTAGCGATCTGCTCAGAGCTGAGTGGGTCTGAGCGGGCAGCTGGTGCCACACAGTGCCCCAGCAGTGCCCAGCTGAACACAGCCCCTCTGAGCCCGGAGTGGGCGAAAAAGGCAGAAAAAGATACTCACGTGGCATGATGCCTTGGTCTGCCAGCTGCTCACGGGTCCTTCTCTGCTGAAGCCGTAGCTGTAAAACTGTGAGAGAGAGCGCGTCAGGAAAAGCTGCAGGATTTTACTGAGGTACTAATACATCTGTCAGGGACAATGTGTGCGGGGGTCTCTGTGTGGCACAGAGGTCTGGCGCTGATCCCTGCTGCTGCTGGGCCAGCCTTGGTGCAGCAGAGCGCTCCAAGCCAAGGAGGACTGCCGGGGAGGAGCTGCACAGCCTGCACCCACCCGGTCCTCACTGTTGTGGACAAATGATCAGGGCAGGGCCACTCCTGGTGCAGGCAGTACTCTAGTGCCCGGGACAGACTGGTCCCTGCCCGGCACCTGTAGTAGCAGCCTCAGGTGGCCATGGCTTCAGCTCCAATAGTTGCTTAGCTCTGAACTCTGAAGCTGGGAGGTCCTCCCTCATCCCAGCACTGTGGGTTGTGTAGAGCTTTCCAACACCATCACCTTCCTGAGGGTCTGGCAGCAAATTTCCAGCCCTGCAAGGCTCATCACTAAATGCAGATATGCTTACTCTACCAAGGGGGATGTAGATAATGTGGTGAGGGGAGATTAGTGCCATCTCTGTATGAACCCTCTGCTCCAAGGACCTGCAATGTCCAGTATACCTTCCTTTTGGAAACAATGCACTGACAGAGGATCGCTAAGTGGCTTAGCAGCATGGCCTCAGCTACAGAGCATCGATTAGGCATCTAACAAAAACCACCTCTCAATATTTACAGCATGCACTGACAACCCACCATACACCTGCAGCCTGTCTTGACCTCTGCATGGCCCCGAACTGCACAAGTTAGTTCATCTCATCACTCAGGTAACCCTGCCTGTACTCTGAGTTATCAACATGTTCTACACCTTTGTTTTTGAATATTTGTCTTCAAGAAGATAGGCACTTGTATCACAAGGTAAAACACAGAACTCATTTCCATATTTTCCTGCTGGACACTCAGTACAGCTTGCCACGAGGACATATATCTTTCAGCAGTCACAGTATAACTGCACACATATCCCCTGCCTACCAGCACAGCTCCAGACTGCATCCCCTCAGCTGCCCTGAGAGAGACGGTATTGGAAGGGGAAGTGAGGGAAGAACAGCTTTTTTTGTCCTGGGGAGCAACCTGCAGAGCTCTGCCAACAGCTTATATCTACAGTGCAGCTTCCCTGGGACGTGGGATGGAGCTGAATAATAATCCCTTCCAGAAGAGACCCCAAAGCACAAGGCTCCCTGAGATGCCATTGCTTGTGACTTTTCCACGTCCTCTGTACAAACCATGTCGCACATTCAGAGCAAACATTTAGTGAAGGCCTCATGTGGGACAATGATCTCCTGCCAAATTCCAGCTCTTCTTAGGACTCCAAAGATAGATTCTTGCTGTGAGGGAAAAATGTAGCCTTCAGTACCTGGTAAAGTCTGCATGCGTGGTGTTCCCCTTATGCCAGAGTGAAGCTGGTGACTAGAAGTCCCTGGCTGCCAGGGAAGTCTGTAGCTCTCCACAATGTAAGTGTTGGTTCTGCTCATGGACATAGATTTAGACCCTTGCACTCTAGGTATCTACATCAGACCCAGTTATCTGCATCCCCTTTGCAAGAGTCATCCCCCTCATGGGACCTCAAAATCAAATTAGGCAGTCCATGCTTTAGGAACGCCTGTTTTCCTCCTTGACTATAGAGGCAGTTTAATGGTAAATAGCTTGTGGTAGGTATCTTAAACAGAGTGAGGTGGACCCCAGTTTCTCTGTGTAGAACCATGCAGGGCTTTGCTCTTTCCCTGAGGAACAGATGTATCTTTATGGAACAGGTGAGCTAAGGGAGGTTGGAGACTGTTGGAGAATGAAAAAGCTTTGTAGCACACCCAGGAATGGTTCTTGACTCTCCTAGGTCCTGGTCCAGTGTCCCAGGCATTAGAGCATCTTGTCTTAAACTAAATTTACACACAACATCCCATCATCAAACAGGAATCAGAGATGGCAAAGACTCCTAGAGTCACACACAACACCCTGCCAAGGACACAGCAGTCTGCCCCATCTAGCTGTGAAATATCCTGAGCGGGGATGCTCCATCACTTCCCTTTGCAGCTCCCACGTGTGCCAAATTATTTGCACCATTTCAGTCTGGCTTCCGACACAGCCAGGCCAAGCGGTACACCACATCCACATGAGCAAGGGGGGACGCTATCAATCAGATGGCTGTGCATTCAAAGCCCACATTCTCTGCTGCTTCTGCTTATGTCATAGCCCTTCCATGCAGACAAATAATTTAACAGCCTCAGGGTGCAGTCAGCTGTCGGCCAGGCCTGTTTAGAGAAAAAGATGTTACAAATTCCCTTGAAGCATAGCTTGGAAGGTGATGATGATTTCCAGTTGCATCTGCCTTGATAAAAGAAGTGCTGAAAATGTGTAGGTTTCACTGCCATAGCTCTCCCTTTGCTTGGACACAGGAGCAGCAATCAGGACCCCAAATTTCCCAGCTCCTACTGCCTCCCAGCAAACAGTGCACAATCCAGGGGAGCGTGCCCTACCGCGGCTGGTCCGTGCTCCAGCTAACAGCCTCTCCTTTGTCTCCTGCGCTAAGGACTGCTGATAGGCCATCACAGAGGGGACCTGATATTACTTAATGATAATTTTGTGCGGGGAGAAAAGGTCTCCAAATTGTTTTCCATGCTGACAGGCATGAAGACTGTGACCCAGCAGTGACACGAGCTGTTGTGAGTGTGAGAGCTAAGCTCTTCCATGGGTGAGTGGCTACGGGCAGGCCATGCAACCTCCCTCAGACACCAGACACGTGGTTCATCTTGGGCCATGCTGAGCTTACAAACTTCCTGGCCCATTCTTAAGACACAGGGCAAAGAGGAAAAGTTTATCCAGCCTTGTCTGTTCAGGGCAAGCTCTCAGAAAATGTGAGGACAGGCATGTGCAAATGCTGGCTGTCTCCAGGAGCAGCCCAAGCTCAGTGGCTGAAGCAGTGATTTCAGCCACTGAATATTCATCAGATCTGGACTGCCTCATGCAGTAGGATGCATGCCTTGACTCCCAGATGTTGTCTCTATGAACTTCCAAATCCTGTTGCAAACCATTTGAAGAAACGTAGCTGTGGACAGTGTCAGACAATAAGACTGACCATCCCTGCAGAAGGAGGTAAAGCAGCCACTACTTTTGGCAGTCTCTGAGTCAGTGCTGCAGCCTGCAGCTCAGTGGATGCCAGCTCAAGGCTTGCACCTTTCCCTTACAACCAGCAATGGGTTGGAGGAGCCCCTGGCACCATCCAAACAACCACCACTTAGGTTTCTTGAAAGGGACTTGAAATCTGTTGAAGTTGTGTCTGACCGCAGCTGCATTGCTCTTCTCTTCCTTTGCTGCCTGTATGGAGGCTTGAGTTCTGAGTGCTGCTGGTGACTCACTTTGAGGATGGTGTCATCCACCATGTACGGGAATTATTTTTTTTCTGGAATATTCTTATTTTTCAAGGAAAGTGCTTTGATAACACTTCAGAGGAAAAGTTTTATTAAAAAGAGTGATGGCTGGAATACTGCTGGTGAGAAATCTTGGTCCCGCAACCCCAGCATCCTTGTTTCTTGTCTGCACCAGCTTGGATGGTGGGAAGATCTAGATGACCTTTCAAGGTCCCTTCCAACACAAACCATTCTAAGTACCCCCAAGGGAGCAGTCATGCACACTGGTCACCCTGTGGTACCAAGCTGTGCTGGCTCCATCAGCTGCCATCAGCTGCGAGACAGCCTTGCTATCAGCAAACCTGCTCCCTCCTATGGCACGCCATTATGAGAAATCCCTCCCTAGATGATGCAAGGCGTGTCAGAGCTATTACAGTGATTTTGCTTGTGAACTTTTTCTGTTAGAAATAATCCTCTCTACTATGCTAGCACCAAGTCTCATTTAGTGATACAGCTTCCAGAAACATCCTCTGCAGTGGGACTGTGTCATCAGTGCAGTGAAGACCTCCTGGTCATAGCTTGCCCTGGTGGCCCAAGCTCTGAGCACTGACCATGAATCACAGTCATGACTCATTCTCCTGCCTAGAAGCTGACCTCAGAGCTTTAGGAAGCTAAGAGGATAGTTTGGGCCTTGCCTAGCCTGATGATGCACTGGAAAAGACATGTTCAAATCCTCCCTTCACCCCAGCAGCAGGCAGACCTGGCCTTCTGCTTCAATCTGTGGGGGCACTTTGAGCTCAGTGCTCAACAGCTGGCCAGGATGGGACTTTTATCACCTGCATCAGAGCATAGAATCATAGAATCATAGAATGGTTTAGGTTGGAAAGGACCTTGAAGATCATCAAGTTCCAACCCCCCTGCCATAGGCAGGGACACCTCCCACTAGACTAGGTTGCCCAAGGCCACCATTCTGGGACATTGCCAAAGCACTCATAGCACCCTCCTCTCTTTGGGCAATTGGCTTTAACAGCACAGGGCGCTGAGCAGCGCTGAGGTACATTGCCCAGGAAGGTGGGGAAATTGCTCTTCTCGCAGGGTTCAGGACCAGAGCAGGCAGGCAAAGCCATGTCTGACCTGACTTAGTGTTGGTGATGGTCTGTCTCCGAGAAGGAGAGCCCATCCCTTCCCACCAACACTTATGTAGCGGCCAGAGCATGTTCCCTGGAAACTCTGAGGCTGCACAAGGCTTTCTCAGCATTCAGCTCAGCCTTGCAGCTGAGATGAGCTGCCCAGGTGGAGCTGCAGGTCCATTGCTGCTTCTTGACTTCTGACCCAGTATCTGTCTCTGTCTCTTGGTGTGGGAATGACTGACGCAGAGTCCCTACTGCTTCAGCTCTTCCCAGCAATCTTATGTAGTTTCAGGTGAAATTTCAATAATTGGTGGTTTCCTCCTTGCCTGGGCTGTGCCAGCACCTTCACTCCGGTTGGGAACCACATTCACAACCAGTGCAATTGCTGTGCTCTCACCTTCCACTGAAATAAGTCAACGCTGCTGCCAGATCTGATGGTTGGGCAGTTGCCTGCTGATCCCTGCACCTTGTGCTGCCTCCTGCACGAGCTGGTGCTCCTGGGCTGTGCATTGAAGGGGACCAGCAGAAGCACCATGTTATGCAAGCTTGACCCAAGTGTGTGACCATGATGGCAGTCAGCAGTCTGACAAACAACTGAAGCTGGCACTGCCACTAAAAAAAGAAGCAGCAAGGCTGTCCCCTCTGCCAGCCACCCCAGCAGCTCATTCCTGCCCTTTGTGGCCCAGAGTTGGGGTTTTAGGAGCACGAGTGCAGCTGGATGGTGCACAGGATGGGGACTGCTCTGCTGGGGCCAGGGGGGAGTTGGCAGCAAGTTGGGAATGGGGTGATGGGGAGGAGGGATTCCTGTTTTCAACAGCAGCAGCTTTGTTGCATGTCAAACAGCAGCTGAGCAAATGTGAAACATGTGTTTGTCCACGGCCATGGCGTGTAGCAGAGGAACCTGGTGACTCGCCCCTGCTCGCACGCTGGCTGGCACAAAACGGCCCTGCTTTGGACCCGGCGTCTCTTGAACGGCAGAACTGCTGCCTGCTTTGGGACGGTCTTTACAGATGATGTCTGAGGCTTTCTCGCACGAGCATGCCATGGGGAGAGAAGCTGCCCAGTGGGAGATGCATGTGGGATCCTTTGATGGTCCAAGGTCCCAGCAGGGCAGGAGCAGAGTTGGCACGGTGGCAGGGTGCACTTGTGTTGCTTGTGGCCTTCTCAGGGCTTTGGCTGTTTCTTGCAGCTGCATCAGGAGCAGGAACCTGTATTCAAACCAAGATGTCCAACTGGGCAGGGCAGCCGGGAGCTCCTGATGTGGGGGTTGTACTTTGGTGAACGTGGAGTCACCCTGAAGTGGGTGACAAGCCAGCCAACCTTCACACTGGCAGGGTGAAGAAATGGTCCAGCAGAGCATCGTAGGACCTGCTTTTCTGGAGCTGCTATTTTGCAAAAACACCTTGGCTGGGCTCTGTCCTGAGCCCCTCCATGGCTGTCGGCCCACATACTCTGCTGATAGCCAGGTGCCACAAAGTGATTTCTCTGTAGCATCACGTCTCCAGGCCCATGTTATCCTCTGACAGCATGGCCTGTGTGGGACCTGCATGCGCAGAGATGAAGCTCAGCCAGCCACAGCCCAGCTGAAAATGGCACCGCTCAGCTGGGACAGGCGTGGAAAGCCCTCATCAGTCCTCTCCTGGCTGGGCACTACCTCGGAGGGGGGCTTAGCCACACCAGCTTTACTTCTGCCTGTGATGCTCACCACTTCAGAGGTGGAAGCATTTTACCTTCTCCCAGGGAGATGTGCTGCGAATTTGTGTGTTACTTGGGAGGCTGCACTGCACCAAAAATCTCATCTACATTGGTGAGAACATCTCTAAAGCCGCATCCAGGCTTGCAGGTGCCTTGGAAGAGACGTCGGACCACACCTGGCTAGCAAGGAGCCCAGACCACCAAATGGGCACAAGTCACCACTAAAGAACAACCAGCTGTGAAATCCCTCTGGGGGCTGTGTCCACCATAATGTGCAACCCCGGCCTCGCCATGGTCCTGAGAACTGGCTGTCATCAGCCCTCCTTGGAGTCATCCCTTCAGCATCACCGTGAGCAGCCCATGCATCATTCTCCTCAAGCACAGTGAGGTACGTTTCAACCTGTGCTATAATGCATGCCTAACTGACAGAGAAACATAGGTCTGTCAGGTAAAATGCCAAGGTATAAGATGCTGGAAAAATAAAAGCAAGCACAGACTGATCTACATCAAGGCAGTGTTTTACAAAAACTTCACGAAATCACAAAACAGTGTCATCAGTTACAGAGAGGCCATGGTTTGAATGCACACACCGATTGTGAACTGCATGAGTTCAGTTTCCTCTCAGATCATGAGATCTGAGAGGAAACACATGCGCGTGCTTTATCTTTGGACACCGGGAAAATGAAAATAAAGGTTCTGCCAAAATGCCTGGCCTAGCACCCTACCAAGACCTACTCTCTTCTGCCTTTATTAACCTGCTGATTTTGGTCCAAATCCCTCTCTCCACCACAGGCAGACAGAACAATTTCCTCTCCCATCTCAGCCAGCTTCATTCAAGCCCTAAGTGTAAGCATGAATCCTTTCCTCTGTAGAGCCAGGCAAGTCTTCTCTGCGCGTTCACACCCATGTGTCCACAATTAGGCCTGGATATTACCCCATGCCAAGCCATGCAGAGCCATATTTAGAGTGTTAAACTTTCACTTCTCCCCAATTATCTGAACTACCACTGATGTTATGCAGATGTTGGCCTTGTAAACTCTCTTTCCATATTGTTGGACAGAAAAGGTCGGAGTTAAGGTTAAGTCTGCATTTGCCAGCTTTGTTTGCTCTGTCCGGTGACAACGCTTCTCCACTGCTGGAGTACAATTGGTTTGTATTCAGAGCAGGAGATCACTTCACATAAGTGATCGTCTCTGGGAAGAGTTAAATATGTTTCTGGAACAGCCCTTAGATGTCCTAGTTGATTTAGTGCAATCTCATTGATAATTGGAGCACATGGGATAGCATGGCAGGCTTGAAGAATCATCATTCCTGCAAAATTTGTCAGGATGACCTCAGATCAGTATATTTATCTTTGGCAAAACAGACAAAATAAACATGCACACAAATCCTCGAGGAAGGGGAGGGGGAACCTGAAGGTCTGTAGCATGTTGGTGATTTGATCTATCGCCTCTGGAGCGGTTCCTGGTGCCCTGCACTGGGGTAGCCACCATCTCTCCACATTGCACGGCTATGCTGGTCCTTCACTGTGGACCACTGGAGAGAGAAGAGCGCAAGAAAACACTGTAGGTCTCAAGGGAGGATTGCTGGGCACTGTGTTTATATGCCGCTGCCTCCAACAGATCAGCCTTTCCTGGAAAAACTCTTTTCTTTTTCTGGTCAGTGATGCTGCCAGGTGGAAGCAAGAGACTGGAAAGCTGACGCTCGAGCCACTCTAGGAGGGACACCAATGTGCCATCATCTTCTAGTTGCCACCTCCTTGCCCCACTTTCTGCCTGCTGTGTGCCACAGAGATTAAAGGGATTCTGGGATGAGGAAACAACAAGCAAGTAATACATCTCTAGCGCCCTTTAACACACACACAGCTCTTTCAGCCGCTCAGTGTGGGCAGGCCATGGAGAGACAGCAAAAGTTGAGTTATTAAGATTTACCTCAGCCCTCGTTAACATTGGCCTGGAATCCTTCAAAAGGGATTCAGACTCGTCATGAGTCACGGAGCACAGCTAATCCCGAACCTGGGGAGCAAGCAAAGCCGCACACCTGCCCGCGCAAGACCATTTCCAAAGCAACGGCGCATGGTGAAGCGGGGCTCCTCGGGGCTTGGCGTTTCAGGGCCTGATCCCACCGGGCTTGTCCTTCACTTGCTCTGCGCAAGCGACAGAGCTCTCTGTGTAAACTGCTGCTGTCCGTTAGCACGTTACAGCCCCCGAGCCGTGCAGAGCGGTGTGGTGCAGGGCGGTGGGTTGTTGGAGACGTTCGTCCCTCTGCCAGGTGAATGGAGGACAGTAAAACAGAGCCCTGCACCTCCTGCCATCCTTGTGGGGCTTTACAGCTACCCACGTCTGCACACAGAGCAGGGACACCAGAGGAAACTCTGTCCCATAGAGACTTCGCACAGAAAAGAGATTTAACCGCTTCAACCATTAAATGTTAGCTTTTACTCTCTATTCCCCACGTTACTAAAAATCCAGCACAAAGTGAAAGCAACGTTATTGATTTATTTGTATTCCTCAGCATCCCTCTTTCCTCCCCGTGTCACAGACTGCGATGACCAGGGCTGTGCTGTGGCCGTGTCCCGCATTACCTGCAGCGGTCCCAGCAGTGGGGAGAGTGGGGTGCAGACATGTGCTTGGGATTTTGGCAAGGCTCACTCAAACATAATAAATTGGCAAAGAATTATTGTCAAATGGGAAACCTTTCTTTCACCAGGCAATAGTGAGGGATGGCAGTTGTGGGAATAAGTCATGAACCAAAGAATGCCCCACAAATTGACTGCCCTAGAAATGCTGAAAGGCACAAGAATTTATGGAGGCAAAGACCCACAAAGTTTACTTTTACTGGAGAATCATTTGAAAAATATGTTTAGAGATCCCACTGTTGGTTCTATAATAAAGCCAGCTTACAAATAAACCAGAAATGAGCCTTAAAAACAATACTGGTTCATTTGAAAAGAATGCAGGGACATGTAACACAGCCCATCCTCCTCTGTCAGAAAGGTGGCAGTGTTGCTTTGTAGTTGCTGGAGGAATTGTTACAGACTGAGATTTTTTTCAAATGAACAGCAATGTACCATAATATACCAACAAAATCTAAGGAATGACTTAATCTAATGAAATGTAAGATCAGAGCGATATGGAAACCACACCAAAGCCCTGGACCCAAGTTTTGTATAATTCAGCCAGACTAGGACACTTGTGTTTGCACACACACTCTTGGGTTTTCAACCAACTGCCAACTTTGTATTTGCTGAGAAAACAAAGTTTAAGTTGACCACCCAGCTATCTAAGAGATCCTGATAACACCACTCATGTCTACCATCAGTATCATAAATCTCTAATTTCGTTATCTACAATGCACGAGGAGGCAAAAACACACACGGCGTGGGTGACATGCCAGACCGGGTGCATGTTCCAACGTGACTACCCCGTCCGGTTTTACAGCGTCCCGTACGGCACATGCGGCTGGTTTGCCCGAACATCCTCACAGATAATATTGCCGGAGAGAACTTCACCTCTGGGAAGGTCAGAGAAAGCTCCTCGAGAACATTTTTTGGCATTACTATTAATATTACTGTATGTTATGCTCATTAAAAAAATTACAAGTAAAGATACCCACTCACAAACACGGCATACTTACTATAAATAAAGCCAGTGAATAAAGGCATGAATATCCAGCAGAGGGTCTGATTTAGAAGTGACCGTCCCATAGTTCACCTTCACTCACCTTCACTCACGCTGAACGTCCTCTGAGAAGCCCCTTACCGGTGCTTCCCCTAACTTACGAGACGGAGGCATGTTTTACTTGCAAACCCTCCGAGAGCGGCAATCAATTGTGTGGCTCTGGTTTTATTTCTCTGATGATGTCACTTTAAATACTTTTCATGTTCCATTTGTTATTTTTACTTCTAAAAATGACGCATTTCTTCAAATTCATTTTTCTCCAATTAGTCACAACTTAATGGAACAAAGTCAGCTGCCTGCATGTCAGAGAGAGTGTCAGGCCCATCCTCACCGCGATTAGCACAGACGGACCCACAAGAGCACCTGGGATATACGGATGGCGTTAGGTACCTTGTTTAACCCAGACGCCCTTTTGGCTTCCTGCCCAAATCCTTCGCAGCAGGGCCAGGGCCGGAGACCCGGGAACTGCAGTTTTACCAAAATAAACCACAGACATAAATCGAAGACAATGAAAAACCGGGAGGAAAAAAAAAAATAATCAACAACCGAGAGGAAGGAAGATGCGTTTCTCCACTTGTGGAACAGCCTCTGTAAGAGCAAAGCCGTGACAGCTCTATGACCCCCTGAATATTTTGTTCGCATGCTGCTTCCAAACATTTAATGCAAAACAGTCTGTGGCTACGGCTTGCCGGAGAGAGAAGTTTTAAGAGAAATCTCAAGGTTTCCCCTACCTGATCTGAACTTGCTCCGAATCAGCAAGGAGTGCTCAGACCCCAGGAGTGTCATGGTGACTCGGGGACCAGATCCAGACGCCCCTCACTTAAACCATTAACTTCCTCCACAGAGAAAAGCCGACCAGACCAACGGCTAGTGCTCAGGATTCATCCAGCTCGCCTGGGCTCTCTGGGTGCTTTTACAGCTGGCCGGCAAGAAGCAGCAAGTGGCTTTGAAAGGTTTGGTCCCATCCGGCACTGACCCTCCACGGACACCGACTGCTGCCCCTGTGCTGTGTTGAACTAATTAACGTGGAGCAAGCGGGAGCCTCCTCCCGCCCGCAGTTTACTACCAGCAGCTGGGTGTCCTGGCTGATGTCATCGTCTAGCGGGGAGCAGCGACTATCGGAAAGGGTCTTAGCAAAGACAGAAGTTTGATATCTGATACTAATTACTACCGGCCGGTACGCAGCCAATCAGGGCGCTCCCCGTCTGGGCTGACTTTGGGAGCTGCTTGGAAATATCAACAGAGCCAGGGCTTAACTCTTTGCAGCATGGTGCGAGGCCAGCCCCGCGGCCTCCGGCTCTCACGCCGGGGCAGCCAGCGTGGTCTTGGGGTCTGTGTGTCCCTAAGAGGAAGGGAGGGCTGGGGTCAGGGCAAGTGTCCCGGGCCAGAGGACGGCTGGGCGCGGGTCCTGGGTGCCGTGTTGGATGCCCTTCCCATCAGGGAGCCAGAGGACATGGCTACTCGGCGTATGGAGCTGTGGCTCCGGCCGCTGCTGCCCCTCGTCTGGCTTGTTTGGGTGCTGACGCACGGAGCAGGCAGCGCTCTGGGCTGCGCAGATCGCCGACCACACCAGGAACCTGAGAGTGACCACAGGGGTGCTCAGGCATCTTGTCTGCGCGTCTCTCCTGCATCGCAGGTGTGCCCAGAGCCGTGCTGCTCGGTGCACACCTCTGGTGGTATGTGGCTGCATCCGTACCATTATCCTCTTGAGATGCTCACATACGCCATGGCTCAGGTAGCGTACGCTGCAGGCACTCAGAACACACCCTCCTGTTCTGTCACACGCAGACACTCAGAATAATGCCAAATATACGATGTAGGGCTAAATCTTGGCTTAAAGTATCCTGTGCTACAGATGAGCACAAGCAGGCTGGGCACAGCCATGGGCAGGACATAGCTGCAATGGAGGATGCTTCTCCACCTACCAAACATTCTCTCAGAGAAGAAAAACTTTTTGCAAACACGCAAAGTAAAGAGATACAGATCTTTTGAAGCTTCCCCCGCCCCGCCCCTCACCCCACATCTGGTTCACTTGAGGTAAGTGGAAGGAAATGAACTGATGGCACCTTTTGCCTTGTAACGAGTCAAACTAAGTCAAGGACAGGTCTCAGCTTCCCTGACACATGGGTCTCACCTAGGAAGCTGTCTAAATTCCTGCTGGATAATAAACACCCACCTGAAAACTCCCTCAGACCTGGAGACCTGGTTTGGGGGTTTGCTGGGTTTTTTGTTTGGTTGGTTGGCTTTGTTTGTTTTCTTTTCTTTCTTTTTCTTTTTTTTTTTTTTTTNTTTCTGGGAAGTCCTCTTAAGCATTTTGGCTTGGTGACAGGCATTTCAAGGCTTCCAGACTTGTAGGTCCATGTTGCCAGAGGCCTTAGAAACCTGGTAGCCCCAAGGAGCTCTGATTCCAGCAGTGCCCCACTTACAGCTGAGCAGTGCTGGGGTCCCTCATGCCCATGCAACGAAGCCGTCCTGAGCTGAGCCCTCTACTGGTCATGGGCTGGACATGTGATTTCCTGGTCATGCTACATCTGATGAAGTAGATATTCCTTAACGTCTGATAAGGAAGAGATTATTGTAGTAAACTCATCTCCAAGCATTGAACTGAGTTAGTAAACAGAGCCCTACTGCAGCGTCCAGCAAGGTGGCCAGGAGGCTTGTTCCTTACCAATTTTTCCTGATGTCTAGTCCACTGTGTTCGAAATGTCCCATCTAATAGGCTTCTGCTCATAAGTAGTCCTGTCCTGAAAAAAATGCCACCATTTAGCAGAACCACACCATGAGCAGCTCAAGGACAAGACAGGACTTATCAATCCCCACAGTCTCAAACTGCAGTTTCTTGTGCTTTGCAAACTCCTGTATGATTTATTGCCCCTGCTGGCCAAAACCCTGCTCAGGTATCCCTCCTGCCTTTGGAGGCTGACGGTTCCTAATGTCTTCTCCATCGCACATTAGCTGGACTCGCCTGTAGAGGCTTTGGCCAATCATCACCTCATGTGCTGATGTCACCCTGGATCTGTCCCTCTACCCCATGTCAGGACTATCTGCAGATGTGATGGATGGGTCCCTGGTTCCACATCAGCCGTGACAATGCACATGTCACCCAGCAGACCAGAGAAAGGGTCTCCAGGGCTTTTTCACTCCAATGCTACGTTTTCCTGTGAGAATGAGTGCTGCTTCCTCAGTCCCCTCTTGCTGCTACTGGGGTGGTTCATGTCCATGTCCTTTTCTACCTGCAGGTTACCATCTCCAGTCTTTTGAGTTCAGTGGAAGAGGAGTGCAGTGTGAGGGAGACACTGCACAGTGTGGCCCTGCTTGGGGTAAATCTTCCTGTCGCAGTAAAGGGCCACCAGCGGGGAAGACTTATGACCAGCAAGAAGAGGTGATCTGCCCAAAGTACACAGCACCTCATGTGCTGATCTCATCCTGGATGTGTCCCTCTGCCCCTTCAGGATTATCTGCAGATGTGATGGATGGGCACACGAGCTCCGGGTCTGATGCCAAATGCTTGGAGGAGGCTGGCAGGACAGGCCTAGTCCCTACTGCAAGGTACTCTGCTGGGTGGGCTTCTCCCATCTCCTCTACCACCGGCACCTTGTCTCTGCTGAGGCTCATGCACAGAAGAGGACTTGTTAAAAGACCCCCACATCAAGGATGTAGACAGTGCAGGAGCCTACTGGGCCTCTAAAGCCCTTGAATATCATAGTCTTCCCTCTTTTGTGGAGACACATTGCCCACTTAAATGGTAAATGAAGACAAAGGACTTTTTTTTTCTAGCATGGACTACTGAAGTGATTAGTGGGTGAGATGGATACAGGATGTGCTCTTCTGATTTTTCAGAGCAGTCTGGAGGTGCCTCTAAAGCAGTGAATAAACCAGAACCAATTAAAAAATTCAGGTTTTGACTTTCAGAAATTTTTTCACATGGTCCCACACAAATGCGGTGAAAGCTCAGAATTGTTCCAAGGCAAGAAGCAAAGTATTGTGATGACTCAAAATCAGGAATACACAAGAAAAAGAAGTAGAAAGGTTGAGCAATGATCAACAGAGAAAAAGGGCAAGCACTACATTTCTTATTTTTTTAGACGGGGTAGGGGCTGCAAAATGTGCAGCTGAAAAAGTAAACAGGTTAGTAAAATCACAGAATGATCGAGAAATTGGTGTGTGGCCTGCCTCAACTGGGGAGGATAGCCAGACAGTGGCAGATGGAGTCTATTTGATGTGGATAAATTCTTTACTTTCATGTCAGAATGGAGGATGAACCCTGCAAACTCCCCAAGCCCAGAAGCCTGGGAGATGGAGTCATGCAAAGATCACAGGTTCCTTGAGCTTGAGTCACTGTGAGTGCGTCTAGAGGCTAAGTGGATGAGATGGTATCTACGCTTCAGAATAAAGCTTTCTACTTCTTTAATGACTATTCACCCAGATCAATGCAAGTGTGGTGTGATTTAGCGGGCGCATCCCTGTTGTTAATTTTCTAGGGATGTACGTGGTGTCCCACCTGGGTGACATGACCTCCGTTTTAATGGATACCTTTATTCCTCCCTACTCTTTTCTCAGAACTTTTTATTAACCTGCAGACAATTCCTGAGCAGTTCCCCTGGAGGGCACATGTCAGACCAACATTGCAGATGGGAGGTTGTACTGTCTGTGCATCCCAGGGCGTGTAGGTAGTTCTCCACTAGCTGAGAGAGTGAGCCTGCTTCCGTCTGAGCACATTTACACCAGATATTTAGCTATGTGAGGCACCCAAGCCTCCCCTCACACAGTGTGAGTTTCTCAGTACCAGGGCTTGTTCACAAGAGATGTCAGAGCTTGTCCTGAATGCATCTGTGCAGGACTGCTGGTGTTATGGCTTTGCTCCCTCTTCCCTAGCGTTACAAGCCCATGAGGGAATGGATGAGATTGTTGCGGCTTTCTTTAATTCATTTTTCTTGTCAGCTACAGCCTGTTGGCCACTAATAGTCCTTCCCCTGAATGCCCAGATCCCCAAAATCAGCATTGGCACTCTGCTGAATGACACCAAAAATGAAAGGGAAGAGCAGGAAGATTGAAGTGTCGACCAAGGGGCTCAAGCTGCTGCATACGATCTCATCTGAGAACTTACCTCCTGGTTAAACCAGAATTTTCTTAGGGAGGCTGAGGAGAAACTCTGTGTCAGTACAAACAACATCTCAAGATGATCTTGCTTATCTGGCACTTCTCTCCATGCAGCTCCCTGTCCAGGTGGTGTTGGAGGCACCACTCTAAGAGCACTGAGGTGCTCTTCTGAGAAGGCTATAGAAACTCTACTGGTCACTTTGGCAGCTACTAGACACGGGGCTGTCATTTCTCAAGTCTGAAGCGACCCTAACCTCTGTTCCTTGAGTGGCAATTGCTAATGTTCGTCTCTTGACTGTGGAGATGCATAGACTGGCCATTTCTCTTCCCTGTTCTTTGTGTTATTTACATTTATTGATGTTGAAACTCATGTGATGTTTCATGTTTCAGGTATTCAGCATGGAGAGAGCATTCTGCAACTCTTTGCAGGAAGTTTTATTTCTAACTGCTTTAGTCATTTTGAATCATCAGTCCTTTTCCCTAACGTTTCTGCTGAGGAGCCCTCTCCCAGCACATCTTCCTTTGGCACTCCACAAGCTACCTCATTCAGATGTTAAAAGTGGCCATTTATTCCTATCTTTAACAAGTCATTGGTCCCTGGAAGGCTCTTCCCCTTCCCACCTACAAGCTTGGAGCTAGAAATGTTTGAGAAGTCTCATTGAAAGGTTGGTGGAAATACACAGCCACTGTATTCTTTGGCCCACTCTTATCCGTACTCTCAGTGAATTCTTCAAAGACTTTTGAGCAGTTGGTGGGCATAACAACCCTCATACATAGAATTCCTCCATATTTCTGCTACATCTATTCAACAAATTTGCAAACTGGAATTAATATCTACTTGTTTATAGTTCCTTGGGTCCTCACTGGAGCCTTTTGTAAAAATGAGTATCAGATTTACCACTCTTCTCCGCCCATGGCAGATAAGGATGTTGGGTCGCACACCTTGCTTAGCAGCAGAGACATGTTCCTTTGAATATTTCAGAGTTCTGCAGTCCTCCGGGACTACCAGGTCCCAGAGATTTGTTACTACTCATTTTACAAATTTCTTCTAAAATCACTTCTGATGCTACTTCAACAGCTCCTTAATCACAGTTGTAGGAAAAACAGACACCAGCATACTACTGGCCATGGAGATGTTATTACCTGGCTACCATCCTTCCCACCTCTTGCTTTTCTGCTGGTGCTTGCAATGGCTGTTCCTTTCTCCTTGGGATGCTTTACATGGTATGCCAGTTGCTTATCCCAAATGAGGGCAATGCCCTGCCCTTACCAAGCCTGGTGAGTAAGGTGAGGTAAGTTGCACAGGTGCTTAGAGGAGAAGCAAGTCAGTTCGTGAGCTCCACTAGGCAATCTACTTAGGTTCCTACCGCCACCTACCCACCTGACATCCTCTCAGAGAATCAACTAAAACCCAGTGTGCTATTTACCACTCTGTTTAATGCAGAGATAAGCCTGTGATGGAATTAAGTGATAATGAAGAAAGCCAGTTAGTCAGATTGTTAAACAGTGCCTGAGCTCGGTTGGGCCAGGAGAAACTTCTCCTGCCACCTTGTGAACACTGTATACATGGTACGGAGGTACCTCCGTGGGGAGCAATGCCACAGGTCTGGCCTGGGTCTTGCAGACTGCTGCCTCTCCCTGCTAGGGCAGGTGTGAGAAGGGATCAGGCACACACGGGCTCTGGTGAGAGGCCACGTTGTTAGTTGACCCCAGGCTTCTGAGCTGGTGAAGATTCAAAGTCCCATGATGCTGATTCCAGCACATGCTCTTAGAAATGCCTTCTCCCCTTTCCAAAACTGAACAGCCACAAACTATGCCCTGTAAAACCATGCCACTGACAAAGGCTGAGAGTTCAGAGAGTTGAAAGACATTTTCTTCTCCTCTTCTCCCTCCCTCCTTCTCCCTTACCTCCTCCTGGCAATAGCAGTGTCCAGACCTTGCAAGCTCTCGGTTCTGTAGCCACGTGTGTTTCTTAAGAGGTGACACAACCTCTAAGAGAGGACTCATCTCCACAGATGACTCAACTGCTGAATTCACAGTTCAGTTCTGGCGTTTCCCTGTGCTGGTCATTACGTGAGAGTCAGCCTTGACCACATGTATTCGTGATGTACTCAGGAAACAGAGGTAAGCTGTCTCCCATAAACCTCAGGCTAGAGGCAAGGAGGACAGGCGCTGAGATCACACCACAGATACTGAGCCATTTTTCTATAGGCTATCTGCCTTAGATAGCCCAGAATTAGTAAAACCCTTCACAAATTCTTCACGTGTTTCCAGAGTTCACACTGCCCAGCCCTCAAATGTCTTGGACGTGTCTGCCACCAAGCACTGTGCTGCACCACAGTCACTGTTCAACTCTGAAAAGGGCAGGCATCACCACCAGTTGCCGCCTTTTGTTGGGAGATGAAACATGCAGGTAGGTACCAAAGACTGCAAAGACCAGTATTGCCCCCGTTCTCCTGTTTCCAGCACTGCTATAGGCATCTCTGCTGTAAACTGGGTCATATCGACTGCAGTGAGTGAAGGAGTGAGCCTTAAATACCAGAATAAATTAGTCATGGTAGGGAATTCCTTTGAACTGAGAAGTCACACCCCAGAGCCATAAGGATATCAGTTCTGTGTTGCTCACCAGATACCAGGAAGCAGTCCCTTCTAATCTTCCAGCACGCTCTATTGTTTATGGTACTGATTTATTTTAAAGCAGATTGTTTGTTTCTATGTAGATTTGCATCTGTGGGAAAAAGACCCAAATGAGCTGATGTTTCTGTGAGATCCCTCTGGGGACTTGGAGGGGTCAGCGTGTGACACAGTGTCTGTGCCACAGAAGGCCAGACTCCAGCAGGTCCCAGGGCTGTGGAGCTGCAGCCCGAGGGAGGGACATCTCCCAGACCCCCCAAGGCTGCACTACCAGGTGAGGATGGGGTCCATCTCCTGCCCTCTCAGACTCGTGCAGGGGATTCACTTTGCCTGGCCCACTGCTCTGCCATTTGCTTTCTCGTTGCACAGGAGATCCAGCTCTGCACCAGAGAAGACCTACCATTTTACTCGCATACTCCAGCTACTGCTGGTGTTGATGCCAGCACAGAGTGTATTTATCAGCGTTGTCAACAGCAAACCCCTGAATTCAGCAAACTGAATTCACTGCAAGACTTAGGGTTGGATGTAATGCCAAGTAAAAGGTCTCGTAAACAGTTTGCAACTGTCCAGGCAAACAGTTTTTCCCCAAACCTGGTGTCCTGCCAGTCATATCTGCTCAGACTGTCCTCTCCTGTAGGAATTAGCCCAGTTTGCCTTTGGCTGCTTCTCTCTAGCACCTGGCAGTGCCATTTGGAGAAGAGCCCTCCTGCCATGGCCTTATTTCTTGCATCTCCACAGCATGCTCTGGGAAGACAAATCTGATGGGATGAAGACATGACCCTGACTCTCCCCATCCCACGTGTAGTCTAGCGATAATTTGCTGCATGCTTGTGTAGCTGTGCTGGTGAAGGTCCCATGGGGAGATACAGCTGTACTGGCACAGAGCTCTGTGCTGAATGTCCCCAGGCTGGTATAACTCTGAATCCTGAAGGAGGAGGAAGGCTGGAGAGAGATTTGCCTTTACGATTGTGTTGCTCAGGAGGAGTACATTCTTCCATTCATAACCAACAGAGCTGTGATAAACTGAGTGTAGGGTGGGTATTGCAGGGAAACCAGTAGCCAAGGCTCACAAGGAGCTCTGGACATCCTTTGAAGATACCTACTGCCAGGATGTCATCATTGATAGAGAGTGGAAGAAGCAATCTTTCCCTGAGGGAGACTTTTACAATGGGCCAAATGAACTGCCCGTTAATAGGTCCCAGTGATGGAGACACGGATCACTGCAGTCATCTGAAGCTAGGGCAGATATGAATCTCCTGCTCTGAGACTGCCCCAGCAGAGCTCCAGCTGTACTGTCGGTCATGGTCTTCAGGAACTCGCAAAGAAATGAGCTTCTTTTTACATGCCTGAGATTCAGCCCAGGGGTGAATTGCACAGAAAAGAGGTCCCCTGGCTCTCACATGGCAGGATATTCAGGATATTCCTCTCCATGACCTGAGACAGGCAGAGATTTTTTGAGCTGGAGCTAGCAAAGCAGCAGTGTCTCTGTCACGGAGAAGCAGAGATGGTCTCTGGGGAACACCTCAGAATGATCCTAGCTTGGTCCTAGCTCAAGACTTAGCCCAGAACGTGGTATTTCTTTGGTCAGGAATCTGTGATCAAGGATGGTTCAACACAACCCAGTCCTTACCTTCTGATTGCATCAGGCCCCAGTAAGCACCATCACAGCATCTGCCTACCTTGAATTTGCCACTGTCTGCCAGGCATTTGACTGATCTGTCACCTCCCTATCTCCTCATAGAGCTTGAGGGCAGGAATTTATGGTGGAGATGTCATGAGCTTTTCCCGTTCTGACAGCAGACAGGCCTTGCTTGAATTCAAGCTGTGAACTATTTATCACAGTGCTGCGAGTGTCCAAGCAAGGTCTCTTAATTTATGAAGGTCCAGAAGATATTATGCAATTGACAACACGAACACAAAAATACTTCTGCACTTTACTAAAGCTACTACTAAGCTGCCTGATGTTTTCATCATAATATTTACTTCTTTGTAAATACACTAAATTCTCCAATCCCGATTCAAAACAGAGAGATCAGAGAATGAAAATAGGGAGATGACATAGCTGTTTAAAGATTATGTAAAATGTTTTTTACTAGCATAAATATTTGATTGTAAAACTCTGCCTGTTGTGTTTACCGAGCAGGGATGCGCAGTGAGTGCAGAGAGCAGCCGCAGCCGGGCACGGTGGTGGAGGCTGACCCATGTCCCTGCCCGTCCCTTCCCATACGGTCCGGGCTGCGGGGACAGTGGATGCACTGACAGTCGTCCCAGTCTCGCTGGCTCCGGGCAGTAGGCAGAGCGGGGAGCTCACTCCTGACACACCGACCGGCCCTTCGGCAGTGGTGGCTGCAGCCACTCCATCATCTCCAGGAGTCTCAGGGCAGGGTAGATCAGAGGAAGTGAAGGAAGAGTTAACGGCTCAAAGTCTCAGCCTGGTTTGAGGCTGGAGAGTTCAGAGGGAGGGGTGATACTCTCGATGGGGACGCTGGCTTGAGCACAGCTCTCAGGTCAAGCGGGCTGCGCTGGCAGGAGTTCAAGACACTTGGGGACCTCCTCTGTCCATGTAGAGCAGGGGGAAGGGCCAAGCTAGACTTGGCCCATGTTTTCCAGAGGCAGCAGTGGTCTGGTCTGTGGGATGGAAGATGCCAAGAGCTGCCTCCTGACTCATAACCATGGGGGGACATCAAGGTCAGGAGGCTGTCCTCAGTAGGAGGGCCAGCACAGCAGCACCCTGTGCCCTGAACGTGCCCCTGGTACGGACCCATGGGCAGCAGAGGGTCTTGTCCCCCACGTCGCTGTGGGGAGGAGGACTGGGTACGGGCTTTTCTGATTCCCTGCAAGCATAACTGAGGGAGGCGTATGCCAAGTGAGACCTTGTATTTCTGTGTCTCGCAGTCTGGACCGGCAAATTTCTATTTTAATCCACTGGAGATGATGTTTTGGGGATGGTTTCCCAATGGAGCTGGGTGGGGATGGCAGAGTCTGGTGACTTGCTCCCCTCAGGGGACTGCTCTAGCACCCATGGCTGCTCTGATGTCTCGGGCCACAAGCAGGGTGCTCGCCGGTGCTGAGCTCCCCTTGCAGTGCTGCCGGGGGTAGGCCTCAAACGCTGCACCTCAGGAAAGCAGTGACTTACTCCCTCCATCTCACAAGTGCCTCGTGCATGGTGCAAACTAATCCTGCGGTTGGCTGCCTGTGTCCTTCCTCCTGCATCCCTCTAGCTTTTCCTCCTTCTCCTCCTCCCTTGAGGAGCCAGCCACACAGGTCACCCCAGGCAAGACTCTGAGCACACCTGCACGTCCCCGGACCACGTTGCTAGGTACGCTTTATGCGCTGTCTAGGCTGCAGGTTGACTGCATGTTCCTGAAGGGGTGTGAGGGTGATCGAGACAGTTGCATGCAGTAACTGCTTGGCTCTCCTGCCTTTAACGCCAGCCAAATGTGCACCCCCTTTGGGCAACCCTCACCCTGACCCAGCCTGGGCAGGACACGTTGCAGCAGCATTGGTGCTCAGAAGCCCCCACCAAAGCATGAGAAGGGGAAGGCTGGGATCGGGGTGATGTCTCTACAGGCAGGGCTTCCCGGCCAGCCAGCTTGTGCAAGCAGCTGTGGGACCGATGTTGAGAGCAATAAGGAGCACGAGAGCCTCCAGCCTGAGCTGGTGCGCTTTGTGATGAGCAGTGACGAGCCTTTGGCTGTGTGCTGGATGGCCAGTGCAGGCAGGAAGGGGTTTTTGTGCCTGGTCTGACTGCTCCAAGCTCCGGTGGCTTGGTGGCTGGCTGGAAATGAGGGAGCGAAGCAATGGCAGTGCCAGCATCACCTGCAGACCCCCCACATTACATGCTTTGCTGACCTGTGCCCCCCCTCACCCTCTGCTCGCTGAGTGTTTGCAGAGATACTCGGCAGTGCGCAGGTGGCCGGAGGGGCTGCACAGGTCCCGTTAGCCCATGGGAGTGACTCGGTAGCCAGGCGGCACAGAAACGGTCAGGCCAACAGGCCCAAGGAGGACGTGCCTGAGCAGGGCAGTGCACCCCGGCCCCGGCCGGCGGAGTGTCCTGGCTTCTGTTCCCTCGGCAGCGGGACTTTGGGCAAGTCACGTCTCCTTTCGGTTTCCTTATCTCTAAACGGCGGTAATGAGGCTAACCCCTTCCTAAAGCTCTTGGAAATCTCCCACCGAGCAGGGCCAGATAAGAGCTGTATTGTTGTAAGCCCTGCAGCGGCTCCAAAGCTTGGGGTTTCGCTACAGAGCAGCCTACCCAGCCCTACCTCTGCTCCGACGATGCAGGAGAGCGGCGATGAATTGAACATTTCCATCCACACCCCTCCCTCCTGCCCACTGAGCTATCTCAACGCGGCCACTTGTGTTGTGGTTCAGCCCTAAATAAGGAGCGTGTTTTTGGGGAGGGGGTGTGACAGGCACTAGCGAGTGATATGAAGCAAAGCTGGGCCCGGGTTAGTGGCGAGCAGAGCTAAAGCCCCAGATATACATCGGATGGGCTGGGAGCATTATGTATTTCTGGAATGCCTTCTGGTCTTTATTAAAATGAAACCACAGCCAGCCCAAGAGAGCTCATCGCCCAGGCACGGGGCCAAGTATAAGTTACTTCTACAAATATTTATTTAACCATATCAATGACAAACTCTTTTGTATAAATGTTTTTATTTAATCATAATTTACCAATTATTTTAAATCAATTGTTTGCCTGGTTTCTAAACACTAATCAAGAGGCTTGCATTAGCATTACTCAGGCGGATTAGATGCATTATTTCACTGAAGCTTGTGCCATTGCTTGCCTGCCTTGGCCATGGAAGAGGGTGCAGATGGATCCCAAATTTCTCTCAAACTGTCAGATTCCTGGAGGACCATGCCTGTGGCATTGCCAGCCCTCCCCATCCAGGTGACCTCTGGGCTCAGAGGAGTTCCTCAGGCACAGGGATGCACAGACCCTGGTCCTACCTGAGCCTCTCAGAACAGCACTTTCCTCTGGTCTCCCTTGGCTAATGGTCCTTGCCGTCACGGAGGTGCTGGCCTCATCACAGATGCTTCAAGTGCCCTGCCCTGCCACTGCTTATACCTCACGTCTGAGCCTGGACCTGTCACCAGTGAGGGAGAGGTTCCTCAGTGTCCCCTCAGCCCAGGGTATCTGGCAGGAATACATGTGTGTGGCCATGGTGGTTTGGGGCAGAACAGGAGCCCGTGGATGATGGTGTTTGTCTCCAGCCTCCAGCACCCTGCTCCCAGCCCTCTGAGCTCCCTCAGCTCCTCAGGAGCATCCTGGAAGCCCCCCAGCTCCCAGGCACCATTTACCCCAGCTCCCTCACACACGGACCTTCTCCAGCTCAGTTCTGCCACCTCTGCTCCCAAGCTTAGACAATGCTTAAAAACACAGAATCTGCAACTTCTGCAGGGCTTTGCCTCCTCCAAAGCACCGGGAGATGCGGTGAGGGCATGATCTGCACCCAGCAGAGGTGCTGGGGAGATGGACGCTGTCAGGCTCCCTGGGCTTGGCGCATGGTGGCCTCTGGCTCACCCACCTTCAGGGAGCAGCACTGCCGCGGAGACCAGAGGCAAGAGCAGTCCTTCGCTCGTTGCGATCTGCCTGCGTTGTTTATTTATACATTTTCAGGCTGCTACTGTCTTGCACCTTGGCTCACTGCTCCGCAGCGCCTGTTGTAAGCACCGGGTCCGCAGGGAGTTCTCCGTTCATCCACGTATCTGTTCATCATCTGTGGCAGGGACCACGCCGTTTACAGTGTGTGAGCTGCCAGCTTCCCCAGAACACCGGTTCCCCCTGCAGCCCTCCATAGGGCAGCTCTCTTTCTGCTGCAAAAATCACCCCCCGCCAACCTTTCACCTGGAGCACTGTGTCCAGTTCGGCACTGCCCAGTTCAAGAAGGACAGGGAACTGCTGGAGAGAGTCCAGTGGAGGGCTACAAAGATGCTCAGGGGACTGGAGCATCTCTGTGATGAGGAAAGGCTGAGGGACGTGGGACTGTTCAGCCTGGAGAAGAGAAGACTGAGAGGGGATCTCATCAATGCTCATCAATATCTGAAGGGCGGGTGGCAAGAGGATGGGGACAGACTTTTTCCAGTGGTGCCCAGTGACAGGACAAGGGACAACGGGCACAAACTGGAACACGGGGAATTCTGTCTGAACATGAGGAAAAACTTCTTTCCTGTGCGGGTGGCAGAGCACTGGCACAGGCTGCCCAGAGAGGCTGTGGAGTCTCCTTCTCTGGAGGTATTCAAAACCCGCCTGGATGCGTTCCTGTCCAACCTGCTCTGGGTGACCCTGCTTTGGTGGGGGGGTGGGACTAGAGGATCTCTGAAGGTCCCTTCCAACCCCAACCTTTCTGAGATTCTGTGGGGTATCTGAGACATCTTCCTCCACCCGTCACCCTTTAATCAGAAATGGGAGCTGTGGTGCCATGAAGCCAGGAGAGCTGGTGGTTACTCCTGCTTACAGCACCATCCCCAAGTCTCCCGCTTCAATCAGTTTAGGCTACTCAAGCAGAGGCTTTGAAATTCTTCCCCCCTGGGGAGGGATAGGGAGGTGCCAAGGTTTGCAAAACACAGATTTGGAGATAAATAACCTGAGCAAAGACTTCGTTGCAGCGACGTTGCAGAGACACAAGATTTCCAGGAAATTTCTTCCAATATAATAAAACCCAAATAAACAAAAAGAGAAATTGGGGCAAGTTCGATATAACCATGGGACTTACCTACTATTTTAAAGATTGTGAAAATAGAAATCAATGCTAGGTATAGCCTTTTAACATTTAAGTATGTGCTTCTTTTCCTGAATGATGAGAAATAGACCTGCTGCTAGAGACGGAGCAGTCCTGCACTTCAACACACGTAGGTGTATGTCCCTGTAGTCACACCTCTACAAAAATAAAACATTAAAGCAATGGGAACAGGGAGCTTCCTACTGTTGACTTGTAAACAAACAGGAAAGTTGTTTGGAGAGAGGTTTGAAATGCTCTGTAAACAGAGACCTAATGCCGTAATGCAGATGAAGAGGAAACTCTTGGAAATAAAATCATTTCACACACTGCTCTAAAAGCCTTTTCCTGTCCATTCTGAGGGAAAATGAACCAAGAGGAGGTGTCTGTCCTTATTCTTTACAGTATCCTATTTCTTGCAAATCTGTTTTTAGAAATTAACTTTTTTTTTTTTTTTTCTTTTTCCCCTTGAAAGTACTGGGGGATTTTTCAGAGCCTCACGTCTCTGGATGAGAAGAGACTCTGTGAGAACCCCACACGTGACCTGCGCTGGCTGTGAGAGGCGATTCCTCCCTGTGCTGGTGGGAGGTGTCGGTCCTGGGACAAGCAGGGGCTGCCTTTAACCCCCTGCTCTGTTGTGTGTAGTCAGGCTGCTGTGCTGTGAGAGCTACGTTCATCCTTCCCAACTTGACTGTCTAAAAGTTAGATGCAGAGTTCAGCTTTTAGGTCTCCTGCACAGGCAAAGGATAAAAGCAGGTGCTGGCAGAGGGCCATCTGCTCTGCTTATCTTCCACCCTGAGCTTGGACTGGGAGGAACTGGTCTTTGGAGGAAACACTCTCTTTCCATCAAGCAGAGAGGAAGCCTAGATGACAGCTAAGACTAGATTCTAACTTTCAGATAACTGACGTGACAGGAGATGAATCCCACCAGACATGGCCAAGACCAAAGGACAGAGAGGACGGTTGATCACTGGGCAGCATGGAAAGAAGAGTGTAGAGGGAATGGACTTATAGGGGCCAGAGAGATTCCTGGTGAAGTGACAGCAGTGCAGCGACATGGTGGGTAAAGATTTATGGGAGACAGAGATGCAAGCAGTGCTGAATAGTGACATTAGAAAGCACGCAAGATGGGCCAGGAAAGCCTGGTACTACAAAGCACCTTAACAAGCACCTGGGCTGACCACTGGAGCAAGCCCTGTTCTGTCCTGCCCTCGCCTTCTCTCCAGTCCTCTTCTAAAACCCTTCAGATGTGGAGCTATTGCCATCTCATACCCTGTCAGCTGGGACAGCATGGCAAATATCATCGTTTTACGGCTGTGTGAGGGATGGATTCCCGGTTGTGGTTCAGCCTGATCTTATCACTAGCAGAAGCGTTTACCATTTACTGTATAATTACAACCAAAACTGTGCCATCTAATGTCAGTGTCCGTTTGTGAGCCTGGCACAAAGAGGACAACATTAAGGGTCTTTATCTGGCAATGGGATGGTTGAAGTGGATGTGAGCTTGGTGAATAGATAGCAGGTCATTGAAAACAGACCAAAGTGGCTTCCCTCCAATGCCTAACTCTACCTTGAATGACACTCTTGTCCTGTATGGTGCTGTGGGCCCAGCACATCTCCGTCAGACTGGACCATGTGCCAGATATCAGTGGGGTGGTGAGGCTCTGCTGGAGTGTGTGCCAACTGTATACACTGTACAAGAAATCTGGAGTGTCTTGTACCAAGTAACGTGCCGTCAGTCTGTCTAATGAATCTGGATCTCCTCGGAAAAGGCCTCAGGAAGAGGCCCCTGGGGCTCTTCACTTGGGATAATGCTACTAACACATGCTGGGGCTGTCCACATCCAAGGTGTGACAAGCCTTTGTACAACGCATCCAGGTACAGTCAGAGGGCTCCTACAGGGAAGTGTCACAGACTGCAAGACATGACATTTTTTCTTGACCAAGCTCACAAGCAAAATAATGTGAAGATCACTGAGGGCAATGAGGTTCTTGGTCTACTGCAACATCTAAGTCTGTTCAGTGCTGATCACCACAGGACCAGATGGTCCACGGGGATAAAAGAGTTTGAAGCCACAGTAAGAAAAGAAAACTGCCTGACAACGATCTGCAGGACAGACAAAATCAAGTGAAAGGTGTCTCTTCCATGAAATATCGAAGTACTTTTTCAGGTCAGGGAGTACTATAGGAAACTGGATGTGATGTGGGACATTTATTCCAACTTATTCTGCCTGAAGAGTGGGCCTCACGTCATGCAGCTTCAGACCTTTAATCCCAAACTGGTCACCCAGGCACATCTGGAAATGTTAAATATACTGGGGAGCAAGAAAGGATTCCTGGGTTCTGTATTCATTTCAGGCTGAGTATTTACGTAAGATACTTTTCTTATCTCCTCTAACTATTTATAGTTTTGTTTGTATGTTTGGGACCTAGACGTATCCCACTACGCTTCAATAAATCTGAAATATCTTTGTTGACAAAAATAAATGTCGTCTGCTGTTAATGAAAATAAGGTAATCATAGTATTGAGTTACTTGTATGGTTAATATTTTAGTAAATGCTCTCTGGGCAGATGTTGACACATATATATTATTTCTTAATTTTTATTTTTATTTTTAAAAATTAAATTTTAAGAATGAGATATTTTTGTCTGAAGGGTATCCATACTACGAAAACTAGGAATAAACCAGACAAAATAGATCTTCCTTCCAAAAATTCTGATATTGTCACTAACACTCCCCACCACACAGATCAATACAAATGTAAAATGACTTTCAAATGCCTTCCATCACCAGGATTGCTCGTGCTGGTGCAGGAAGGCGATGAGGTACAAGAACGAGCCGTCCGGCTCTGGTTCCCACCCGGAGTTTCAGTCGTTAAACCCCGAACAAGCAGCGTGCCACCAGGCTGGGGACCAGCATCCCCAGACTGGACAACAGGCAACCCCAGCAAAGCAGTGACGGAGGCGATGGTGAGTGAGGGGAGCACGTTAGAAGCAGAAATTACAGCTGGAGGAAGAAATCACATCTTCTGTAAGGAAGGATTTTAATTTTTATGTAAGGAAGGGGATTTTTCAAGCGATGCAGTGATTTTTCTTTCGGTTGAGCACAGGTAATTTCATCAGGCTGCCAAGCAGGGTGATTTAAATACCTCCTTCCTAGCCTCTTTTAATAAAACTGTCTCTGAACATGTCCAGTTTCTCCAGACAAAAGCTACGGAGGGAGCTTCACAGTCCTTGGATTAGTGCAAAATGAGATTTGCTGTATTCCCTGCTAGTGGCAGCTGGAGCACCTTCCTATTGAAGTGGGGGCAGCAGGGACAGCCCAACAGCCTGTCTCCTGGGGTGGCTCCGGGACTAATGGTGCAGAGCACGGTGGTGTGGGATGAGGGAAAGCAAAGGTGTGCTCAGCCCCGGCCCCATCACACGGGCTCGGAGGGATGAGCCCGTGAGCTCCAGTACCTGGCCCCATTGGAAATGAAAACAGACAGGCTCTGCTCCTTTAATATGCCTTAAATATTCTGAAAATGAAAGGAGGCAGGTTAGTTTGATTTCATTTACTCTGAGATTTTGTTTTAATGTAGGTTTGATAACTAAATGGAAAACAAATGTGGTGCATTAAAGGGAGGCGGCCCGGCCCAGCGGCGGGAACAGGACCGGTGCAGGAACATTTTTCTAAAGATCCCTTCTGGAATGTTATTTTGAACTCTTCGAAACGGCAAAGGTTTTTAGACATTGTATGTTTTATTAAGTGTCCCTTGGGAAAGCTGGGTTTAAAATTAGTCAAACTCTTTCACTTTTTTAAACCCTTCCCTAAAATAGTTGATATAAAATTTGGTGGGAATTCTGCTGAGAGCTTAAATTGGCCGAAACAGACGACCTAATGGAAATGACATTTGGGGAAAAAATGTAAAAAACCTGGTTTTCTTTCTGACTTCCAATGACATAATCGGGACACGGCAGGACTGCCTGCTCCTCCGAGTGCGGCCCTGACCCCAGGGCCCTGGTCACCAGTTTCCCTCGTACGGGAGAAGGAGGGAAGCTGCTGGGAGAGAGCTAAAAGAGGGAGATGACTGCTCTGGTACGGCACTGCCCGTCCTCCTCAGTTGTTTTCCTCTGTGGGCTGATGTTCATCAACCTTGGAGCGCATAACCTGGTGACTAGGCCAGCAAACGTCCACATCTCTGTCTAGAGGTGTGTGGTAGAGCCCTTGCTCTCTGATGGGACACCTGACTGGTTTTCATGCTTAGGAAAGGAGGTCCATACAGGTTTTGGCCTGAAAAGAAATATGGGAGAGTTCTCCTGGTGACACTCAGAACGATTCTGCATGGAGGTTTCCACCCCAGGAGGACCTGGCTCATTTTCCAGGTGGTCACATCATTGCAGGTGACCAACATCTTTGTGGCAGCTCACATCATGATCCCAAGGGACCTGCTTATGGATGAGATTGTTTCACCCTGCCCTCGCTTAGGTCCAATGGAAAGATACACCTTCTCTGCTGTCTTCACCATGTGTGTCAGGTGTGCTGATTGCTGTGGGTAGTTTGGGTATCTGCTCTGTGCCTTGGTCCTGTTGTTCTTCAAGGGACATGAGGAAGGTTTGTGCTGGCAGTACACACTACTCCTCCATGCGCTCCTCAGCGGTGAGCTGTGATGGCTCAAAATGTGGCCCAGAAACACGTCTGGGACCTTCCCCAACCCAGTAGCTTATTTACTCAAGGCATTTTGTCACTTGGGGAGATAAAGCCGCCTTCACACACCTCAGGTTCCTCTCAGCACAGCTGGGAGATAAGGGCTGAGGGACGCTGGCTCCTACTTGCCGTGAACCTTGGAGGATTTTGAGGAGAGGCCTCTTTGGGAAGCCACCTCTGCTATCACTTTGACAGGTGTCAGCTGCGCTTCGAGCAGCCAGCCGCAGACGGAGATTAGCCAAATGCGTCTCCTGCCCAGAGTGCTCGGGCTCTGCAGGCGTTGTTTTAAAACACAGAATGGGAGAGGATTTTGAGCTGAGATAGGGGGCTTTATTCAGAAATAGTCTGACCTAAGGACCTCGCTATCAGCAGCCCCAGCAGCCATCACAGATGGGGTCCTTTCCGAGAGGGGTCTAGTTGATAACATGGAGGAGGGGCTGTTCTCCCATCACAGACCCCAGTTTAGTGTCTGGTGTGCAGGGTATGAGATTGTCCTTTGCATTCTGCTTTCCGATCCTAAAGGCATGCAAATGTCATGCACCAGAGCAGCTGCTTGGGAACGCAGCGATCCCTTTGGAGAAGTAAAGCTGGATGAACTCTTGCACATGTGTTACTGAAAAGACACCTGATTTGGGGGATATCCACATGCCTATGGAAGTTACATCAGCTAGAGAAACAGGCACTTTCCATGCACAAACACAGTGATGAAAGTTAGCCCTGCCCTGAAGCTTCCTACCTGCTCCTACATGCATGCGGAGCGTGGGAGCATGGCCTGCGAGCAGCGGAGTTCAAATGGGAAATGGCTGTGGACAGAAGGGAAGAGACGAATCAGTGCATGGAGAGCAGGTTCTTCTCCCAACAGTGGAGCAGGCTCCTGTGGAGAAAGCAAGGACTGCTCAAGGGGAGACCAAGAAGCAGCCAAGAATGCAACATGCTGATCGCAGATGTGCAGGGCCTCCAGTTCCTGGGGGTGATGGATGCATTTAAAGTTGGAGAAACTAGTTTGGGAGACAGAGCACTGGTTGGCACCGATGCTCAGGGAACCTGCCTTTGTCACCCACCAGCTCAGGGAAGTCCCTCTCCAGCAAGTCACTTTTTGGCCCGCTTCCCCTCCCACACAGGGATTACTGAGATGCTAAATTCCTCTGGATAGGGGGTGTCCCTTGTCATGGTCTGTACAGCTCACATCCAAATGCCTCGTATTCTTGTTACCTCATTTTTTTTCTGGAATTTGTGCACTGTTGCCCTGCCAGTCAGATTGCCTGAAGCACCCTGCAGCTTTCCACAGGCTTTTGCTTACCAGCCATGCCCAATCTATAGGTCGTAGTGCACAGTCAGGCACAGGAGAGGCACGTATGCTGGGCAGGACGTATCTATCCATGGTATGCATCTGTTGTGGGGCCCGTTCTGGTAGCACTGAAAATTGGCATTCCTCATGGTACCCACATTTTCATGCCAAGCTAAACTTTCTTGTCCTTTTCAGAGATATTTATAGATGGGAATCTTGACAAGAATGAGTTTCTGTTTTGGAAAGAATAGTTTTACTTATTACTCTCTGATTTGAGTGTGTGTGTGTGCTCAAAGGTGCAAGCAAGTGACAAAAACGTCACCTAAAGAATGTGATAAGTGAACCCCCGGGGGAAATGATGAGGAAAAATGAGACAGTCTTTACTAAAAAACTTGACACAAGCAAACATGCTCCTCCTGTTCTGGGTGGTGCGTGGAGCCAAGGAAAAAGGGCAGGCGCTGCCAGCTGTGTTGCGCTGGTGTGTGCTGCGGGCAAACAGAGCCGGGCTCACGAGGGAAACCTTGCTTCCACGCTGCAGGCTGCTCATACCTCAGTGGAGCAGTATGTGCTTAATTCCAGTGTTTTCCAGAAAGGAATTGTTGTTTTTTCCAGAGGAAAACTATTGGCTAAGAAGATTATATAAAGTTGTCCTCAATTAGACTCACTAATGTCTCTGAAAGGCAAACACAGCTGAGCTGTTGTGGGAGGACGGGTTGGCTGGGGGGAGAAGCCATTCCAGCTTGGAAAGAGCAATATCTCTCAACAGACTTACTGGAGGGTTTTCACCATTACCATAGTGACGAAGGGGACAACCAGTAGACATGATGGGAATGACTGTGTGTGCATTCCTGGCAGTAGCTAATTCCGGGAACACAAGATGGCAGGCGTGTCCCACAACCCCTCCCCTTGCCGCCTGCCTGCCTCAGTCCCACCTCCATGTCCTGGATGGCCAACCCCTTTGACTTTCCTTTCTCCAGATGCTGAATGCATCCATGCACTTCTGCTTCCTGGTGCCCGCAGTCTCCCATCCTGCATGCTAGGGTTGGAATACACTCTTAAGTCTCTGCAGACAGAGGTTCTCCAGAAGGCAGTTCCATGGCGTTATGAAAAGCAGCAGTAAGATCTGATGAAAAGCAGTGCAGAGCTGTTGAAACCAACTGAACAGTACCCACAGCTCTGCTTGATTCTCTGCTTGTTGGTGAATACAATCCCTGCCTTCAGCAAGCGGAGAACTGCATTACCACTATTATGTGGCTGTGGTGGACAGTTCCCATCCCTTCTTGGCTGCACACCAAATGACCAAGAAAAAATCTGTACTACAGCCTGGGAGAAAAGAAAGAAATTTGGGTTTGTCTGCTTGTGAAATTGTCTGTGTCTTGACATGAGCTGGGGTTGAGAGGAATTCGAGGAACTTGCTCCTCCCCAGGAAAAAAAGAAAAGAAAACCAATTGCTTCAAAGTATTTTGACTGCAGATTGTAAATGGAGCAACTGAATAAAGAATAATGCAACACAAATAGTCCAGAAAAGAGAGGGTTGTGTAGAACAATGTTTAGAAGCCCAACAGAAAGAAAGGAGGCTTCAAGCGCCCATGTTTTCCCCCTCGGGTATCAAGCACACACTGGCAGCCTCCAGGTGTCAAAACCTTCTCCTCATGAGGTGCAATGTGGGGCTGCACCTGCAAAGTAGAGCTTCAGCATGGATAAGAGACTGCTTTTGGGGAATCTTGCCCCAAGCAGGGCACTTCTCATACCCCTCAGAAATTAAGGAGAAGCTGCTGTAGTACAAGTATGGCAAGTGATGCTTTCTCACCTTCCTTCCAGGTGGACTAGAGCCAACTTTGCTATAGCTTTGCTACTGTCTGGTTAACTGAACCAGCTGCCTCATGTCTGTAATTAGCTCTGAGTATCTGCCCAGAGAAGATAATACAGCTTCTCACCTTCAACCATTTCCATTCATTCTTCCCCCCTTGGCATTTCTCTCTGGCTTAACATAAAACATTGTGACATCATTAAATATCTCAAGGACTGTGGAAAGGTCTATGAAAACCATCAGCATTATTCCTGCTGACCTTCCTACTTGGTTTTAGCTGAAATTGCATGTTTATGGTTTTGCTTAGTGGCTTACAGCTTTCAGCACAAGAGGACCATGGTCCACAGCAGGTGCCACCTTACATTACTTAGAGGGGCAGTAGCAGTATCTCCAAGGCTGTTGATACAGTCTGAGAACAGCCAGGTCCTGGCAGCAGACACCACTCCTGCTTGGAGACGACAGCCTCACTAAGAATGATGGTGCTCCTTAGAGACAATGTCAAATTTGGTCCACCATGGTCTTGCCCTGTAGTCACACACGGTTGTTGTCTCCTACACTGCCGCCATTGCTTCACGTGAAGGGCGACTAGTCTGTGTAGCTTTTGCACTATTCGCTTTTGCCTCAGCGGTAACCAGACAAGTATGAAACAAGAACCACCTGCTCTTGCAGATGCCAGTATCTTTGGAAAAGCTCCCCAAGAGGAGGAGTGCACTGGGCTTTCCAACACCCACTCTGGCAGGACAGCAAATGGCAGTCAGCATGGGGTGCCTGTCTGCATTTTACAATACCCGCCTGCACTGCAGGCACCGTTGACCCAAGTCGAGCATCAGGGAACCTCCCAAATCTCAAAGCACTGGATCGTGATGGGAATGACTGAGCTGGCTTCTGATCCAGGGCTGGGGCTGGCCTGTGGCTATGCTCAGCTGTCTACTTGTGTATCTCATATCTTTTGCATCTCTGCTCCAGACTGCTGTAGACCTTATAGTTGCCTTCCAGTACCTGAAGGGCGCCTACAAGAAGGCTGGAGAGGGACTCTTTACAAGGGCATGTAGTGATAGGACGAGGGGGAATGGCTTCAAACTGCAAGAGGGGAGATTTAGATTAGATATTAGGAAAAAAATATTCACTATGAGGGTGGTGAGACACTGGAACAAATTGCCCAGGGAAGTTGTGGAGGCCCCGTCCCTGGAGGTGTTCAAGGCCAGGTTGGACGGGGCTTTAAGACTCTTGGTCTAATGGAAAGTGTCCCTGCCCATGGCAGAGGGGTTGGAACTAGATAATCTTTAAGGTCCCTTCCAACCTAAACCATTCTGTGATTCTATGACCCTTAAAAACACAGTTCAACCATGTTCCCACTGCAGCCCAGCACTTTCCAGCAGGAACATGACACAAAGCTGGACACAGCCCAATATAGCTGCTGCACAGCATGTGGCACAAGTGTGCGTACTGCATTTTCTGAAGCCCAGGAAAGAGATAAGCACCCCTAATTCTTAAAATGCCTCCCTACAATAAACCTGCATTTGTAGCACCTTGCATGTGACTGCACTTGTCACCTACTATAGAAAATGAGGGCAAGGAGCACAGGAGCACTGTGTCCGTCTGAGGTGGGGATGTGGCAGCACGTGACTCCCAGCTCACCAGTCCAAGTGCTGTGCACTGGAGTCTGGGTTGGCCCATTGAGGGACATCTCCTGGTGCATCCTTGTCACCCTAACTGCAGCCTGCTCTGCTAGCTGTGTGTGCTGCTATGAAAGTGTTGGTAATTTGTCTTTAGAGCACCTGGATATCTGCAGATCAGCTTCCCAGTAGTGCTGCTAGCAACTTCTGAGGTCAGCAATGGGGACGCAGTGACAATTCATTCAGACCTCGGGAGCACACGGTTCCCTAGGCCACATAAATAGGCATACGATGATAACCTGAACTGGTGAATTTAGAATCCCTTTTCCCAGTTTCACCATATCCCACTGTATTTCCAGTGACTTCAACAAGCAAAGCAAGTTTAAGCCTACAGCCAATGTCATGGGGTTGGGAGTCCTCCAGAGCTTTGAAACAGAGCTACCAAATTGCCCTTTTCTTCATGAGTACCCCATGAAGACAAAGGGCCTTTAAATAAAAAAAAAATATTTCAAATAAAGCCAGGAAGTGCAGTGTGAGACAGAGTGAAAAGCAGCAAGCTTTGCAAAGAAGATACTGTTGACCCACTGCTGTGCCCTGGCTGGGAGGTCTCTTCGGATTTGCTCCTTCATCTCCGGGGAAAGGGTTGGACATCTCGGACAATAGACACAGGAAAGACGTAGTTGAAACAATTCTCTGGGGAAATCAGCCCTGGAAGTGGGAGGCCAAGATGCCAGCTTCCCAAGCAAGCTAAGACACAGTGGCAGCTCTGGAATGCATTTCTTATTATAATCCTAATCACGGCTTTTATTGGTCTATATTTTTGTAGCTATTTCTAATATCACAAATATTTGCATTTCCCTGATTTTCTTAGGTCCACGTCACATTCTCAGCTGCCATCTGCTCACGATGCCATCTCAGAGAGGTTACCCAGCTGAGCGGGGAACCACACAGATCCATCCTTTAGCCTCTAAGGAGGACCTACGCCAGACATGTGGTGGGGAGTCCTGTGAGGTAGGACCCATCTTCAGCCCCTCCTGCAGAGGCCTATCTGGACGTTATCCTCTTTACTGACGTACACTGGCAGCAGGAAAGGCTGGGGCAAGGGGCAGGTCCTGACCCTGTCCTTCAAATGTAGCTGGGCTCCAGGCTTTTGGCTGTGAGCCTTCTCCTGCACTGAGACAGGCTAGCCTCCTCTTGCGGAGAATCAAAGTTCCACAGGACCTTCCTTCTTACCAGGCCAGTGAGACACTTGCAGGAAAGAGGTGATTGAATTCCCTTCAGGGATGATTTGACACCAAATCTGGATCACACCTACATCCCTGATAAATACCCAATGATTGCATCCCAGCACTTTTCTGCTACAAATTCTTCCCTTGAGTTTCCAAGACGGGGTGCTCAGCCAGTTCTGTGAAGAGGTCCACCCCATCAGTGTGGACCCATCAGGGGTTGGGAATTGCCTGCCTGAGTGCCCCTCCCAGCACTACTCGGGATATAAAACCTGCCGTGAGTCCTTCTAGCAAGTGAAACGTGCCTTGGCATACAACACAGGCAGCATTTGCATGGCGCAGATCCCTCGAGCAGTGTTTGAGCTGTGGGAACCGGCGGTGGGAACCCCGTCATCCCGGAGCGCAAAGCGAAAGCGGCGCGGTGACTCGGCAGGGAGACATGACCGCTCTTCCAGCCTCCAGACACGGCCGCTCCTCCAGCCTCCCTCGCTGATTTGTGTTGTATTCGCACCCTCTGTGCAGCAGCTGCCTGGGGCAGCCCAAACTGACAGAGCAGCCCAGACCCTCCTGCTCCTGCCGCTCCTGCTAACGGGGGATTTTCCTCGGCAGCATCCCGACAGTCCTGGGAGGTGCAGCTGACAGTGATTTGCATGCGCAGTGATTTGCAGTGAGGAAGGCACCTCTCAGCCTTGTGGTCAGGCAGCCGAGGTGGCTGCCTTGGGCTACGAATGAGCCTAGCGAAGCCCTGCAGCAGGACTAGGGGATAAACCGCGGCAGGTGACCCTTTCAGCCACAAGTCACAACTGCCAGGTGCTTGAGTGCCTGCTGGTGCCAGGCCACCAGGAGGGAGCTGGAGTCAGCGTGGCCAGCGGAGAGGTGAAGGGATTAACAGCTGCCAAGCATTTCTCTTCAATGTTGCCTTGCCAAGAAAACCAGGCTCCTCTTGAGATATACAGGTGCCGGAGGATGATCGCCAGGCTGGGGGGAGAAGAAGCCCTGCACAGCTGCACCCACAGTGATGCTCTTGTGGCAGTGGGGCTGACGGCCAAGACAGTTTTCCCTAAGCCCTTGGGTACTGAGCTCTTGGCACAGCCATGCCTGGGCTCCTTAGTGGGAGGCAGGGGGATCTGAAAATTTTCTTGTTAGAAATATTATTCCTAATTCCCAGGCAGCAGGGGAGAGATGTGAAGCATTGAGCCGTTCAGCCATGGGCTCTGTGCTTACCTGCCCTCCTGACCTGCAGCTTCTCAGCCAAAGCCTGCCTGGTTGACCCAAACCCATCCGGAGGTCAGAGTACTTCTGAGTGAGGAGATATCCCCACCGGTGATAGCTGTGTGTGGTCAGGACCCTGATCCTGCTCTAGGAGCTCCTGAGATGAGTTTCCTGTCCCTAGACACACCGTCGGAGCTGCTCGTGGTTTCCTTGCCAGCCAGTGTCAGTCCCTGTTGCTGCGCTCCCTGGCAGCCTGACAGCCACGCTCCCCGGCTCGAGCAGAGCCCGTCCCGAAGAGGATACACAGCAGTTCCTGGGAACTCGCACAGCACTTCCTTGGAAAGACAGCGTGCCTGAGCCTGGCATGGCACTGCTTCCTCGCCACGAAGCGGAGAGGAGCTCTGCACCGTGTCTGGTCCAGCGTCACACCACCGCACTGCCTACCTGCCAGGCAACCTCCCCGTCCCGCACAAATAGCAGGACTCATCACCTGTTCGAGGTTACACGGCAGTGTCTGGCTCCCTGTTTGCCCTGCAAGGACTCGGGGAGCTGCAGCAGCTGCCAGCCCCTGGTTCCAGAAGGCCTCTGGAGACACAGACTGAGACATTTTCAAATGGAGATGATAGGTGGTGAGAAGAGCGGGGCACCTGGCACACACTTTGGGGTGCAAGTTGCTGCCGCATGGCTGCACCTTCCTCCCACACCCTTCTCGCTCCCTCCAGGCAAGGGGCAGAGTGGGAAGAGGTAAGGGTACCCAGGCAATTCTCAGCTGCAGATGCTATTATAGCCCATGCACGTGGAGGCATTGCGTTCCTCCTGTCTGCTGTGCACACCAGTGCCCAGCCAAGAGGTGGTTTGCAGGAGAGCTGAACATGCCCATGCTCAGAAAGGGCTGTGGCATGCACCAGACACTGCGCAGGGCCACTAAGCCATGGTCCTTCCTTGCCCAGACAGAAGCCATGACCATGAATGCTTTACTACATCCATGATTTCCACCTCTGCTTGGCAGCCCGGAGGAGGGAGGTGGAGAGGCAGAGTCAGGGGACCTGGACAGTCCTAGTGGACCTGGACCAGTACAGTGATGCGAGTTGTCGCGGCAGCAGTTGTCCAGTACAGAGCTCACAGCAAGGACCTGAAGGGACACTTCCTCCAATGGAAGGCGTGCAGAAGAGATCACAAAGCTCACAAATAAAACAGGTCAAGCTTGGGAGAGTACCTCACCCCTCAGTGCTCAGAGCTGTCGCTCAGTACCCCCCGGAGCCGGTCATACAGTAAAGAACAGGAGCTGTGCCAAGATGTGTGCTGAGCGCGGCTTGACGTCCAGCTTGCTGGGATTTCTGGGAGTGCTGGGGTTCCTGGTGAGCACGTGCACGACAGCTCCACGCTGGGGCAAGTGTTTGCAAGGCAGAAGCATGCAAATTCAATCCCATGTGAATATTCATCTGATATTTCTACCAGAGTGTATTTTTGGGTCTCCTGTTTAAAAGCCATCCAGTTAGGGAACAGAAACAATGGCAGATGATTTAAACTCTCAGTCACACACTGTGAATGCTAACAAATAGCCAAGACAAACGATAGTTGTTTAAACTCTTTGCTCATGAACAAGGGCACATTGGCAGAGCCCTGGGGGAGCAGCCTGATTTCTGGCTGTGGGGTCTCCATGCTCCCCCTTGCCAAGTGCTTGTGTGAGGAGACTTGCTGGGTCTCACCAGGAAAGGGGGGTTAAAAGCTCCTCAGTATGAGAGAAGCTGTCACTACCCTGCGCTAATGTGCAACAAACACACCCTTCCTTCCCCCAACTCACATCTCAGCAGGCTCCTGCCTCTGCTCTGGGTGCGTGATAGGGAAGAATTGACTGAGTTCCCCTGTGGGTTGTGCGTGTCTCTCCCCTCTCTCCCCCTATCCTCCCACTCTTCCCTTTTTTTTTACTGAGCCCTCTGCACATCCCTTTCTCCCTACCTGGAAGCAGAGCTGGGATTCCCTGGGGCTGTGCCCAGGGAGCGACCAGGATGACCAGCCGCAGGAGCTGCATGTGGCAGACATACACTGTCTGCCCTAAAAAATGTCATTGTGGGACTGTGGGGTACAGAGATTTGGTTGGGGGTAACTTCTGAGAGAACCTTTGCTATTTTTGAGGCATGAGAGCTACAATGTGAGTATTTAGCAAACCCTCTCCATCTGCACGCACACGTTGCAGCAGTGCCTCTTTCTCAGCACCCAGAAACTCCCACTCTGGAAAAAATGGGACTTCAGTGTGTCCTGGGAGATGAAAGACTGAGCAAAACAAACAGACCATTCTGGAGAGATGAGAAAATTTCGGAGAAAGGGCTGATAACCACAGCCTCTGCTGCAGCTCTCCTCAGCTCCTCTGCCCTGGCAGTCCCCTGCACACAAGGCAGATCGTACCTGACGCCGGCCAGCTTGTGCAGACGAGGGACCACCAGGCTGCAGTTCGCTGGACCTCACCCTACAGACAGCAGTGTGCCTTTACTCTCCAGTTAATCACCTCCAGTTTAAAGCGATTTGATTAGTCTCCACTGCTCATAGGGAAGGCTGTTCCTGTATCTCACTCCTGACCTTCAGACTGTAGTTCCTCATTTTCAGATTAAATTCATAACGACCAGTTTATGCCCATTTGTTCTTTTGCCAGCAAAGATCTTTAGCTTAAAGAGCCAAGAACAGCTCTTCTTAATCCCTGGTATTTACCCCAGACTTATGTGCAGAGAGCAGTGAATGTGTCTCTTGAAGCAGGCAACCAGAACTGCATGCGCCTTTCCAGACATGGTCTCTCCAGGGCTCCCTGGCACCAGTTTCTCCTTATCACTGCGGAGAGGAGCTATCCTGAGGCTTCCAGGCATTGCATTTGCCTCTTTCATGGTGGCATTACATGGGTGGGTTATACTTGTCTTATGATGAACTTCTGGACTTGTCTTCCCCATGATTTCCAGCTGCTGAACTCCCAGTCTGGAGCAGAAGCCCACTTCCCAAGGGCATGACCCATGCTGGTATGTGGCAGCCAGTTTCCAGTACTCCAAGATTAACTAAAACTAAGATCAAATATCATTAATCTAGTAAAAAATGTTATTTCACAGAATCCCAGAATGGTCAGGGTTGGAAGGCACCTCTGGAGATCATCTAGTCCAACCCCCTGCCAGAGCAGGGGCACCTCCAGCAGTGGCACAGGACGGCGTCCAGGCAGGTTTGGAATGGCTCCAGAGTGGGAGACTCCCCCACCTCTCTGGGCAGCCTGTTCCAGTGCTCTGCCACCCTCACAGGAGAGAAGTCCCTCCTCAGGTTGAGATGGAACTTCCCATGTTCCAGTTTGTGCCCGTTCCTTCTTGTCCTGTCACTGGGCACCACTGAAAAACGACTGTTCCCATCCCCCTGGCACCCTCCCTTTAAGTATTTGTAAGCGTTAATAAGATCCCCCCTCAGTCTTCTTTTCTCCAGACTAAAAAGACCCAAGGTCCTCAGTCTTTCCTCATAAGGAAAGCTTCTACAAAGGTCTCTCCTGTTATGGCTGAGACCACCACAGCAGCAACAGTAGTGCTTCCAGTACCCAATGTTTGGTAAATTATATTAATTATTGTTACTTAATTTCCTGTCTTTTTAATCAGGAAAATTGCAAGTAACAAACTTCTAACAAAAAACAGTGAGGCACGTGTCTATGAAGAAGAAAACCAGCTGTGCATTTCCACCACACCATGCTGACCAACTCCCCGTGCAACGGAACTCGGCTTTTGGCTGGAACTGGTGGGCAGCACCATTTAGTTTAACTGAAAAGAGCAGCCTAGGTTTTAGCCCGAAATGCAGAAAGTCTCCTCTTGCCCTGAAAGGATCGCAGTTAAGCACAATCGGGGAGCAAGGCTTACATTGGCCATCCTGTGCCTGCTCGCCTGAGGATCAGCTCTCAGCGTTGCCTGAACTCAGCAAAATTGCTATAGTATCACAGTGCAGTGACTGCTGAGACAGTCGCTCTCCCTAAAATAATGTTTCAAAAATCACATGCTTTTTAAATTATGCCTAGCTCACAAGGAACCATCAAGAGATGCGGTGAAGTACAGGGTACCTTTGACTGCATGGGACAATGTCTTAAAGCGCATTCAGAGCTCCAGGAAGAAGCTAAGAAGGCCAAATCCTGCTGTGAGGTGGTTACCTGATGCTGTGATGTGCCACTGAACTTGTGCAGAGGGGACCTGGAAGACTGTCACTGGTATATCTTATACGGTGCTTATTCTGTTGGCAAAAACAAGGATTATTTGGTATAGCAAATTTAGTTTCCATTCTCTGCAGTCCAAAGATTGGAAAAAAAAAAATAAACCATGATGTTGTGTGGCAATAATGCAGAAAACTCACGACCTGAGAAGTAAGACCCCCTGTCACTGGCTGTTAAATAAACTGCAGCACACCCTGAGGTTTGGCATAAACCAGAGGTTGTACCATGGCAAGTGGCAGAGAACTTGTGGGAAAGCCGGGCAGGGAAAGGGAGCTGAGAGGCCACAAAAGGCTAATTGCTGCTCTCAGAGGTCCATGGGCAGGTAGTGCCACCTCAGAGTTTGTAAACTGTTTTTCTTCCTTTGGCCCCAGAACTGTGTTGTTATATACCTGCTTTGGCTGCATCCAAACTGTTCCCGAGGTATCCCCGAAAATCCTCAAAACCCCATCTTGTTTTTTCCCTTCCCCTTTCCCCTGGGTGCTCCTGGGGTGGAGACTGAGGTGCTGAGACCTGCTGGGCTCTCGGGGGGTGCTGGGGCTGAGCCTGCCCTGTGGTGGGACCTGCCCGCAGATGGCCATGTGGTGGGACATAACACAGAGGATGCTGCTGTCAGGGTGAAGTGTTCTCTGGAACTGGCAGCGGGCTCACAAATGTCTCTCTGACAACTGCTGCGGGGCTGGAGGGGGGCTGGGCTGGGGTTGGGAAGGTGAGGAGGGCAAACCCGGGCTGGAGTTGGTGCCAGAGGCTCCCCAACCCCAACAGCAGCGACAGAGCTCTGCCTTGGTACCCAGCGAGCATGCAAGGACCCTCCAGCCTCGGCAAAGTGTGCGATGGGACAGTGGTGGACAGCCCGTGATGGGGCAGTAGCCTTTCATAGTACCACCCTGTGCTGTGCACGGAGGTGATGGCTGCCCTTGCTTTTGGGTACCCTCCCCTCACAGCTGAGATTCTGGGCTGTCTCGGGGAGAACCTGGCTCCAGCCCTGGCACTCCCTCCTTCACGGACTTGGTCACATCTGCCTCAAATTCCTTGCCTGAGTCTGCTGGTGATGGGTGCCTTGACCTGGAGACCTGTGCTCCACGTTTCTACCAGCAAGCCAGAGCACAGCCGGGGAGCGCAGCTGGAGTTAGGGAGTGAGGGAAGCCGTTTCTGCCAGAGCCAGGCTGGCATCTCCCTCTGGAGGCTGCTCCTAAGGGTCTGTGCTCCCAGAGCAATCTTGCTCTGCTTTCCTGTGGTTCGCTGCCAGTAGGTCTCTGTCCCGTACCAGCAAAGGCAGTCATAGTCCAATGGCAGGAAGCAAGCAAAATAAAGCAGGTAAAATCAGAGTGAGAGTGGAGACCTGCAAACGAGTCAGGTGAAGGTGAGGTGGGCTCTGGAGCCAGCTGCGTGTGGGGTTCGGATGGGGACCTCTCCCCTCCTGAGAGCACATGCCATTGTGAGTACATGCACAGCCCTTGCTGGGAAGGGCCCTTTTCCAGCTCATTTAATAGCACCAGTGCCAGAACTCGGAGGGGGGTTCGGGAACCTTCCCCCTCACTGCCTCACAACCCAGAGAAAATATTCCTGACTGCTTCAGCGTGAAATCCCAGAGCTGCCTCCTGTGAATCCTAAAGAGAGTAAACATGATGGCATGGGCACACGTGGGGCTTGGTGGGAAAAGGCAGGGGCACCATCTCCACTTTTGTTGTTCCCTTTACAAACAAAGCACGAAACACAGACCAGATAAGTAGCAGAAGTTAAAACCTTGCCTTTGCCCCTTCAGGGAGCTCGGGAAACTTCGGCAGCTCAATGCGCCGAGAGCGCGTGCGGCTAAAGACAGATGAACAGGAAAAACTGACCCAGCATCTTCAAAGGATTAAGGCAACAGGCATAAGCTATACACCATGTAAGGCTCTGACAGGGGGAAGCAGAGCTTTTTAACGAATCACTGCACGGTCTGCTCTCTCGTGTGCCTTTCCCTGCAGGATGAGGCAAAGTGATAAGCATTCCCTAACCTGCCTCGAACACTCCAACAGCGTTTCGTCACTCCCCTCCCCACACTGCTGAGAAGCAGAACAGAGACACAAAAGCTGAGAAACACAAAAGCCTACATCCTCCTCTTGGCCTGTATCATCTTCCCTTCCACCAGTGAAACGGAGCCCTCCCTGCCTCTTGCAAGGGCATCTCCTTCAGGGCAGCCTTTCGAGCCTTTCGTCCCCGGTCACAGAGCGGGGGAAGCGACAGTGACTCGCCAAGCTTGAGATCCCAGTTCCTATAGGCTTGGAAGATTTAAACAGCGCTGGAAGAACCATGTCTACATGAAAAGGGGTTTAAAAGCAATCAGGGAATTGAATACAGAGGAGATCTTGTCAACTAGCTGGTTCCATTAGCACTGTCAGGAACACTAAGAATATAGACATTACATGGTTTGAAAATGTTTCCAAGAGTTCTGTGTATTATTATGTTATCTCTGATCTAAACCCCTGTTAGGGATTTCATGCTCTTAGCCTGTGTTTGAGATTCAGCACATTAATCAGCAAGATCTCTCTGAGATGTGTCAACAAATTCAACCCGCTGTTCTGAGTTAGTTGCTCCGAGTGAAGGAGCACCGTGTTTAGGAGCAGCTCGAACCTGCAGGGGCTAAGTCACACTCAGCACAGGACCTCACGGAGAAAGAAGATGTACCGGAGCACCTTTTCCTAGGGCAGTGGAGATCACAAAGAAGCACACCAGGGGGACAATCCTTTCTGTCCACCCTGGCTGCTCCCCTCTTCATATTGCTTCTCTTGAGAGGTGAAAATGGAGTTTCAAAAAAAGGCAGCTAAATATTAAGAGCTTGTATAAACTGAGCATTTGAATGTTGATATGAACCCAGAGAGGATGAGTGCTCTAAATGCCCCCCAGCCTGCACACAGAGCAATGACAAGACCGAGTGAGGACTGTGCCCACACCCAAGAGTACCCTCAGGTAAGAGGGGGCCGGTGTCATGCCTGCAGTGTCTTCTGCCTGGAAGGAGGTGGGCGTCTGGCAAAGGGTCAGTGGCACTTGGGAGAAGGGAGCGAGAGATTTCTCTACACCAGTGTTCCCAGTCACAAAGTGAATGGGGGTGTAGGCATGGAGCCAGCTGAAAGGAGGGCATGATAAAAGGTTGTTCATCCATAGGTTGTGCTCCCTGCAGCACGGACAGCTTGGCAAGCACTGGGGCTGATGAAGATTTGTGCTTCAAGCTCTGGAGAGATGGCATTGCCATCAATCCCAAGAATGCAGAGCACCCTGTGGCCCATCTGTATGAAACCCAAAACTTCAGGGAAGAAGTACCGTGATGGGATGTGACAGCAGGCCTGCATTGGTGCGCAGGTGCTGAGGGCAGCAGCACGCCGTGTCGGCAGCGCTGGAGCCCCGCTGTGTTTGCCTGAGCGCATGCGTGTGTCTGACTGCGAGTGACAGCGTCCGTGCAAGAGTGTGAACGTTTGCGTGAGTGCATTGGCAATGGTAAGTGCACATGTGTGCTAGTGATTGTGTAAACGTGCGAGGGAGGCATCATGAGTTTCCACACGCCGTGCTCTTAGATTTCATTTCCTCTCTAATGCAACCCATGCCTGGGAGTCAGTTGGCAACACGGTGCGGTGCAGTACCCGATGTACGCTAGAAATCTAGTCCAGAAGGCTAATTATTCTCCCTGTTGACCAACATTTCTGAGACAATAGAAAGATGAAAATTAATTGCAGAACTCATGTTTTTAAAAGTAAATGGAATTAAGCAAAATGTTCTCTGCCAAAATCTGATCTAGTAAGAGTGAAAGGGAAAATAAAGGGAATGTCACGGGAAACGCTACTTTGTAACACTGCATTTCCCCAGGAAAGATAACCTTGGATACAACCTCTGATGAAATCCACATTGTCCTAACAAGGTACCACTGCATTAATCAGCTGTGTTTGTAAAGGCTGGAACAAGACTCAGCCAGCAGAACCGCGTAAAAGCACCCCAGGAGCAGCATTGTCACGCAGGACCTTCTAACTGGCTCACGTGAGCCTGCAGAGCACTGAACCATTTCACTGGCTAACAGCATCGGTCAAGCTTTGCATTACCGCTTTGGCTGGCTGTTGGTGATGCCTACCACAATGCGTGTGAGCTGTATTCACCAGACACTATCTTTCTTTAAGCAAACCCTGTGATGGCAACCTCCACCTATATATATGTTCATACTGTTGGTGCAGACCAGCCTATGCATCCTCCGCATATTAATAGATTTTAATTTCTTACAAATGTGCATAATTGTAACCTCAGTCAACAACACTGATCTGGGGGTAAAGATATCCTTGTAGGTGACTTGATCCTCTGGTTTTGTTACATCCTTCTCAAAGCTTTTGGACAGGTTTTTATGCTTCACCTGGTCATGGCTGGCAGTGCTGGGGACCTGTTGCACTTGACATTATTAAAGCTCAACGGGAAAAAACTTCTGCACCAGGATATCATGTGAACAAGTTTTGCCTTGTCCTCGGTCCCTGCAGCCCCCAGTGCCACCAAGCTCTGGCCAGTATGCGCTCAGTGGGCTGTTCATGGTTTGAAAACTATCAGTGGCCAAGATCTCTGCTAGAGCAGAAGCAGAGCACTTCCATCCCCACTGAGCCCATCCCTAACACACAAACCCTTAGCACAAACACCGTGGTGCTCTGACATTGAGCTCTCATCCTGTTGGAGATGCTGACACCTACCTGGGCTTCTGCAGGTCACCAGCAGCCTGGTGCCACCACCCTGGGTTACTTTGCACCATGGCTGCTCTCATGTGTTTGACTAATTGAATAATTTGACAGAAATTCCTGCCTGTCCTATAACTCAGGCTAAGTGAAGGTGTTTCCCGTTAGCAAGGTTCTGCTGGTCTGCTCTAGAGGCCTGAAGGAACTGTGCTTTTGTTAAGGTTCAAGGTCTCTGGGAGGACAGGCAACTTCTTTCAGTCCAAAGCCCCTGCACGATCATGGTTCCAGCACAGCAATCCTTTGGGGGTAGCAGAGCCCCACCTGTATCAGCAGGCAGTTACAAGGGAGCTCCACCCGAACATACAGGATGCTTTGCAGGTGAGGACTGGGACCGTGAGGGCATCTGGAGGATCCAAAAGATGCTGAAGGACACTGGTGTGAATTCTACTGGTCATTTTACCCTGCTATGCATCTCAGCAGTGGCACTGCTGCTCCTCACATCAGCCCTGGGGGAGCACAGCACCAGCTGAACTGGAGGTGGCTGCAGCCTGGGCTGCAGGAATCAGCTGCTGCCATCACAGAAAGCCCAGAGGGACAGTGAGATCCTGTGCCCCTTTACAGATTAGGGTCCCTGGAAAAGAGGCCAGTAATGGCAGCTTACACCTTCCACACACTCAGGGGAGCAAAAGCCTCTCAAAGGGTCTCATCCATCGGCTGAACACCAGTGTGCCACGGCAACACAGACAGGATACAGCACTTCTGGCAGCCCTGAGGGATGACACCAGTGTTTCCTTTTGTTCTTGAGAGGGGATGGCCCTGGAATTGACCCTGCAATGGTGAGAGTCAGTCTAGGAACCACAGGCAGGCAGAGGAGGGAGCCTGTCCATGGGGCAGAGAGTGAGTCAGGGTGCTCTGCCTCACTCCCCTTTCGGATGGAGCAGCTGTCATGTTCCTGTCCTGCCATGGACTTGCTTTGGTCCCTTCTCATTGTCACAGGAAAACCGCATTCTCCCCCCCCATCCCGGCAGCGTGGGCAGCCGCTGTCACCTAGCTAGTGAGGACCTTTGGAGAGGAGGAGCCGCGGCTCAGCAGAGTGGCCATCCCTCCGGGGACACCCCAGGCTGGTGTGCAGGACCGGCCGCTGGCCGGGGCAGGCTCACCGCAGCCCACCACGGATCCTGACTCCCGGATGGCTCAGGAATGAACTGTGCTGAGCTCGGTTCCAGGGAAAGACTTAGGGCTTTTGAAAACATGAAAGACAGCTCGAGCAGTGTCCAAACCGCCTAGCTCCACCTCATTTTGGGAAAAGTGAGAAGAGGGGGATATCCGAAATAATGAGTTTTCTGAATATTTATTCAAAACATAACAACAGATAAACTCCAATCACATGTTGCATTCAAATATTGGAATATTTATTCCAAATATGGTCCTGTTGCAATTCTATGATAAACATGAAAGCGAGAGTGCAGTTATTTATGTCCTGCCTTCAGCTTCTCAATAGCATGTTTAAGTTTAGGGTATTTATGCTCTTTCATCCAGCTGTCTGACTTTATCAAGTCCTGTACAACTTGGGAGAGGCAACCATGCCAACGGCAGAGCAAGCCCCAGCAGACCTTGATAGGATGGGCTTCCCTCGTGGAAAGCACATTATGTCCCTCCTGCTTCTCTCCTGGCCCCCGCGGAGCAGTACTGGCAGAAAACTGTTGTATTACATAGTCCCCTGGCAAGGAGGGAAAGCCTTTCTCCCTGGCTGGGGCTGAAGGAGCTTCCAATATCATTTAAATGAAACAATAACTCAATGGTAGCGAGTGAGGGTTATTTGGGGTGCTCCAAGAAGGCACATACTGTGCCCAGGAGCAATGGAAAATTAGGCAAAGGGAAGTTTTGACTGAACAGCCAAAAAAAGATCTTGGCAGGACCTCCTGTACTCTGTGGAGCCACCTCTCGCGTGGCAGAACGGATGCCCTCCTTAACAGCTGATTTGGAATTGGATTCACACTTACTGGTATGATGTTTACCTTCATGCTCTGCTGTGCTCTGGCCATGGACCGAAACTGTCAAGAGTCCTGAAGAGGGACAGGGCTGGAGCTGTACCCAGCACAGAGGTTCTCCTGGGCCTTGTGCAGGCTCCAATGCTCAGTCTCAGAGAATGGGGCCAAGGAGTCCACATCTACCTGGTAGAAGAAACTTGAGGGCATCTGGGTGGGACGATGGAAACTGGACAAGCCACTAGCACCTGAGGTGAATGCAAAGCCAAGAAGGAAAACACATCCTCTGTTTGTTCCATCCTCATTCTGGATGAAGGATCTCAGAAACCCACTGCTGACTCTGACTAGTGTGAACTGTGGGCTCCAACACTGTGATTCTGGGCTCAGTCAGAGACCCCGGGGCTCTTTACAAGTAGGAGTTTCCTAAGGGAAACTTAGTAGGTGAAGGACACCTACTAAGGTGGCAAAGTCACAGAGTTATGAAGACAAGAAGTGTTCCTCCTGACTTGCCAAGCCATGAGAACAGCAACATGCCAGCAGCAAAATATTCCAGGGATAGTCCAACTTCTACCAATGTACATCAACATGTACCAACAGGTCCAGCAGACAGGTTTCCTGCCTCTCCAGGGGATGGGACGCAAGGCAACTGAGTGCGACAAGTCATGGTTGATAAATTCCACCCAGAGTCACCTTGTGCACAGCCGTGCGCATATACCTGTACACACAGTGCTCCCTTGAGCACTGCTGGTTTAAACTCCCAAACCTCCTGATGTCACTGACCCTCACCCCAAAATAACAGACATATTGTTACATCAGCTCTTCGTAAGCTCGTCAGCTTATGATCTACAGAGAGCTCCTTGGAAGCTCAGCCCCTCGAACTTGCCCATAGCAGAAAGCGCAGTCTGTGCCTGTCCTGCACACAGGCTGTACTGGGTGCTGTGCGGAGAACATAAAACTTCTAGTGGAAAATCAGACAAATAGTTCAAGTGCCTACTTTGCACTTGAAAAGTAGTGTTGGATAATGCCTTGAAGTCTTAAATTTATCCTCTGAAGCTTTGTCACAGGAGATTTCTTATCCACACAAATGTACAACATGCACAGAATCCATGTGGTTTCTGCATTTACAGCATTCAGGTTCTCTTCCACCTTTACTGTGCTATTTTCTAAATCCATGGAACATGTCTTAGCACTTGGATGGTGACAACAAAAAATGAAGTGGGAACCTCGGCGTGCTCTGATGTTTCTCTGCTGTCCCTCAGGTTTTGTGTCTATATACTATGTACCTTGTCCTCAGGTAGGATGCTTTCTGCCTCTTTCTTTTCTGCTCTTGTTTGCACCTTTTCTGTCTTCACAGCATCCTTCTCTGAGGCGAGGTGACTGACCCATCCCAGGTGAACGTGTGCCAGCCTTTTACACAACCCTATTGGAGAGTAAGGTTCTACCCTCAGTAGCACTCAAAGTAAGCCCATTTTTGGTTGCCTTTGACTAGGCTTTTGCACTGACTGCCTGTTTGGACTCAGCACACATAATTCCTTTGAATGCAAAACTTTGCACTACCAGCTCAAAAATTCATTTGTCAGACTGACCTAAGTTTAGCTGGGTTCCTTCCAGTCTTGACTGAAGTCATATAATTGTCCAACACCTGCAATACTTTCCACTTCACTGTGTGAAGCCATTAGTGTATTATTTAATATTAATCTTATTAGAGCTGCTTCTCTCTCATAGATGTCCATTTATTCTTCTATTTTGTTTTTTGCAGGCAGAAAGACAATAATGAACAAAGAGATGGCTTTATTATTAGTTTGTGCGTATACATTCAGAGAACAACTAAGCAAAGAGGTATGTGCTAAGACGCATGAACATGGTGCTTGCCCCCTTGAACCAGTGTGGGTCACGCAGAGGAGCTGGGCTGAGGAAAGACAACCAGGCCTCCAGGACCTGAAAATACAAGTCGAGTCTGGAATCCAGACCATAACAGAGATTTGTAGAAACACTTTTCTGGTCGGGCGGAGTGAAAGGTGTTCTGGACTGCACCATTTCAAGGTGGACAGACGAGGGCAATCCCAGTTGCAGTGGTTTCTTAGAGCACAGTTTATTCCTCTGCACCAATGAATGCATTCACAACACCCAGTTATGCTCCAGGCCAGAATGTGCAAGTTTCAGAGTCTTGCCTGCAGTCTAGAGGATTTTCTGCATTCACCAAACAGAACCTCATCGCCTGGCAGAAACCGGCCTCTTCCACATCCACCCATGAGAGTGCCGCTCTGTTACACCGAGTACTCCTGCCCAGGCATCTCATAAGTCACAGCAAAAGCAAGGGGATTGCACAGGCGTCTCTGAGGCTGGGATTTAAACCAAGCATCACAAAGCCCTGCACGTCTGTTGTTACTGATGGTGGCATCTCATCTGGAAGGAGCCCAGCATGTTTCTTACAGCCTTGAGTGCTGTGGTGCCAGCTAGAGAAGACATGGCTGTGTTTGTCAGCTGAGACCATTGAGTTTGGTGTCAGCTCCTCCATTCTCTCTTCCTGCAGCTGCGCTAATCTTTGTGCTTTCTCTTTACCCATGTTTCCCCAAGCCCTGTGCTGTGAAACAGCAGTGGACAGCCCTCTTTGGCTGAGCTAAAATCAGGGCTGGAGGCAAGGAGATAAAACCAGTTCTCCCACTGTGTTGTACTCAGCAGAACTAATTGAGAGGCCTATTAAGAAACAATACACAGCAATATCCACATTATAGAGACATCTGTGCAGGCCAGAACCACACTTAAAAACATCTTCCAGTTCTTTTGCCGCCCATTTCATTTCCAATCTAGGGAAAATGAGGAGCAGGGGAAGCTAAAAACTTGCTGATTGCCTCAGATTACTCAATAAAGTCTCTTATTAGCTACCCTCCATCTCTATGATCTCAAGGCAGTGCTAGCATGGAGGATAAGCAGAGGGAATACTGCACATAAGGAGGTAACCAGATCTGTTTATCCGGTAGAGCATCACAAGTTTTCTGCTAAAAGGCACTGCTCATGCAGGTTTTTACACTCCGGGTCAAGTAGAGGATCCCAAACGCTTTGAGCACCGTTTATCTGCAGCAGCATTCCCATTACCTGAACCCTATTGATTTCAAGAAACCAGCTGACTAGGAGCTTGAACCACTTGAAGACAGCATATTGTTTGACATATGAGAAGTTAGGCTTCAAATCTGTTAAAGATGGAGCTGATACTGGGAACAAGAGCTTGAAGGTGAGGCTGAGGTGTGGTGCCCGCTCCAGGCCACTTGCGGGCTGGAGTTGCCAAGGGATTCCTGAGATCAAACAGGACAAATGCAGGTGAGACATGGCCAAGGTGACACACCGTGCTGCAGGAAGCAGGATGTTTTGATGTGGATGTTAGCAGGGCAGGCTGCTGCCCCAGTGGTGGTCTCTCTGCAGCCTGAGGGATGAGATGCCAGCTGCAGAGCCATGCATCAGAAGTGCCTCCTCAGAGCATCTGGCTGCTGCATAGGGAAACACAGAAAGGGACCAGCAAGATGGTTTGTGCTCAGGCAAGCTACCAGGAGACGGAGTGCATGCAGTCATGTAATCAATCTGTGCAGGAGGAACAGTAGGGTTTAGAGATAAAGAAGAGTTATGCATACAGTTCAAAATAATGAATGGGCTTCACCTAGGAAGAAGAGCAGGCAGAGAATGAAATAAGAGTTTGTGATCATATGGCACCAGAAAGAGGAAACGTGGTTTGGAATCAGCCCTGAACCTATTAGAAAGGCTCGTCCTGAATCCAACAGAGTGATCGCTGCATCCCAGAGGGGCTCAGCCTCACTCAGTCCTGTGTGACAGCACTGGTGGCGGGCAGGGGATCGGCTGAACCAGGGCAGGGCAGGGCACAGCAAAACAACCCTTTTCCCCTGCTGATGGCCCACTTCCAACCTTGAAGCATCACCCCCAGAGGAGCAGGGGACGTGGCTCCGAGCTGCCACATCCACGACTTCAGTTCTGGTGCGCTGCGGTGGCACAGCTGCGCAGGAGGGCACCGAGCAGAGCGAAGGCTCAGGTTGCAGGTGGGCTGCGGTGCCACCAGCCAGGCGCATGCCGGTGGAAAGCACTTCATCAGAAAGGACCCCTGTGCAAGCTGTGGTGCAGTGCGGCATCGAGACTTCCCGGGGCACCTTCCAGGGAAGAGAGCACCAGGGTGTGACATCAGACAGTGAAGCAATGATAAAAGAAATCGCAAGTACTGGAGGGTAGAAAATCAAAAGGGTAACTCCAAAGGGAGCCCAGAGGGACCAGTCTAGACTGAGATGGCAAGCCAGAAGATGACTGAAGTGAGCGGAGGTGAATCCCAACCTGAAATCCAGCAGCAGCCTAAGGCAATGTCCAGGAGGGGATGTGGCCTTTCTCATTTTATTTGCAAGTCCAAAGCAAGGAGACAAATATTTACTGGGATGTTTATTTGAGAACCAGTTGGTGGGAAGAAGAGCACGGCTGATATCAAAGGAATGCTCATTCGTGTCATAGCCTTTGGAAACAGTGTTTATGATTAATTCATCTTTCTATGACCAGCACTATCCACAGAGTGTTTGCTATTTATTTATTCATTTATTACCCTTTTCTGTATCCATCAGAGTGATTTATAACATGTAATGAACCAAAGATCATTAGTGCGTGACTGAAGAACTGGTACAAGCTTATCTGCAGGACATTGCTCGGCAAAGCACCAAATTCTCTTCTGAATTTATTTTTCCCCATCAATGCATCATCTGAGATGTGGTGTTTTCTTGAGCCTGGCCATTCCGAAGATGTTATTTCCCTTTGGGAGGCCCGGGTTGTTCGAATGTTCAGCAGTTGACAGCTGCCTGGAACGCACTACAAAAGGATTATAGCCAACAACATTTCTATCTTTTCATCTTTCTAGCCTTAGACTGAATCAGGCACTGGCTGCTACTTGTTGCTGCTATTCATGACATAGCTGGTGTTGCTGTGACCTTTTCTCTGTTATGGTCTTATCTGATGTTTGCAGGACTTTGTATAATTGAGGAGTTTATGTGTAACAATGTTTCTGGGTCATTTTCTCTCTGTTTCTGGAGGAATTTATCATTGGTGAAAGGTGCTGCAGAGGTGACACTGCAGCATGAAATCCTCTGGGCAGTCACGAGGTAGTTATCGCAAGGAGCAGCTCAGCTCCTCCTCTGCTCTGAGCAGGCTGCCTCAGCCCTGGGCAGAGAGGACAGCCGCGGCCCAACATGGGATGTCCCGAGACTCGGGAGGCAGAAGCTATGGTAGCAGGTGAAACCGGAACAACTCTTCCTGCTCCGGAGCTGTTCTCATCCAGCAGAGCCTGGGGCAGCCCAGCAAACAAAACATGACTTCAGCACAGGCTGGAGAGTGTTTTTCTGTCCGAGTTACCATTTCTGACAAAGTCCTACCCTATCAAAGCTGCACAACTGCAGGCAGGGCCATCTTCTGCTCCAGCAGTATTAAATCTCACCCACTGTGCTCACGGTAGGGCAGGTTGCTGTCACACCCCCTTTGCCTATTCACGTGTTATCACTCAAAGCCCACCTGTGACATGTCCTACTGGGTCTTTGTGCCCAGATCCCTCAGTCTGACACTGTTCCCGGGCAGAGCATAGTTTCCCAGTGCTTTTGGTGTCTCCTCCTGCTCTGCTTAGTGTGTGCACAGCTTGGGAGAGGTCTCCTGCTGTAGCCAGTTGTCCATGCAGATCACAGTGATGCTGGTGGAAATGGGTGAAAATCTGGACTTCTGGACATGGGTTTTCCACTGGTAGCTCACTGCCAGGAGCAGACCCGTTGGAGGGAGGAGAAAGAGGCTCTGCAGCTGTGTGGGCTCTCCCACACCTTGTGACTACAAAAGAACCTGGCTAAGGGAGGAGACATGGGTCTAAGTCAGTTCCAAACACACTTCAGACCAAGGTTTAGCAGCAATTTTGACTTCAAAGATGGGACAGAGCCTACGTCTGAATAGCCCCAAGCTTTGGATGAGTCTTGGTGTTGCTCCCATCTAAGCCCCTGAAGCAGGAACTTCATTTCTCATACCTCCCAGCTTAAAGCGTAAATCTTTGAAAAGGCTGCCTGAATTTATCAGCTGCAGGTTCTGGGACTGTGAGATCTAACACTTTCTGCCTGGCACTGGCTGCAGCACCACACAGCATTTGAGTTATATTGCAAAATTTTGAAGGCTTTATTACACTTTATTTGGGAAAATAAAACCATCTTTAGGAAGAGTGACTGTGTAACATCCCTTTCAGAGGCTGTATTCCCATCTCTCAGGGGAATATGTGTTTGTCCTATTTTGAGATAAGTCAAACAGAATCCATTTCCCTGAGGCAGAGCACATGGTCTGCACCAAAGGAGGTCAAGAAGCATTTCCACCCTGCAGCTGTGTGGCATTGCTGAAAAGCAGAGAAATCCTCAAGGAAATCTTGTAAGAATACAACTCCAATGGAGAAAAGCAGGTACAGTCTGGTGGGAAGGCTTGCTAACTGCAAAGTCCTTCCTTTATGAAAATAAAGGTTTTAAAAAGGAGGAGCCCTTATATGATGCCCTCTCCATAAGGCTGCTGTAACAGCACCCCTGAAATATAGCAGAGAAAAGAATCACAGAACCACAGGTCTGTCGGCAGGAAGGGACCTTCAAAGCCTGTCATCCATGCTCTTCCCCAAAGAGGGATTATCAGCAAAACCATGTCAGGTCAGGCATGGCTTGTCTACCTGAGTCTTCAAGACTTCCAGGGATGGAAAGCCCATAGCTTCTCCAGGTGATCTGTTCTAGTGCTGCATTACTCTCTCACTGGAGTTTTTCCTGAAGTCCAGTCTGCACTTCTTACCATGAGTGGCTTTTGGCACTTGCTACGTGGTCTCCCATTACTGAGAAGAGTTTGATGCAGTTGGCTTTGTAACTGCTTTTCAAATGGTTGCAGTCTGCTGTTAGATTCCCTCTGAGTTTCCTTCTTGCCAGATGTTGTTTCATCAGCCCAGCTCCTTCCACCTCGCTTCGCAGGCCACCTGTTCAAGATTTCCTCTTTACTATCCCCAGTTTCTCCCATCCATCATCAGCTAGGGGACCCAGCACAGAACGGGAAAGAAGTTAGCAAAGCTCTCCCTGTAGCCTATTTTTGGCTCCGCAGAGCCAAGGTAAAGGAGAGCACCACAGAGCAAGAGCTGCTCAGGATGGAGCTCTCTTTCCACGGCCTTCCTAGAGATAAGAGGCAGCCAGTCCAGGAAGCGCCTCTGCACCCTGCCTGTTCTGGAAGATGGCAGAGCCTTTAACTCCAGCTATGACAAGCTGAAGGGGAACATAAAGGCAGCCATTCTGGGTGACTACAGCCCATCTAGCCAACAATCCAGTCTCTGGCAGTGGTCAATAGCAGATGCCTATGGAAGAAGATAAGAACACATCAGGCACACAAGGACACCTTCCTACACCATGGTCCTCACCTCTGGCAAGGCTGGCAAGGTCACGAGAGCTCTAAGTCTCTCTTGTATGCTATTACACAATAGTTGTGTCTGATATACTAGGCAAGAGTGCCCTAGTTGGTGCTGGTTGAAATTTTAAGCAGATGAACAGACCCACTTTGGGCTCAGCTCTGCGATCCCCACGCAGCTTTCAAATTCAGTGGTAATGCTGTACACCTACCACAGTGAAATCATTATCTCAGCACACTGGGCGTCACCGGTGTTCCTTAACCGGGGAGCATCTGATGGCAGATGGGAAAAGGATTGCTGCCCCAGGGAATGAACAGGCAGCAAAACACACCCGGGGAACGTGCTGCACCCCGCAGCCTGGCGCGCGGGAGCTCAGCCATCTCCGTGCTGCCAGCACCATGCTGGAGGGGCGAGGGATGGAGGTCTCCACTCCACCCTTTTCAATCCCCATTATTGGGAGGACTGGCGCTACCTAGGCAGGATGCAGTCTGTGCCAGAGGGTGCGGGAAGCTGGTTAAAGGCAGAAAGAATGGAAAATGTTCACTGCTGTTTCTGTTTAACTTTAGGAACTGATCCAGCTGAGATAATAACAGAAGAGTTCACTTTGCCATGTCAAATATGCAGGTACTTTGCAGTATTAAGATTTGATGCCCCGTTCTTATAAAACTGGCCCCTGCTGATTATGGGAAAAGAAAGTTGCCCATAAACAACATTTTATTTCTTATTTAACACAAATTCTTGGTCAAAAGGAGTCAATCAATTTTTCATAAAGTATAAAACAGAGATAAGTGCCTGGGATCATGTGTGAGTCCCTGTCAAACAGAACCGATAAGTCCGTGATGCAGTACAGGGAGTGCTTCACAAGTATTGTCCAAGTGACCTTTTCATTAGTTTGCCTTAAGCAGTTAATCTCTTTTTTCCAGGATACAGACTATTTTAAGCCCCATTACATCATACATGCATTTTAAATATTAATTTTTCTTCCATGTCATGCCTAGGAGGATTTGGTTGTTTTTTACTTTTTTTTTTTAACACAGTCCTCCCCACCTTGCCGAATTTTCCAGCAGGGTCAGAGTTAAGGAGCTTCCAGGCAAGAACTGAAAGTGCTTGTTTGCAGTGAGTATGTGATGGCTGAGGGGCAGGATGTGAAGCCCTGCGATTTAGAAAACCCTGCCAGGCCAGAAGCAGGGATTGGACCTCTCCAAGGGCAGCCCTGTGATGGCAAGGGAACTACAGGGCCAAAGAGTGGAGGCATTTACTGCCTGTGTGTGGGGTACCATAAACGGGAGAAATGCAGGGCTGAGCCAGTGCGCCTCAGCAGGGCTCCAGCTTCTACAGAAAAATACTTGAAAATGATTTAGAGGAAAAAAATGTGCTGCAAAAGTGTCGCTGGCATGTTGTTGTTTCTGACTTGTAAATCATTTTAAGCTCTTTGTGCCACTTAAAAAAAAAAAAAAAAAGGTACCAGCTGCTACCTGCCAAAGGAGACCAGTCCTTAAACAAAGCTGTTCCTGGACCTACGCTGGCCCTTGCAACGGGTGTAAAAAAATGCTTCAACAACACCTTCAACATATTCCCATCTCCCCTGTATGTGAATTCACTGATCTCATAACAACAGAGCCCCTGCTCCAGAGATGAGCTTTGCATGGAGTTCACACTTTATTATTAGCCACAGTTGAAAGAACAATAATAAATCAACTTCGTTCCTTCAGAGTTACGGGTAAAACAGAGATCACGATATTTATAAGCAAGGTTGCAAAGGGTAAAGCAGTAACATGTTTTGTTGGTATCCAGCAGTAACACAGAATCATAGAATCGTCTTGGTTGGAAGGGACCTGCTGAGCCCTGGAAGCTTGTGCTCAGCAAACCTCGCCTCTCCAAAACTGGCTCGTTTTTCTTTGCGGAGGGGAGCTCCCGCCAGGCTGTCCCTCGCGTTGCACAGTTACCCAGAGAGTCGCCAGTCTGCTGCCGGGATCACCCCGGCTGGGCACCCTCCTCACCGGGGGTCAGCTCTGGGTTCCCAGCCCTTCACCCAGAGCATCACTGTGCTGCTGCGATGGGGGACTGGCTCCTGACCACCCAAACCGACCCCTGAGAAAGGACTGGGCAGCCTGTCTTCACCAGGACCACAATGTCTTCCAGGTCCTCCTCTCAAACCCAGAGGCATAGTCTGTAGGTGAGAGCCCTTATTTCTGTCTTGGGCATGCTCTCTGCTTCTCTTTAACCAAACTTGCTGTGGGAGAGAGCATCCGTGAAAATGCCCCACCACCGGATGTCTAAGTTAAAAAAATGTGTAAGGGTTTTTGAGAGCAGTCCAGTGAAGTCTAACACAGAACACCTGGGCTTGCCTGGACAAACGTCCCTTTCTCCAAACCTTCTGGAGGGCTGGAAGTAGTGGGACAATCAGCTGGTATGGTCCCATCCACAAAGGATCACCCAGGCATGGTGATCCCAGCCTGCTGAATCCAAAGTGAGGAATCAGGGGCCTGGGGCCACACATGAAACAAGGAGAGGAACAAGCCAGTATTACACATCTAATTTGGCCCAGTCCCATGCCATCTATTCTGGTTCCTCTGCCACATCAGTGGGACTCTTCAGGCCTCTCTTCTCTGGGTCTCAAGTATTTGAGATTGCTCCTGTGAACCTGCAAACTGGGACACTCCCCAAGCCTAGATCCCACCATCTCAAGGACCAGAGCAGATCAGATCTGCTCCAAAGAAGTTCTTCACCACCCCAGTGTTTCCTTCTCCTTCTCCAGGGTTGGAGAAGAGAAGATGATGGCTGGAGAAATCATTCATATGTCTGTTCCCTCGGCAGGCCTGGTATTTGAAGAAGAGAAAAGGGATTGTCCTGCATATTGACTGAAGGAGTGGGAGCTGGACACAATTCCTCTCCATCCTCCCCTACAAAAAGAGTGTCAGGTGGCTGAGACAGAAGACAGACAAACAGACTGGAAGAGGAACCTGCCTGCCCCTGTGTAGCCTTGATCAGCTCCTCAGACCTAGTTACTGACCTGGTTCAACCCCAGGAGGTGGGCAAATGGGTCAGGAGGCCAGTCCAGAGAGCTGGGCTGAGATGACCTTGCCCCCAAGATTCACTAGTGCTGAAACTTCCCACGTCCTCATCAGTCTTGGGCATGGTTGCAACCGTGAAAAGCCTGAACTGACCATGCTACACTTTCTGCAAAGCCAGAACAAGGAATTAAAACATTTGTGAAATTTCTATAATCATAATTTTCTGTGGGTTTTGTGCAGCACTTCCATTTCCCCCCTTCCTTCTTATTAATAACATACATTATTTTTTCTTTATATTTATATTCATATTATGCAAACAATTTTATAGTTACAACAGCACTTACTCTGATAGTCCACCTCACCTCCCCTTGCTACAACTCATGAAGATTTAGTCAACAAAAACTACACCCTGGACCAGTCTTTGGACAGATTTTTTATTCCGGGCTTCTGTTGCAAACTTAATAAAAATATTTCCCTTTCAGCAATGGCTTTTACACCTTTTTTTTTAGCCAAAGGGATTCCCTTCCCCGGGGTTTCAGAAGTGAGTTTCAGCCCACAATCACAATAAACCAGCACAGGTTTTAAAAAAGAAAAGCAAAGCACTTCTTGTGCCGGTCTAGGCTGAGTGTCCAGATCTGATGTGCTGGCTGCCACACAGCGGATCCCGTCCAGTCCAGGAGTGCTTACACCAGGACCTCTCCCGCAGCGATTTCGCCAACAGGGGGAGGGAGTTTAACTTAGAGGCACTTCAGAAACAAAAATACTTTCTGAATATGCAGCAAGTCAGCTGAGTGTTATCTCCAGCTAAAGAGCCAAACGCTGTTCGTAGCTACTTGATGAATCGTTAGCAAGCTGAACTTTCTCGATGACTCCAGGACCAGCTTGCCAGCTCCAGGGTCTGACCAGCGAGCACCTCGCAGGACCTGACCCTCAGCATCTCCCAGAGCGCAGCCCTACCCCTAAACAACTACGCTGCCGCGTATGCAATGCACCGGGAACATATGGACACGATCTCATGCAGACTGTTGTGGCTGCTGCAAACACATGAAATGTAAATTGTGAAAGTGAAATCGCGAGGAGAGCTAATCTCCACATTGTATTAGACAAAATACCAGCGTGCACGCAGATAAGCACCAAGTGTGAAGTGTCCGGCGGGAGGAGGTTTCGCATTCCGCCTGACTCAATGGAGACTTAAAATAGCACTTCCCACTGCAATACTTTAAACAAAGACATCCAAGGGATTATTAATACCATGAGACAGAAACCAGTTTTATGTATTCCAACACAGACGGGCAGAAAGGGAGCTTTACATGTGTAAGCCATGGACGGGTGCGTGTGAAGGCAGCTCTGCCCGCGCCGGACGCCGGCTCTGCCCGCGCTCGGGGGAAGGAGCCTGGCTTGCAGATGGATGTGTGTGCCCGTGGGATCTCTCAGCCCTTCTGCAGGCCCAGCAGAGGAGGAAGGGGACACGTCGCCGTGGCAGGCACGTGGCTGCTTCCCAAAAGCTCGTCAGAGTGATTCTGCTCTGTGAGGGCAGGATGAGTGCGGCAGGGCAGATGCTATTGCCACGCTGCAGAACCCGGTATCGGTCCGTGCAGACCCTGCAAGCTGTAGCAGGGGCAACAGCTCGGTGCGTCCCCTCAGCCCAGGTGACACGCTGCCCTTTTGGATGCAGACACATGAAGCAAACAGGGACTCGAGGTCTGGTTTGGAGATCCCCTTGCAGCGAATGTCCTCTGCCTGGGTAAGCAGCATCCCCTCCTCTTGCCACGGGCAGCTCTGCCTGCCTGGCAGATGCTCTCTTGTTCTCTACCTGCCTTCTTGGAGCTGCCACCCGCTCCGTGCCCAGGCATGTCTGTTTGCTGGGGACTCCTCCAGCAGGAACGCCTGCGTCCTCCGGGAGAGCCCTCTTCTCTGCAGCCACCCCCGTGCCCTGTGCCCTGTCTCAAAGGGCAGGGGAAGTTTAGCAGCAGAGACCTCACTATTTTTCTGGCTGTCCCTTCACTGTCTCTGACCCCGTTCCCACCATTCCCCGGAGCCCCAGAGCCTCCAACTGCCATCTACATCCAGTTTTTCTTTGCAGGCTGGTTTTTATCTGGGTCTTGGGAGAGAGAAGAGCTGAGGAGGTGCATGGGCCACAACAAACAACTTCCCATTTTTATTTTCCCCATTGCAGAGTGCTGCACAGAGCACGCAGAGTCCTTATCAAACCAAGAAGCCCGGGAAATGTCTCAGCTTTCTGTATTTCTACCGCTACATTCCTACACGTCACGGGCAATACCAAACTGGAATGTACATTTGCAACGTGCTGAATGAAACGTCCTGGCGCACTGAACTCCTGCTTCCAACACAGAGGGAGTCACCCTCCAGCGGGTGCTGCAGGACCTGTCCCTGCCCCGGGCGCCCGGGGCACCTCGTGCCATGGAGTTGCACATCTCGTCCTCCACGACTCTGCCTGTCGTGGTGCATCCTCCTCCCGGGACTGCAGGACGCCTGTGTTTGCCCAGCCCACGCCAGTCTGGGGTCTCCCAGTGGGGAAGAGCTAGAAACACACTGAAATCTCACAAGATCCACGGGACTGTGAAAAAAATGATAGTCATCAAAAGCCATTCGAAATGTCCACACTATGCTACATCCTCCGTGCTCTCAAGGAAGGGGAAAGGAAACCAGAGGGGCTCCATGAACAAATTGAATTAAATAGGCTGTTTTACCAGAAACAGACTTATAAAACCAAGCAGTGAATGCAGGAAGCAGAAAGGTTTCTTGATTCTCTGGATTTCCAACCGCTGTAAGCTGACTTTGCCAGAAATAAGTAAAACAACATTCTGTCTTATTCTACCATCACAGGCATCTCAATAGTAATTTTCAGTCCTTGTGTCCTTTTACCAGCACAACCACTCAGGTGGCAAAACAGAGGTCAGGGAAGTGTTAAGGGTTAAAAAAAAAAAGAAATTATTTTATCCCAAACTCTAAATCTGTGTATCAATATAACTTAGATAGATATTGTAACATGATTTCCTTCGAGGCTGAAAATTAATTTTCCCCATCATCATTCACTGGTCTTTGGACTTATGAAACTCTGAATGACTAAATTTCACTTGTTTCTCTTTTCTCTTTAGAGAAACATTTCTGAGTGGACTGGTGTAATGCTTAACCAGCTGGAGAAACAGGATATCCCACTCCATAGCAATTAATAGCAATTAATACATTGCACAAGATGCAGTTAATAGACCCAGGCACACTTCTGAATGAGACCTTCTTAACTAGCCTTTACAATTCCTTGTGATGCAAGTGTGATGAGGGTACACCCAACTTAAACCCAGTCCACAACACAGCACAATTACAGCAGCAGTGCAGCATCTGGCAAAATCTGTGCCAGAGCCAGAATTTATACTGGCTAAAAGTTTTCCTGCAGACTGCTTCATCTCAGTAAAACTTTCTGAGAGTCGGCTGTCATGAGTGCTCCTGCAGGTCGTCTGGTTTTACTTCTGTTTCTTAGGGCTGTGCTTAGGGTGGCACTGAGGGCCCCTCTGCTGCGGAGTCCCTGCCCACAGCCAAAGTGGTGCTGCCTGGATACTGGTGTGCTTTCAGGTACCTAAATATTTAATTCTATCGGGTTTTAAGTACCAGCTCTTGATGCAGGATCTCGGTGGAAAACTGGCAAGGACTGCGACTGTTGAGGACTGTCAGATGTTAATCTGATGCAGGTACATCGCACCAAGTCACAGATACACTGGTTACTGTCACAAAAATTAGCAAAGTTTCTGCGCTGTGACTGATTTGTTCTTGTTCTTCAATTTGCAATGTTTGGGGTGAGGTGTTTGGACCCATAGTTCTGGTTAACATCTCATCTGAAAACATGAATAACGGGGATGTGTAATTATTTTTTCACATAAAAATATTGTTTCAAGTTAAAATACAGGGTCTGTTACTACATTAAAAACATTAAGGAAAGACAGAGTATTGTAAACAGACAAGCAGAAAGTGATTTATAATAAACACGTATCGAACCAAAACTTCCGCACAGCTTGCTCTGCTGCCTCTATCCGCACAGTTACCGATGGATTTAACAGTACTTGCTGCTGTTGGTCACTCACTCCCTGGTGCTCAGCTCGCGAAGTGTCTGCACCAGCCCCGGCTGCGCGCTGCCCTGCCCAGCACGCGGGCACCGCAGGGACATCCTTCAGTGGCTAATCTTCCCGAATGCACCCTTTTTCCAGCTTGGATTCCTGACACCGAGCACACTCCTGGGACGCAGTCCAAACACAGGCAGAACGAAATCCTAAACTGTCCGTGAGACAGCATACGCAGAGCAACAGACTGACAGAAACCCCGGAGAGGTGTTTCCAAAGCAAACATCTTGTACGCAGCGATAGGATCTGAGCTGGAGTTTTTCGCTGGAGTCAACCTTTGTTGTTTTCCTCGTGGCAAATACTAATGAACTCAATGGTAAAATATGGCATTTCCCAAACAGCAAGTCTCCTCCCCGAGATGCACCATCTCCGGTACGGGCCTGTCATCAAGCCTTCGCCTTTAATCACTCAACACATGTTTTCAATCCGCATGTTCATATGGTAATAACTTCACTCTATTAGTTTTCATTTGTCAGACCAAAATGCCCTTTAGGTTGGAGCATGCTCTAGGACATTGTCCAGGCAGGTTATTCTTAGCAACAAATGAATTTACAAAGAGAAGGCAGGTCTGCAGCTCAGCCTTTGTTTTTATTGCCTGCACCGCTCCCATCACGCCTGACCTCCGGCCTCTCCTCCAGCCCACCCCAGCAGCTCTTTGCTTTACATAAGTTATTACAAAATGACGGTGAGACCTTCAAACCCAGAGGGTTTGGGCCTGGAAATTCCCTTTCTGCCTCTTTCCACTACACCCGTGGCAAACAAAATCTTATGTCTCAGCAAGATCCTCAGGAATCCAGAAGAACAAGACTTGTGGATTTAAAGTGCGATGTCGCTGGAATACACCAGGTGTGCTCAATGCCCCCTTTGGCCACGCTTTGGCCCTAAAGGCTGCTGAAGGCAATGCAGCTTCCCCAGAAATAAAGGCAGCGGGAGCCCGGAGGTGAGTTCTCCGCAGCCGTGCTGTACGCTGTGGTGCAGCTGCACTGTTATCCCAGTTAGCTACGGTCTGCTCCTACTATGGCAAAGTAGGGAACTGCATTTAGGAGTGTTGTTTGATTATTACACAACAGAAAAGTAGTTCTTTTGAGGCAATTGAAAAGTAAAGATTACTCTGTCAAAGTACCCTCAGAAAGGAGCTTCAGTGAAAATTATATCAACACTAAATCTCTGCCGCCTTCTGCTTTCTGCTGGGACATGGCATTTCTGGGATGTAACTGTGTGCTCAGGTGGATGTCACTGCTCCTCTGAGCTCTGCATCCTCCGTGTCGGATCTTCCATAAAAATTAATCCATTGCATGTCTTGAGCAGGAGGTGGTCTTGAAGCTGACACCCCCCAGAAGAAATAGTTTGAGACTGCCCGATAAATTTCTGGTAACAGGGTTGTTTCATAATGGTTACTAATTGCCCTGGGCTGATCACAGATATCAACCATATCTCTCAAAAGGCTATTTAAGCCTATATATGGTCAGACAATCATTGGGCCAGCATATTTGTTTTGTTTTGCTACAATCAGATAGCTAGGGCCCATCAGTGACTCCTGTGGGGTGAACAGAGAACACTGCAGAAGGGTGACATTTCTGAAATTATGGAGCCTATGAACTTGAATATGAGGAAGTTATTTCTCCTTCTGGGAGAAATGCTGGGAAGAAGGAGGGGAGTGAGAAACAGCAGCAGAAATGCCAGGGATAATAAAAAAGCTGAAGAGTCAATGCACAGCTCTCAAAGATGAACAAGAGTTTGTGGAAGTTGCCTATTCCAGGATCGGTAGAAAAATATTTCCCACAATCTCCTTTCTCTGTGTCACTGGATGAGAGCTTTTGGCTCTCAGTTCAGGGAGGATGCACAGAGGGAGACAATATACATTGGCCATGTCAGCTTAGCTGTAACCCATGCTTTCTTTCACAAGTGCTAAGTGCTATTAATTATGACAGAAATTATTATGGCATAAGTTGCACCAAGAGCAGTTTGCAGTTCAGCTGCAGCACTGCCATTAAGGGGAGACTGAAGGAGCTATTTTTCCCATGCAGAGAAAAGCAAACACAAAAGTGCTTGAATCACAAGGGGTGTGTGGCCATCTCCCTGTGCCCGTACCAGCCAGCCCCTCGTTTGCCCCTGCTCATGCCCCAGCTCTGCCCAAACGCCCCTTCCAAGCCCTTCATTTCGGGCAGCTGCCTGTCCCCGGTCTCTCCATTCATCTGTGCACACAGAAGGGTTTGGATTTGCTGCTCACGCTACCGGCTGATCTCAACCAACCTGCAGTGATCAGCAGCACCTTTCAAGGGCACCGTGGGGACACTTAAGAGCAGAGTCTCCCTTTCAGGGGCATCACAGGAGGGGAAGAATGGGGGGGTCTGCTCTGTGATGTGTTCCTTAAGGGGTGCAAGAGCGGGGCTGCTGGGGAGCGAAGGTTTTGCATTTAATATCAACCAGAGGTCCTGGTCCTCCTCTGGCGACTGAGATCCACATCACCCATGCACTGCTACACCCAACAGGAGCGAGGCAGAACTGCTCACAGGGGCCCATATATGTGCTTTCCAAGTGGAAGACCTCTTCTAGGTGAGACTTGGCGGGTTCACAATGGCCATGGGTGTTTAATGGTATGAATAGAAAAGGGCAGGCAGGAAAGAAGCAGCCATTTCTCTTCAGTGTACACTTGCTCACGTGGAAGGTTTTGCTCAGTGCTTGGAGGAATACGATACGGTTTTCAACCAAATTCCACCATTTTATTCTTGAGTTTTTCGAAGATGGCTGTCAGAAGGCACTGTTGCAATGTCAGTGTGTTTTGAGGTGGTTTCCAGATACCAAACAAAAATATTATTACATTGAAAGAATTTTAACTGCTTTGGTTTACACGACTTACTGCTGATTTACATGAGCAGAAGTACAAATTAAAGAATGAAAGTCTATTTGTACTGTTTAAACTGATAATTTGCCACAACTCTCCATTGCTGAATGAAAACCTGAGTCAGACCATCTTGGAAACACAATATATGCGGTCAGAATAAATATTTCTCTTTACCAAAGGGGACTCAGAGTGCACGTATGCAAACAAATGTCTCTCTGAAGTAAATCCATTAATAGATGTATTGTCATAGCATTACATCAAACCACAGATATAAATCTGTCTCTGAACTGTCTCTGACATTAAAAAATGGAATAAAGGATTTGTTCCTGTTTATGAATATGCAGAATTTTCTTTCAAGGACATATAATCCCATCCTATTATTTTCTGAGACGCAATTATGCACAGTCTTAAAGTAGTGGTGTTTGACTTCTATGTTCTGATGAAAGCTAAAATGCAACTTTGCATAAGAATATGATAACTTATGGATCCCAAAGTTTCCATAAGCTCATACATTGCATACCTGTACCTATGAATTGCCCAGAGCTGCTTTTCAGTGTGCCAGCAGAAGCCAAAAGAAAGTGAAGTCATTCAGACACTTTTGACAATGCATTAAAAGCACAAGGAAGTTCTTTTCTTATTTCAAAAATCATCGTTTCAGCCCATTTGTCAGGGACATTTCTGAACTGGTTTTGGATAATAGCTGACTAGTAGCACCTCTCACTATTAAACTGAAATCTTTAGGACAACCCTTGCTAGTGTTCTGCTGCAGGGAATAGCTATCAAAAGTTGTAGCACTAAACAGATAATTCAGCCAAAAGTAGCAGATTTTCATGCTGTTCTGTTCTTTCCTCAGGCTGAGACCGCAATCTGGCATGTCCGAAGTGTTGCTGTAAACGCTCTGTCCCAAGCCTTTGTTACACTGCCTGTGTCCCAGTGAAGATCCCACAGCAGCCTCTGACTCCCTTCTCTGCTCCCGTCTCTTTTGGTCGCAGGTGACAACTTCATGAAAAAGGCGCCCTGCAAATCTTATGTCCTTGGCTCCGCAGGATGTACCAGATCCAACAGCATCCACATGTCAGTCTTGAGAGGGAAACTCCTGCACATGTTTTGAACCAGAGAGGATGCTTCTTCAGGCTTCTCTTCTGATGGTCTCACATTACAGGTCCTGCCAGATACTGTGACGGCTCTAGCAAGGGTGCAGAGAGCCATACTCTGAGGTGTTTCTCCTCTTCAGAGGGACATTTTCAGCCTCTTGGATTGTTTGCTCAGGTAAAGTAAGAAATTCTGGAAGAGTCCCTTCTTGTTTAGCTTTGGAGGGTTCATCACCACCTCATCACTCATGGCAGCAGCGCACCACCTGGGTTATAGCTTATGCCAAAACAAAGTGTTAGCTTGGAGTAAAATGTGCCTGTTGTCCCACCAGTCCACAGAGGCTTATGAACAGATGCCTGAAGGGGACCTGAGCAGAAACTACACTTTGTTTTCATTCCTTTTTTATATTGTATACAAGGGGAGAAATTCATCAGCAAGTGTCAAGAACTTGGAGTGGCAGGGACACTGGAATGACCTCTTTTTACAGAAAAGCAGCAGGGTCAGAAGCAGAAAATGACTTCTCCAATATGCTGTGGGTAATTAATAGGAGATCTGGGAACACCAGACCAAACTTCCTAATGGAAAGAAAATGTGATTATGTTTTTTTTTAGAAAAACCTGGTTTGGGTTCATTTGAAGGAAACTGGAGCAACTGAGTGTCCTAACACTGCCCATTTTGTCTTCAGCCCTGCAGGAGCCTTCCGGCAGCTCCTGCATGTTGGTCCAATACAGGCAATTGCCTTTAGAAAACTCAGAAGCTCTGATAAACTCAGAGGAAACCTGTGTAGATGGCTCTGAGAAGGAGTCATTTTATTTCATTGTTTCGTGCTCCAGGTGAAGCCAAAGTAACACATCTTTGCGATATGAACCTTACAGTCACATACCAGCAATCTTTCCCCAGCAATTCTTAGTTTGAGATGTACTAAAATACACATACACGGAGCTGCAGACACCCAATGAAAGCAGATCCTCTCTGTCCTGTAACGAATCTTCCTCTGGCAACAGACCGGGGAGAGGAATGAGAGAAGGAGATCAAACCACTGTAATTAGTAATTTCACATAGCTAGAAGCGTCCCCGTGCCGTATAGGAGTACATGCAAAGACCAAAGCCCCCAGCAGGAATGATTTATCTCTGAAAGGGAGTTTGTTTCTATTCGTGTTTCTGTAAAGTGGCTTTTCCACTGGACAAACTCCTTGCCAGCAGCTCTTGCGCGTCCAGCTGCAGCTTGCTGCCTAGAGGGCCTGCTGGAGATTGTCTCCACAGCACTTGCTGCTCCTGTCTATAAATAACATTTTAGATGCCCAGGCCACACAGTCACACTGCAGGAAAGGTCAGGCATAATCGTCATCGCCCGAAGAGATCACTCTCCATGAGTGCCCCATGGCTGAGGCTTGCTCTCTGGACTGCAGCCAGCGCTGCGGGCCTTATCGGAGCTGGATCTCACTGGGAATTTTCTGATGAAACAATTTTATTGGAAAATGCTGATTCATAGACATCAAAATGTTTCATGGAAATGCACCAGTTTTTATTAATTTACAAGGAAACCCAGACATTATTTGGATGTTCTAGTGACTGGTCGGCTGCCAGGGTATCCCATGGCTTCCAGTGTGTCTGCTTGCAGGACAGCTGTGTCCTCTGGACAGCTTCAAACACGGGAGCCCGAGCACTGCAGAGGCCTCTGATGGCCTTGCCCTGATCTAGCTCTTGGCAGCCCTTACACCTCAGCATGAGATGGGCTGTGGGGGTTTTGGGCTCCATGCACCAAAGCCCTGGGGGGCCACCAGGTGCCTGGGGACTGTGGGCTGCCACTACCTTTCCTCCTTGGAAAGCAGGACAAACTGTCTGGTATCTTTCTAGAAACATGGTTGAAAATATTTTTTTCATTTTTTTTTTTCAAAATGACAATAATCCAAGTATCCCGGCACAGCCTTCCCACTCTGAGCAAATGATGTTCAGCATCTCAGAGCTTTCCTGGAGCAGGAGCCCTGCTGCACCCTTCAGCCTGGTGCAATAGCCCTACCTGCAGCCTGCCTCCATGCCCCCTGCTTTGTTCCCATGTACCATGAATTCACGACAGCAGTGAGTCACAGACACAACCGTCTGGTGAGCTGCCCCACCTCGAGGTCAACTGAGAAAGGCCCATCCATGAGCAAAGGTGAGCCAGAATGGCTCTGTCACCAACTTCTCAAGCTCCTGGTCCTTGTCAGCCCTTCCCCACGTAGGCAGAGGAGCCCTTTGCTGCAGGACAACGTCTCTGCGGTGTTGCACTGCCATGAAAAACAGGGTCCTACACTGGGGTTTTGCACCGGCACAGGCCATCTCTGGTAAGACTTTCTACTGGGTGCAGGTTTCAGGCTGCTCCCATTCACTCTACATGCTGGGTCCCTCCTGCTGCTGACACCTTTGAGCATTTTCTGGTTTGTCTTTCCAGGTGGCTGTATCCATGAGGGACAGCCTACCAGGGCCCTGCTCCACGTGATTTGGCACTAATGTGCTCACCAACCTCATGGCCTTGTCCCTTTCCTTTAGACTCCCCCATGGCTGCCGTGCAGTTTGGTTTGTGGTTTTTAAGGACCACAAGACCCAAATCTTACCCCCTCCTAGCAGGGAGCTTCAGCTGAGATGTGTTCGATGCAGAAAAGCTTAGGTCTCCAAAGAAAACAGACTGTAGAAGTTTGAATACCCACTCACCCCTCCCATGCACTGTTCACAGTGTCTTTGCAGACAGTGTCCTCTTACCCTCAGTCCAGCAACCTTCAGTGCCTCTCTTGGTGGCAGCAAGCTCTGCATGGTCTCCTCTGGGTCTAGAGAAAAATCCCTTTCTTTCCATCACCCTATGGCTGCCCTTGTGTCTACTCCCCGCTCCTCAGGAATTTCCCATCTCTACTCCAGCACCTGGCTGTGTCCCATCCCTCCACCATGGGATCCCCGCCTCTCCTCGTCGCCCCCAGGGCTTCACCCTGCCCCAAGGGCAGGAGCCAGGATGTGGCAAACAGCAGCCTTTCCCCTGCAGCCCAGGTGGGGATATTTTACCAAAGCAAAATGTCCAACATGACACTGTGCAGAAATCAGATGCCCCTATTCCCCTTCCCTGCCCCTCTCTACAGCTGGAGTTCCACTGGAAGGCTGAAATCCCCCTGGCTTCTCTGTGACAAGGGGCAGCTGATAAGTCTGTGGGAAAAAAGGGAACTGATGATTCCAAGTCCAAGCAATTGGGGATGGTAAATGAGCAGAAAGTATCATGAATTTACTAAAATCTTTGCTGGCTTGGAGTACAAAGCCCTCCTGTGGAGCAGGACACTTTGGTCTCTGGTAGGGCTGGTTGAGGCCTCCCCACTGCTCTCCCAGAGAGGTGCAGTGGAGGCATTCCACTTTTGCCCCAAGAAACGGCTTTCTGATGCCTGCTCTAAGTATGGGGAGACCCTTCTCCCCCAAAAGCAGTGCGAACCTTTGCCATTACGTGCCGTTTGTCAGTCAAAATAAGTGATGCTGTGCCGAAGAGATGCAGGAGAAGACACCACTGTTGTTCTGGAGAGCTTCCTTCATGAAAACATTTCCTGAACATCTCATAAAATGTGCAGGGATACCTTTCCATGGCAGGAGGAGTGATAGGGCACAGAGCAGCTGGTACAGGTATTTAGCACTCTGCTGCGGCTGCTTTACCCCATAGCTGGGTGCTGGGATGTCACAGGGATGTTTATGAGATGGGCACTCCCGAGAGACAGACAGCAATCCCATGGGCTGACAGGGTGAAACATAAGCAAACTGTGAGAAAAACCCGGCAGAGCAGAAGTGGTGTACCCAAGGCCAGCATGTGCTCCCATGGGGCTTGAGTGGATGCTCGGGAACTCAGCTGGGTCCTTATTCATGGGGTTTCTTGGTCGTGCATCCTGCAGTCACAGCTGGACAACGTTGGCTGCAGTTGCGTGAGCAATTGGGTACCTGTGATATTCCTCGTACCAAAGAAGAAAAATGAAAAAAAATCAAATTTTCAGCCCTGTTCTTCCAGCCAACAGTATGCCAACACCTGAGGATGAATGATCCCTGGTCCCTTCCCTCTCCTGCTGAAGGACCCGGAGGGGAGAAGCTCCAGTACGAGTCATCATAAATACAGCTGCATTTTTCTCTAATGTTGTTGCTTTCTTGCAGAGCGGAAACAGAGAATTTTATTCAGGAAAAAAAACACAGCACAGAAAGTCACAGCAGCCCAGAGCAAGTAGAAAGTCAAAGTGTCCGAAGAAGCTGAAAAGTGCAGGAAAGGGGTTCTCTTACAAAAAGTGAAGATGATCTCCAAGATCATTAAGATAAAGGTTGTTTGCCTCATTGTCAAATTTCAGAGTTTGAGAGAGTTTTGCTCATTCTGTCCCCCTTTTCTGTCTGCGAGGGGACTGAGCTGCAGTCAGCCAGACCTGCACCGAAACACAGCACACAGCATTCACCTATGCTGAAATGCAACAGGGTGGACTGAATTTAGACCCAAATTTACCCTGCGCGTCCATCCTATACTACAGACTAATCCCTTTCCTGGGCTGGAGGGGCGTAGCTCCCACACTGGTCAGATATCTTCACACTATCGCACTCCAAATCGCTCCTCACTTGCTGGTGGCTCCCTACCTCCATGCGTTGGGCGCTTCTACCCAGAGTGGATGGGTCGGATAGATTTCTCCTCCAAATCACAGAAAATAGACTGTTGCACAGATGTGGGAAGTTGCAACGGTTGTAGCTGGCACCACAGGAAAAGCGAAGCTGATCACAGGCTTACTAGAGCTGGAGTGTGGGTTTCCTTGTGGACAAAGAGAAAGGGGAAAAGCTTGTGAAGCTGTGAGCTCCTCGCAGGGAGGAAATGTGACGATCAAAAGGAGGTAAGTGGCTAAACAGCATCTGTGAGAAGAGATGCAGGAGAGATTATTGCCAAGACAGCATTACTGAATTTATGGGGGAGGGAAGCTTACAGAAACAAAACAAAGAAATTAAGACCTGAAAGCAAGGTTTGGTCTGAGCAAGGTAATGTTTCCATTTGTTTTGCATGCATTGTACATGACGAACTGTGAAGTGCTGGAAAGGCACAAAGAAGTAAGCTTGTGTTTTTTTCTGAGTGAATTAAAGATTAAACTTTAGATTTATTCTATTTTTATGGAAATAAACTCAAAGTTATTGAAATACTCTCAGTCAGCTGTAGTGGGCTATGCTATATATGGTTAACAAAGTGACCTGCATCCACAGCTTCCATAATGCTCTATCGTTTTATCACGGTTGGCTTGTTGATGCAATCAATATGGGTTTACACCTTGTGCTGGGCGTTGCAAGTGCATGCAGGTGTAAGCCTTCCACCTGATACCACATGTGCCATCTTCTGGCTTTTCCCTATTCCCTCCAGAAGGTCAGATGTTGGCGGGTGGGCGGCTGCCTGAGGCTGAGAGTGAAGGAAACCACGTGTGGTGGAAGGGCGCTGGGTGCCTGCGGTGTTTCTGCTCACAGCTTGAAGGGAGTCCAGGCTGGTTCTGACATTGCCAAGGGGTCTTGGCAGCCAGCAAGGAGCACTGCTAGCCTCTACTTTCCTCTGCCTTGATCCTTCCCACAGACTGTAGTATATCCAGGACAGGGTCTGAAAGGGGCATTTTGATGCTTTCCAAGCTGTAACTCAGCATCAGAGAGAGAAGAAAATTACATTCAGCTGGGAAGAAGAAGAAAAAAGAACCATGTTCCTGGGTCAGATGGAGAAAGAGATGTTCTTTCTGGACTCCCTTATTTCTTGGGTAGTCAGTGATACGCTATTTTTAGAGATGCTTTGGGTATCTGCTCCTTCTCTTCCCCTGATAATGTCACCCAGCCTTGCTTTTTGCCCTGGTGCACCTCACCTCCTTGTTTCCTGTGAGGGGGCAGTGGGACCTTGCAGAGCATGGGGATGTGAAATCACATCCTTCCTTCCTCTTGCTTAAGATGCCTCTATTGACATATCTACTATTGTCTTTAATTATGGTTCATGGTTTTATGCACCTGGTGAGGTGCATTTGCTTACACTCCATTTAAGATAGACTTCTTTACACTGCTGGCTGAGTATGAGCCAACAGTGTGCCCAGGTGGCCAAGAAGGCCAACAGCATCCTGGCCTGTATCAGCAATAGTGTGGCCAGCAAGATGAGTGCAGTGATTATCTCCCTGTTCTCGGCACTGGTGAGGCCCCACCTCCAATACTGGATTGAGTTTTGGGCCCCTCACTACAGGAGGTTCTGGAGCATGTCTAGAGGAGGGCAACAAAGCTGGTGAGGGGTCTGGAGCACACGTCTGATGAGGAGCGGCTGAGGGACCTGGGGGTGTTCAGCCCAGAGAAAAGGAGGCTGAGGGGAGACCTTCTCACGCTCTACAGCTCCCTGAAAGGAGGATGTAGCAAAGGGGGCATTGGTCTCTTCTCCCAAGTAACAAGCAATAGGACAAGAGGAAATGGCCTCAAGTTGCACCAGGGGAAGTTTAGATTGGATATTAGGAAAAATTCTTTCACTGAAAGGGTTGTGAAGCATTGGAACAGGCTGCCCAGGGCAGTGGTAGAGCCGCCATCCCTGGAGGGATTTAAAAGACGGGCAGACGTGGTGCTGAGGGACTTGGTTTACTGGTGGTTTTGGCAGTGTTAGGTTTACTGTTGGACTCAATGGTCTTAAGGGTCTTTTCCAACCTAAATGATTCTATGGTAAGTCCTTATTGCATTTCTTTGAGAGCAGCACACATGCTGTGCACAGCAACAGCAGGAGTTGCAATGGATGGGGACAGGCTCTATAAACTCCCCTGCACTGAGTGCTGACTCTTACACTGCCCTTCCAATGACACCTCCACTGTGGGAATACTTTTTTTTATTAAAAGGGAATTACAAACTTTCCAGCCTCCATGCAACTCTTCCCAGAGCTGTCCTCTGTCTCTCATCAATGATGTACTTCGTTTCAGGGTAGTACCCCTTCGTGCAAAACATATCTCCAAGCAGCTGTCACATGCCCACGGGGCCAACCACCCAGGAAGGAGTAAGTCTTGGAAATAATTAGTCAAGGTACAAGTGAACATAATTCTGCTTTCTATGCAATAACTGGGAGATATACTTCCGTTGTAATGTTCTAGGAGGTACTGGCAACTTACACAGATTTTTAAAGACACGAGGCCAGAATAGAGTTGTAACACTCTTCATGGCATCAAAAACAGTAAACAGAATATCTGTTTTGAAAAAGGGAAATTCTAGATCAGCTAGTTTAACTTCCATTTCCAGAAAAGTACTGGGACAACTAATCGAGCCAACAAACAAATACTGAAACAAATCAGGGAAAAGAAATAAAAAACAGCCAGTGTGAATGTGTCAAATCTAATCCTTCTGTGACACTTGTGGATAGGGAAGAAGCAGTACATGTCATCCATCTTCCGTTTAACAAGGCTGTTGACACTGTCTGACATGACATTCTCAAAAGCTTATTGGGAAAACATGGTCTATATGAAACTGCTCAAGGTGGTGCAAAATGCTTAGAAAGGCACACTCAGGAAGAAGTTCTCAGTGGGTCACTACATGCTACAGTGTCCCCTTGTCTTCTATGTGTCCGTCTACCAAGTGGAGTTGAAAATTATTTTATTTAACACAAGATGAAGTTGGAAGGGGGCACACACATGCAATAGAGCAGGAATACAGCTAGAAATTATTTTAAAAAAGAACTTAGGATGTGAGGACATTTACAGAAACAAATCCAGTAAGAATTAGTCAGGAATGGTCTATTGTACATATACAATGTACAGAGCAAAATGCTCTGCAGCTTTCTGTGGAAACAGACCTGGCTCACGAGCTGTGTCAAGAACATCAGTGATGCGACGCAAGTGCAAGCACTGGGCTGGTGCAGCACAGACTGCAAAACAAATCCCTTAAACCTCCTGCTCAGCTCAGCATGGGCATGCTCTCAGCTTGTTCTGCTGTGCATCACATTGAGAAAGATGGGAGATGACAGAAGAGACCCTAAAGAACAGAAAGATAGAGCAGAAGTGTCGAAAATAAGACCTTCAAGGGAAGTCCCAAAGACTGAGGGTCAGTCTGGAGAAAACTGGGCTAAGGGGAACCCTAATAAGTTTTTAAACCTAGAGAAGGCTACCATGGGAAGAAACAGAGTATTTTATTCTCCATATCCCTATTGGGTAGGACCAGGAGCTACGGCCTTGCACTTCAAGAAGGAGCTGGAGTGAAGATGGCTCAAGCAAGAATTGGAATCTGCATCAAAGATTTTCAAGAACAGCGTGGACAAACTTTTGTCAGGAATAACTAAGGGAAATCTGATCTTGGCTTTGGGCAGGAGAGGTTTCCTCCAGATGTACCTAGCATGCCCATATGGTTGTGTGGATTTAGAGGGGGTGTGTGATGCTTAGTTCCAGGCTCATGACACCACTGTCATGTTTTATATCATTTGCTCCCAGATGTACGGTCTCAGCTTTAACAGCTGAACACTGTTTCTTGTCTGAGAAGACCCTTTTTCCTCAGCTCATCTGTGCTCCTGCTGCATAAGCCATTCCTCACCCTGCAGAGATGCTCAAAGGCAAGTAACTGTGAACCCCTGGCAGAGCCAACCAAGAGGCACCTTGGGGGCTCAGGCATTATAAGACCCCTGTTTCTAACCTCAAGAACCATCACAGGAGCCTTTGTAAGCAACAACAAAATGAGAGATATCTCTGTTTCTCTGGAGAGCGCAGAGGCAGCGGCAGCAGTGGTGCAGCATCCGGGGAAGCAGCCGGAGGAATGCTGCCTGTTTCTCTGGTTATTGCAGCAGAGCCGTGATTTACACCCCTCGGTAGGATACAGCGGAAGCAGCAAATCACCTCTTTTACAAGGGTTCAAAAGGCAATCAGACAAATCCGTGGAAGAAATATCCACTGAGGCCATTAAATCTAAAGTCTTTCTCCTGGTTAAGGAAAGCCCTGCATCGCTAATTGCTGGGGGGGAGAATTGCTACTGTGTCATTGCCGTTTGTCCACAGTTCTTTTGGCCACCACTGCTGTAGATGGGAGGGTGAGCTGGAGTAACCTCTGCCCTGACCCAGCCAGGACCATTCCAGTTCTTCAGCTGCATTCTCGGTGCATTCATCTGGGATGGCCACAGACCCAGGGGTTTATTAACAAACAATTGGAGACTGGAAACGGGACAGAATCCCGTGTCTCAGAGTCAGGCCACATCCCAGACTCGCTGTGTTCTGGATGCTGTTCAGGAAAAGCCAGGAGCCCTGCCCCGCTCCGACTCTTCCCTAGGTAAGCCACGGGTTTCTGCTGCGAGGGGTCAGGACAGGATTTAGCTCCACGCCTTTCTCTGCCAAACAGACAGTCCCCTGCACTGGACAAACAGCAGTAAAACAAACTGGCAATGCAAATGCCATCCCATTTGCAGAAGCATGCTTTTATTTAACTAGCACTAAAGTTTTCAGATGCAAATAGCTTATTGAGTTGGATAAAAGTCATGGCAATAAATGTTCCTTTCTAACTTCATCCTACAAAAATATCTTTGAATAATAGGATTGCGTTTTTCCAAAAATATTCTTTTTTGATTTACAGCAGTATCACATTAAAGCAAAGCATTAGAGTTCCTTCATTAATGAAATAAGACACACAAGTCATTATATTAGTGATTTTCACAGACTAACTCAGTAAGCTATTTTTAATATTCTCATGGAGGCATGCCAGAAGGATAATATTTTTATGTTCTATAGCAGAAAAATATACTTTCAGACAGTTTTGACTGACTTTAAAGTGTGCTTGAATGCCCAGACATGTTTTCCATCCCTACGAAGTGACCAACGAGAGAGGAGTTTTATCATTAGCACAGAGCAAAACCTTAACAGAATCAAATCCCCATTGCCACAGTGTCAACAGTGTTTCTCACACACGGTACCAGGGGAGGCTGGAAACAAAAGGCAGTCACTCCTCCCTCTTTGAAGGCAGTGGAATGAATCACTGCCACAGCACTTTCATATCAGGAACGCTGCGTTTCACCCAGCTACAGGTAATTGCGGTAAAACCTCTGTCCTTTTTCTGCAGCTGCCATAGAGACGGGAATCCTGCCTCCTTAGCCAGTTTCCAGGTTGCACTCACTGAATCTTTTCCAGTGTGATTCTCACCCTCGTTTCTTCTCTCTCCAGTGACTCTCCACTGTTTCTATATATTTCTTTGGTATTGCATCTCAGGAAGAGGGAGCTCTAAAACATTGGTGTCCTGGGTGATGTACAACATGAGCAAAGCAACATCTCCGAGCAGCCTGTGCACCTGTGCTGGACCAAAGTGCAGGCATGCCGTGTCCTTTCTGCTGTGCTGTGACTGTTCCTTTTCATATGATACCTATTCCAGACAGTCCCACATTGCAAAGGGCTATTTCAGACCTAATGAGGGGCTCTTATCAACTTTCAGGCTCATTTTCAGTGGAGAAAATCTCTACTGAGTGAACAGGATCACAACACCCACACACACACGTCAGGGTCTGCCTGAGGCTTTTAAGGCAGATCAACATTTAAACCCATGTTTCAAACCCTGGTTCAGTGCTAATGAAGACAGCCTCCTTCAGGCGACCTTTGGGCGTACAGCAAAGCTGCCGATTGCTGATTGCTGATTCCCTGGAGGTGTTCAAGGCCAGGCTGGACGTGGCCTTGGGCAACCTGGTCTAGTGGGAGGTGTCCCTGCCTATGGCAGGGGGGTTGGAACTCGATGATCTTCAAGGTCCCTTCCAACCTAAACCATTCTATGATTATTCCCTTTGAGAGTCCGAGTCTGCACGGAGCTAAGGGAACAGTCACCTATCAGTAGGGTGTTTTCGAGCTACCAGGTGCATATTTGTATGACAGAAGTCCATGCTTGGACAAACCACACAAATCATATAGACATATTCTGTGCCATCCCCCTCCATGGTTTCAACAGAAACATCCAAGGGCTGGCAAAATCTCCCACCTTCTCAGGAACACTGCTCCCTTTGGATCCCCGTCCCTGCTGGAAAGGGTCTGTGTCTTCCTCCCTTCCTTGGTGACTGTGCAGAGCTCACGAGGGTGGCAGAGCACTTTCAAAGCGATGCCCAATCATTATCCCTATATGCCACACATCAGGGCCTGTAGGAAACTGAGGTGACCTGCACAGCTCTCTAAAATCATGCCCACAGACCTTTATGCCTAACAGATATTGCAAAGCAAGAATTAAAATATGCTGCCATGGCTTCAAGTAGCCAGGCTGCATTTGCAAATTCTGGAAACCAACTTAATGCTCACTCTTCGAAGTTCCTATTTTGAGCAGTGACTGTGCCAGTACAGAAGAGGTTTGCAGGGCTGAGCCTTGAATCCCAGAAACCTCCCGTCATTGTCACGTTCTCATATGTGCTGGCTTGGCATAATAGCCATCACAGGCATTTTAGCTCAGCTTGACCACTACTTCTTGGGGTGATGCAGAACCATTCTGGGCTGTACCTGCCTGCAGGAACTTCTCAGCAGGACCGAAGGCACTCTTAGTCCGAAAGGAGTCTCTTGGCAGCACTCTCCTCCGCTTCCAAATGGGCCTCAATTGCAAACAGATGGTCATAATTTTGAAACCCCAAGAGCCACAGGACGAGACTGCAGCATGCTTGAAAGCACCTTCAGGAATCTCTGGCAAGATCTCCAATGTGACAGTGATGTTTATGGACTACATGCATCCATCAGGAAGGGGTCTGTCATGTTTACATTAATGTTACGATTCCTCTTGTTTTACTAACATCTTTGCTAGTAACCATGTTCCTTCTGCGCACTGCTCTGGCGGTTTGCAAATGCAGTCCCGAGTACAGAACGTGCAGTGCTTCTGCTGGCTTCACATTAGTCTCTCCTGTAACCGATTTGGACGATAATAGTGTAACAAATCCACAGCCACCTTGGTCTCCATGCCTGTCACTATGCAGCAAACCATGGCTGCTCATAGCTGCAGGCGACAGCAGCTCTGGCAGTCCGGTGCTCCTGCTGCTTGGGCAGTGCTCCTCCAGTTGTCAACAGCCCGGAGCCTGTTCCAGGCTTGCTTTGCGGTCCTCCAGGACTTCTTCCTCTTAGTCCCCTCGCAAACATAGAGGCTCGCCACTTGGTGTTTATGGGCATGCTAAAACTTTGGCCAGCCTTCTGATGCCATCTCATAATTAACAGTGTCTATATGTCCCGGTCCCTCTTTTTCTTCTGCTCTTTAACGTCCCTGGGTAGCTGGAAGCTATGCTTCAATGTGAGCAGTGCTGCTCAGTGTTTACTTTCACATTTCCAAACAGTCTTTTGCATCCTGACCAGTTCAGCCATCCTTGGCTAAACTGCGTACCGCTGAGGACAATGTCTATTGTCCTGCATGCTACTGGCTGGCCAGGGGAGCGCTTCGCATCTGGTATGAGCATTGTAGGTCTGTGGTTTTGGGAGAAGCACCCATAAAAGGAACAAACTGAAGTTCATTACCCACAAGCTGATTAGTGTTTAACATCCACTGCTAACAGCAGTGTGTGCCATACCCCTAAAATCCATCTGCAATTACAGCTCCAGCCCCTGCAGCTCTATAGGTGCTGCTGAACTCCAGAAGGTTTAACAAGTGCTTGGAAGTGCCATAATCATCCCTGCAGCATCAGGAATATGGGGACAGTGAACACAGCGGTGATGGGAGAGCCAGGCTTTGTGTTCACAGGTGCCCGTGCCGCCTGGGCAGTGTGGAATTGCACCCATGGTCACGATGGTGGTTAGCCACGAGATTTATCTTTTGACTAGTTTTAAGATGAGACAGGAATCGTCAGCCTGTGAAAGGCTCAGCCAGACTCCTATGCCCTGCCCCGTCCATTGGTGTTCGGTAAGCCCATTTGGGGAAAGCAGTTTTGATCCAGAGAGTTTTATTAGCCTTCCTCCTTCCCTGTAGTACATCTTCCCACGTGTGTGTGTGTCCCCCACCCCGAAAAGCCCAGAAGCCCTCCAGCCAGCGTGATGGGCCAGAGGCATACAGAGCTCAGCACCTCCCTAGGAGCTAACAGCCTGGACAGGCTGTTCCCCATTGCAGGGGATGCTCGTTATCCTTCACCCAGACAAAACACGTGCAAAACAGCACTGGGGCAAGAAAACCAGCTGCTGCCCTACCCAGCCTGGGGAGAGGTTCATGAGCTCTAGTCCAAGCGATGTGAAAGCCAGCAGTGCTACAAGGTTGATGATCGTAAAACGCATCCCTCTCTGAAGCCTTTCAAGGACTGACTGTGGAAACAGGGCACTGAGTGTTAGACAGCTACTCAGGTATTAATGCTGATTTATTTGCGAAATGTCCAGGTTCTTCATCTGATTTCTAACGCTTCATCTGTGATGCATGTGACAGTACTCTGGTTACCAAGCCTTAACAGAGAACTCACTGCAGTGATCTACATCTCTCACTGAGAAAATCAGAAACATCATCCAGGGAAACAAAGTACCAGCAACACAACGCAACTGGGCATGAGGAAGTCCGTAGTAGAGCCAAGAGGTTCCCCAGACTCCAACTATCAAAAAGTTCCCCTCCTGTGGAAGAACTCAGTGAGACGGTGGAGGAGACTGAATCAGGAAAGTCTGTAAAGCAGAAAACTCAGCAATATAGGAAGGAAAGTACAGGTCCTACCCCTGTCCCGTGGATCCGGAAAAGCCCACTGAAGCGGTGCCCACATTGATCTCTTGTGTCCCCACTTCATAGCCTCCAGCCCCTGAGCAGCAAGGTTTAGAGGGGTGAGGGAACAAGGACGAGGCACCGGAGATTTCCCATACCTTCTGGGAGATGTAGTGCAGGAGAAACAACGGGTGTGCAGACCCAGGGCTGCAGCAGTAGCTATGGAGAGATTTTGCTGCTGCTCAGCAGCCTCAGAAGGAACAGCCCTCTCCCTGCAGCGTTGTCTACGTCCAAGACAGAAACAGGCCTGATTTGGCCCTAAATGCATGTATAACAAAGACACAGCTGTGAATTTCCTCTCTTCTCATTTTAAAATATATGAGCTGGTTTGTACAACCCCAGTATGAAGCAGCTTTTCCCATCCATGGAGCTGTTCTCCAAACACCACCCCAGTGAACTACTGGGAAGCAGCAACAGCGCTAAACATCTGCGCAAAAGTATTGTGCCAGATGTTACCAGAAGACGCTGCAGCGCTGGGGCTGGATACAGATTCCTGGAAGTGCCACCCCTTCGAGCCCGCCCCGAACCAGCCCTGAGAAAGCAGGATCTACAACAAACATGGGAACGGAGCGCAAGGGCTACGATCGCAGCCTGTCCGTCCCCCTGGGAGATTTTGCTTGTCGCACAAACAGAGCAACCGGGCACACAAGGGAGCACAAGGGCAGACAGAGCTATTGTGACAGGAATGTCAACGGAAGGGAGGAACTGGCCCTGGCCAGCCCCACATAACCAGCTCCGAGCAGGTCTCCCACAGAGACCTTCCTGGTTAGCCATGGGAGCAGGCTCTGCGTCTGGCACGTTGGTCTCTCTGATGCTCTCCAGTTCTTCATGAGCTCTGTGGCTCTGGCTGCACTGTCCGCGCACAAGCCCTGACCAAGCAGCGGCACAGATCACGCTTTCCAGGCACGGATGCCTGCAGTGTCTCCTCCCAGCCCCAGGGCAGCCAGCATCCCCACCCTGGCTGCCCAGACATCTCCTCTGGGCTTTGCAAGCGAGTGAAACGCTGCAGTGGAAAGGCACATCCCCTCCACAGGGAGCTGGAGGCCAACCCCAGTCCACCCCAGATACTGCCTTGCCACTGAGGGTGGACCTGATTCCTCGAGGAGCCTGGCACCCTGTGACGGTGCCCTCACAGCTACCCGAGGGACCCCCACACCCAGGACCCGACCCTCGTCCACGCGGGGAGCCCCTGGTCTGAGTCTACCTGCCCTTCCCACAGCAGGGGCTTCTTCCCGGGCATTTCACCCTGGGCTGCCTCTACCGATGACAATTTCCACGAAGTTAGTTAAAAAAAGAGCTTGCGCTGCACCATGGAGAATGTCATGAGGATTATGTGGTGCCGTGCGGTTTCTGTGCCGTTCCTCTGTAAATTGTGCAGCGGTCAGACAGCTCCGAGCGAAGTGCCTGCGGGGTTCACACATGCACACGTGCACGTCCACACTCACAAACACTTGCGCACACAGACACGCAGATACAACTTACGTACTTGCTTTCCTTGTTGTCTCTTAATTTAAAAAGTCATTCAGAGTGAAAATATGTTTCCTCTTTGTGAATGGACAAATCTAACACAGATGGTGCATTAACTGGAAACATCTTTTGTTCCAGTATGTTCATATATTCATTCTCTTCAAGGACAGAAGACGCCATTTATGAGCATCTCTTCAATGTTCCTGATCTTTAACACTTGGTGATCTCCTACTAAAAGCTGTAACAAATCATCACCACTTCCTCTCTTACCAATACTACAAAAGCACAGGTTTAAAGGCCATGAGTGTCAGCAGCGAGGCATCAGTTATAAAGTGCTGATGTGGAGCAAGGCTGTCTTTGCATTTGACTGTAATGAAGTTTACAGTACTTTGTGCCTCCTGTGACAGCCTTCTGTGCCCCCTTTGGGCTTGCTGCTCGCCTGCTGAGAGCACTGAGGCAACCGAGTATGAAGCAAGGGCCGGAGAAACGGTCCCAGCTGTTTCTGCATAAATGTGTAATTTCCTTTTACATAAGAACGGATCTTTTGGAAGGAACCAGTGTGTCCCAGCTGAAAGACTCGAAGTGCTGGAGATTGCAGTAAGTTTCTAGGTAAACCGGTTTAATAGACAAATTACCCTGAAGAGCTATTTAAGCCTAATTTCTTAGTCAATTTTTCTATTAGGCCATCTTACCTAGGGACTTATTGCAATTGGTGTCCTTCCCTACCGCTCCCTGTTAGATTCTCCGCTTGCTTATTATGATGTTGTAGATATTCCCATTACCTCCAGAAATACCTAGTCCTTTCCAGAATCCTCCTGGTTTTTTTTGGTCTCAGTGAGCTCAACATGATACTGAGTCCCACAGGTTAAACACGCATGGAGGACACATGGTGTTATTCTTGCAAGAGGATGTTTTCTTTTTATGATTTCAGGGCTATCAGGTTTTATACCACAGATCACAGTTTCACAAACAAGTTTCACGTATTCAGATGTCATTCACATGCCATCCATCAGGCTTGATCATGAATTAAGGAATGTGTCCTGGATTGAACTTTACCCTTGACTAGCTATCTCTCAAAATCAGCTACAAAAAAAGAGGGGAATGCTAAGTGCAACCTGACTGCAGGTGCTCTGAGCAACAGCCTCAAGAATGTGCAAGTCATGAAAGCAACACGGAAATAGCCACAAACGTAAATGAGATGAAACACAAACGGTGCATGGAGACACCAGTGCTCTTTCCCCAGTGCAGCAGGGAGAGGAAAGCTTATAATCACTGACACGCTTTGTTTATTTAATCACAGGCATGGTTACAAGGGAAGGACAACAGGCAGAGCCTGGATACGGAGTGCTAAGGCTGGTCTGACAGGGCAGTGAGGAGACCCAGTCTCCTGGAGGCTCAGTCCTGCTGGGTGCTGAGCAATGGTCCTGAGCAGTGGGGCACTCAGCCCCACCCCAAGAGCGGACCCACTGAAGATGACAGTACCTCAGCACCCCTCAGCACTTTGCAGCACCAAGGCTGCGATAAGCAGCAGGATGGGGTCACCTGTGGAAGCATCACAGGACCTTGTTCAAAGCAGAGAGAGACGGAACAAGAAGAAGGATCATGACACCTGGCTACCCCTATTTCAGTTTGATTTCTGAAAGAGGAAACAAAGCAGCAGCTTTGAGTCATAATGAGATTAAAATGGTTCTTAGAAACATCTCAAAAGATACCTGAAAAAGAAATGGGTATGACTCGCACATAGCCCCACTGTGAGAGGGTGTGAAGGCGATTACACAGAGCTGGGCATGGGTCGAGACCAGGTAGCTGGGCAGGGACACCATGGGACTGAGAGGAGGTTTAGCCAAGGGATGGGGGAGAGGGGAACTGACTCCAGTCTCCCAGCCACCATCCTCACCTGCATGTGATGTCCCCATCCAGCAGAGAAGGGAACCCCTCCGGGGAAGCATGGCCAGGGCCGCCACGCATCCAGTGGGTTTCTGTGCTGGAAGGTGAACTTGGGACTTACACATGAGAAAACAAGACCCGAGGTGACTCTCAGGCCACCAGGCAGGTGGCTGCAGGAGGCAAAGGCCAACCTGCCTGTGAGATGAGTTCTCTGTAGGGCGCACCTAGAAACTGGGAGAAAACAGTTCTGCAGCGTAGCCCCCTCTCGACAAGCCAGTTCCTTTACTCTGCAAACTGCAGCTAGCAAGGGCCAGGAGCCAAGAGCAATGCTGATCATGAGGTGTCAGGAAATGTTTGCCATGACTTTATCCTTAAAATAACCCCCCTAGACATTTTCCTCAGCAAAGAAAGGTCCTACTCAACCTCTTGGTGCACAAAGCAACACAGACCCCCAAGGAAGAATGACGGGTCATGCAGCGAACTCCTGTTAAAACGATAACTAGACTGCAGATGGCCAGCAGGGAACAGAGTGGGACCACGACAGGCTGGGTCCGAGGCAGGGTCTTCATCCTCTGCCACCTCCGCTTTGATCACTCAGCCAGACTGAGAGCTCGTGAGAGGTTTGAAACACGCAGGCAAGTGGGCTCCCCCCGGGCTGTCTTGAGGAAAAAACAGATCCTAGGAAACAAATGAACGCCTCGGTGCTAAATAGAAAAGTGATGTGTGTGGTGATTGTGCAAGTGAGACGCAGCTCAGAGCTTTGTTATGGAAATTTTGCTCTGTGACAAATATGTTATGAATGACTTGTCTTGAAAACACGCCAACATGTAGGTGCTGCTATCACAACATTCGATGACTTTAACTTACTGTGAGCGTTCTTGCGATAAATCATGGAAAACCTTGCTTGTGCTATCTTTAGTCACTGCAATGTTTCACTCTCACAAGTCACTCACAGCTCTAAAAATACAGTTTATATCATTGGATTCCTGGAATTCTTTTAGTTCTTACATTCTGATTTAAGTGGCATTAAAGCTGGGCTGCGCAGTTCAAGGCTGCAGGCTGATATTTCATTGCGGATTAGGTATCACCTGGGTTCAATACAGTGTTTGCAGTATTTATTTGATTTGGATCCAAAGGTAATTTGGAAAATCTTCCTGTAGATACACCTCTTACCTGGCTATGTGCAACAAGGGCTAGATTTTGTTTGGGACTAGATAGTAATTTAATAACCATTCCAATATAGATTTAAACTAAAACACATGCTCACCACAAGAAATGAGCAGAGACTATGTGGGGCTTTGTCCCCAAAACCCGTAGGTATCTTGCCTCTACTGGCCTATGCACTGTGATGTTGTGATGACTTCTAGGTCAGACATCTCTCTCTCTCTTTTTTTTTTCCTTTCACTTACATGTCTTTCATAGTAGTTATTGATTCAGAAACACCAACAGCAAGAAAGTCTTGACCTCCCATCAGCCTTTCTGGATTTGATTACCAGCTCACCAATGGCTGATAGTTTGAGCAGAATTTAATGCTTTCTAATTTTCCTTGATAGGGACTACGAAGCACGTTACTTTTTTTTAATCCCAACTGGCAGCTCAACAAAGCCCAGCAATAAAAAGCTCCATTTGTGTAATAAACTGTTGTACAATCTACTACTTATGAACACGGGCCCTGAAAATGTGCAACCTTTCTGCACATTACATTAAACGCAAACCAGATGGGCACTTGAAAATCCTCCCCTTTGTTGCACGGGGCTAAAGGAGCTGGTGGTCAGAAGGTCTACTTCACTACACAAATAAACAGAAGAATTTCAGTATGCTATTTTCCAAAATCAGCAATGGGAAACCTGTGTGGAAACATTATGAGCAGTTAGCAAACATGCTGCTGAACCGTAGTAGGCACAAGGGGAACTCTTCAGCTCTCCCAACTGCAGTAGCCAGTCAGTGGCCTCTGGCCACATGTGTGCGGACTAGATCCATCACCTGCAGTGGGAGCTCTGACACCCAGACTTAGAGATACGTATCTGGAGAGAAATGGGTAAAATTAATGTCTTCTCTAAAGGGTGTCTTTTTCAGCACTGGTCATCTAAAGTCTGAGAGCAACTGGAGAGAAATGGGACACTCCAGAGGGGACCGAGCCCATCCTGGGCAGAGTTTCTGAGGCAGAGAAACCTCATCAGATCAGACAGGATGTCTCACACTTAGATAACTCCACAAGTGAAATATATCTCACTGTCAGAGTCCCAGAGCAGGGATCAAGGGACAGTAGCTCTGAGCCAAGGACTTTGCTATCTCTGGACTGTACCAGAGGATGCCTAACTCCTCACACATTGAGCACACATACTAAGACAGTTTTGGAGGACCTGTTTGACAGTAAGTAGCTCCTGCATGTCCTCTGACCCCTTTTCTTGTGATTGTAAGTATTATTACGAAATTCTTTCTGAAACCCACCTGGCCAAATTGGCATTGGTAGAGATGTGTGACCAAAGTCATCCACAGAGCCTGCATCCTCACTGCCTTCTCCACTGCTGGGAAAGTGTGCAGAGAAATCATTATCTCTGGTCACACAGGGAATGAGCAGGGTAAGGGCGCTCTTTACTCAAGCCAGGGAAGACAAGCAAAATGTGCAGCGGTTTCCATGGCACGGCTGCCACAGATAAAGTACAGGTGTGCAGCATGACAGGATGGTGTGAGATGGGATGGGATGGGATGGGATGGGAAGAAGAAAAGAAGATGGAATGGGATGGGATGAAGAAAATGATCCTGAGAGCATTGATACTTCAGAGTGTAAACACTGGCCCAGGTGTCCAACATCTGAGAGGGTTTCAGATGGACCTGGGAGGGAAAGCAGCTTATAGATCCTAAGGATGCTTAAGGTGCTGTCAGGAACTCCTATCAAACAAGCAGGCAACTCAGTTTATTACTCAGACACAAAGTGTTGAAGAGAGCATATTTGTTTTCCTTGGTGCATCAATTAGACCCAATGTGGAGGGGGGTGTCCTGTAGACCCGTCTCTGACCCCAAACTGGGGGTCAAAGAGCACTGAGCCTGTGGATGACTGAGCCTGTGAAGGATACACGTAGTGAGCACCTCTGGATCAGGGTGTGATGACCTCTGGTACCTGCATAACGGGGCTCTGGTTCGCACTGTGCAGTGCAGACACTGTCCTCATCGTTCCCAGGCTGAAGGCTCCAGCACCTTAGGGAGGTGGCTGCTGGGGACCCCAGTGCCATGCAGGGCCCCATGTGCTCACTGCAACACGAATTATCTTATTGCTTTTTGTACCTGCCTTTGTGTGCAGCCAAACCAACTGTGGGAGGAACAGAGGTGTGGGCAGAACATCGTGTGTCCTCAGTCTGCGAGATGCCATGTGTTGACCTTGTGACTCAACAATCTCACTACATGGACAGGAGAAATGGGCTGGGTAGAGCATTGCTTGAGAGGGCTGAGCTCAAAGTGCCTGTCTCTGGCAAGACAGAAGCGCAAGAGCCCATGGGTCCAGTACTCAGCCAAGGTGCATGCACAATGGGTAGGGTGGGAGGTCTAAGCAGATCTCATCTCTGAACCCAGTATCACTAGTGACTTTAGGAAGACCCACAGCCATGTTTGCCTTAGGCTCTTCCAAGACAACAGTTCACAGCTCTGCCCAGTGCAGGCCAGTGTGGACCAGAACTTCAGAGGAGAAGTTGCCATTGAGCATATAAACACTATGGGCTGTGGGATTTGGCAGCCTCATGGTAAAAGAGCAGCCTGACAGTGTACCATCCCAGGGGCAGAAAAAGGCTGGGGATACAGCTGGGCAGGCAGATGTCGGGATTCCTCTTTGTTGTAGGGGTAACAGTCTCCATTTTCCTGGGCCTGTGCACCCAGTCCTGGGGTTTTGTAGGTCCTGCTGAATGGGCTTTCTGCTTGCTTGAAGGTGATTTATTTTTACAAATTTAAATGAAATCCCCTGAGCCATTTTTGAGTAATACTAGAGTTAAAAAGACTATTTTCCTATTTAAAAATATTCTAGCTAGACTGTTTTTATTAAATCAAAGTTAAGTCAAATAAAGACTGCAGTTTGAAAGTTCAGACTCGGGCAGGAGCTAGTCCTCTCTGAGGAGCTGTGCCTTTGACAGACGGGTGTCTGTCCGACACCCACCAAACCACCACAGGTCGCCAGCCCGCAGCAGGAGGGCTCTGCTGGAAAGAGCGGGGGGTAGGGGCCAGATCCTGCCTGGCTGAGGTGTGCACACCCTCTGCCCGCAGGAGACGGGACGCAACAGGGCAGGAGGAGGCGGGGGTCACACACCTTGTGCTTGCTTCTCCTTGAAATACATCATCAGCAGTCCTAGCAGGCCAGTAGTTGGGTTCAAAAGGCCTTACATGCCCTGGAAGATCCCTGAAGACAACAGATGGCAGTTACATCCCTTTCACCCAACTCATTCCCAGGCATTCCCTCCTTCAGTGGCGTAATCTTGGATGCTGGGTCCCTGATCCCTCCTGCTGCTTATCCCCATGTATTCGTGGGGTGAGGGATGAGGGTGGGAGTGGTGAATACACCCATACAGGTGCTCTTCTTGGGCGTGGGATATGAGGAGACACTGACATACTGTTTTTTCCCTACAGCAATCCCAACTACTGACCCTCCGCCCTGTGGTGGGGGGATGGGGTAGAAGGTCTCTGCTGTGACAACCCAATGGCATCGAGCAGGACAGGGAGGCTCTGCCCTTGTTGGAGACAAATCTGCTCCAGGGCTCTGTGGTGTCCTGCAGGGCAAAGGGAGGTGACCGCCGTGTACCAGTACGGAGGACAGCCTGTGGGGCCGTGGGGTGCCCCCCTCCCTCTTTGCCCCCCCGGTGCTCATCAGGCTGCTCCACCAGCCCTGCGGGAGCTGTCACACCAGAGAACGTGACATCAAAGGCAAGCCTGGGCGCCACACGAGATGCGTGACATTTGGTGGGCCCGCCAGCTCCTGGGATGATGTGAGATGAAGGGAGCCGGCTGTTCCCAAACAGGGACGGCAGGAAGAGACGAGCCCCTACGCTGTCTAAATGTGTGAAAGAAAGGGAAAAGCAGCAAAAGGAGGAGAGCAAAGGGCTGGAGAGATGCCCAGACTGTGGGGGGCTCTTCTCACTTAGACTCTGCAGACAGCCCAGCGTAGAGGGGCTGCAGGGGTGAAGCCATGCCCCAGTGGGCCACCAAGCCGGCCCCCCAGGAGCCCCTGACACAGGGTCAGCTGCAAGGCAGATGCTTGCCGTGCTGCAGGGCTCAGGGCCGTCGGAGTCTGCACGTCTGCTGGTCATGCTCGGAGGCAGCTTTTGCCTGTGGGCACCTGGACATGTTTCTTTCTTTGCCTTCCCATAACAAAAACCATGTGGGAAAATGGATGCAAAAAATAAGGATGTGAAAGCTATAGAGGAAATGTGTCTTTTATGCATTACCAAATAGTCTTAACACTGCCCCTTTCACAAGTCCACCTCATCTTTCCCATTGTTATCATATTACTTTAGGTATACTTTGACATCTGAGGCTGTAGAAAAGAAGTGCCCTCGCTGGTGTGACTTAGTCTGACTATGGGCAGATTCTGGGCCTGGTTCTCTGCTGTGTTACTCCAGTCTGACACCAGTACATTGCCACAATGACATCATTTGGATTATTTCTGATTTATAGTGATTGAGAAAAATTGGGTCCTGTACAATAATGCAAACAATCAAAGACGCAAAGCAAAAATAGTGCCTTCGAGCTGCACTTTCACATTACATGATATTTTGAGGACTTAATGTTGAAAGCCTTAGAGTGCACAAAAGGAATTTTCTTCATTTCATATATTATACAGTTGCCTGAAAGAAATGGCAAACAACTCCTCAGCCTGAGCATGCTTTGTGCAGGCTGAATTGTGGGTTTTTCTGTCCATTAGCTTTCTACCAACAGATCTCCGCTGAAACTCAGATCAACATCTGCCAGCAAGACTAGTTTCTGGACATATGACCAAGGAAACGCAAATGACCCTTGCAGAGACCCAGGCCAAATTCTGCTCTCTGGTACATGGATTGGAAGCAATAATGCGAGGTTATCTGAAGCTTCCAGTGCTCTGTGAGAGCAGAACAGTCTATCAATGCCTTTGCAAACAACATACTCTCTCCATTTCTTCTCCACTGATCAACTTCACATCACCCTAAATCCCCAGCAAATCCCATTACCACAGTCAGAACATCAATCTCTTCCTAAGACCTTGAAATGCTACATTTCAGCCAATATTATACCAAACACTTGGATTGCAAAGAACATGATAACTGCCTCAAGTCTGACAATGGCATTTAAGCCTGACCCAGAAATACTGAGAGGAGGAGGCACTTCCATTAAATCTTAAAATGTTGCCATCAGAAACACCCTCAAAATCACCACACATAAAAATCATGATGAGCCGCAAACCCAGCATGTGCAAGAGATGCTAAACCAGAATTTATCCAGTCTCACTCCCGCTCTCTTGACACTAGTGAGCAAGGAACTTACCGTTCTTCCGCTCCGCAAAGGGTGGTGGCTGGAGCTTGGTGCCATCTCTCACTTCGCTGGCAGCCTTTTCTCTGGGTCCCTTTTCTTCTTCATTTCCACTTGGTGCACTTTTGTTGTCCGAGCGATCCTGTTTGACCACACCATTCATCCCCGTGCCTGGAGGGACTGGTCCAGGTCCCGGCTGCTCCACTTTGATCAGGTAGAGAAGCAGACACCAAAGCAACCTCTGGAAGAGAAGAGGAACAGGTAGGGATGAAGTCCCCAACCAACCCTTGGAACCGTGAACAAATACTGGCATTTGTGAAACAATCAGACCACAGACAATTAATTACTCCATCTGTTCTCCAGTGTTAGAAACATTGCAGGGGAAGATGTCAGGATTCCCTATTGCCTGCTTGATTCTGTTCACCTCGTCTGCTGGGTCTGCACCTTGGCTGCTTTGCTGGAAGAATTTCCACCCATAAGCACAGAATATTTGCAGAAAGCCAGGGGTGTTATGAAAAAAACACAGTCATGGGGCACCCACATGAGAGAGCTCTTGAACTGTTAGAAATACAGAACAGCTCTACAAATGAGAACAATCTTGCTTTAAAAACGGCTCTGGTTTGCTGAGAAAACCGGGTGACAGAAATAATTCCGCACAACACAGAACAGGCTGCTAATTACATGATACAGATAGCAAATGACACAAAGCAAATACCGGCTAGCTTTTACGCCAGGAAATGTACAAACGCCCTGCAAAGTAAAATACGCATGCAAAAATTATTCTTTGACATCAAATTTGTGATTAGCACACATGGTAGAGTTAAAGCCTTTATGAAGAATTTCACCAGGTTAGGTAAAAATTTTTGAGAGTTTTTGAAGGATGAGAGAAGTTGTTTGTTTGTTTACCACATTGTTCTACTCCAAGGTTTATGTGGGGTTTATGGTCAAAATACGTTAGGAAATTCTGCAAATTCAGGTTGTGCTTCTACAAAACATCTGGGCAAGGAGGTGCTTTCCTTGATGACACTCATATCTCAGCAGAAATAGGGAAGGACTCAGCTCACGCCCAATGTCTTTGTGGGATGCAGGCACATGACCCGAGCGGAGCTGCTGATACTAAGCACAGAAGAAAGCTGCAAGGACCGTTTCAACAAAGCGTTGTCCAAAAAAAATTTCCAGATGCTAAGTGAAAGTGAATGCCTGTAAGAATCAGCACCAGCTCCTAATGAGTCCCATCAGGAAAGAGCTGAGGAGAGCTAAAAAAGGTCATTTGTAGAGAACAAGAATAGAAAAGTGCAAGATTGACTCAGTGATAAAAATCTGATTTAATACAAAAAAGTTACCAATTTACTGTATAAGGAAGTAAGAATAGTGCATTGTATACGATACCATCTCCTCCACGCTACGTGTGCCAGGACTGTCTCACACCCCTCTTCCTACCCTGCACCAGCAGGGATTTTGCCATCTGCTTTCTCATCCCCATCCATCTCACTGTCCACCCCCACCTGCCCTAACCATTCCCCCACGGCTGTGTCCCACTGGCTGCAGGTCAGATGCTGCGTCTGTCTGTCTGTCTTTACACTGTTTTGCTGCTGGGAGATTCTATGCAGGGCGCCCACAGGATGGATGCACTGGCCAGGGAGGAGGTCCCAAAGGTGCCTGTGTCACTTTATTACTTTGCAGGTGGGACACAAAACTGTCTTTACGTGCATCGCCTGGGACAGACTGTGTCCATACCAAACCCTGCTGCCTGGGCTCTGAAACAAAATGCAGAACCACTCTTGATCCAAACTCAGTCCTTATCTGAGCAAAGCCCCACACCAGACCCTCCCTTCTGCTGTGTGCTTCTCACCACTGCCTTCTCCATTCGCCTTTGCGGCCCTTTACCCATCTCCCGTGCTCAACAATTCCTACCCAAGTCTGACATGCTGCCGCTACAGATGGAAACAGCCCTGCAGGCATCCAGGCAGGCCAGGGCTGTGTTGTGTGCCACATGTTTGAAGTGACAATCTCAGTTTCCACCTCTGCTTGAGCATTTTTAGCTCCCTTGAGTAGCTCATGGTCTTATTTCCAGTGGTGCAACTGCTACGCAATGCACCATCACCACCAGTCTGCTTGCAAGTCCACCCACTCGTGCCTGTTAGGGCTGCAGACCCACTTTAGCACAAGCAGCATTTAGCCCTTAAGCTCTCTATTTAATTCATTGCTAACGTGGAACATGCAATAAGTGTTTACATTACTATTTTAAAATGTACTTTTTTTAACTTTTAGAAGTTGCTGATATGATGCATCTTTCCAGTGGGTGATGATAGGACAATCCAGCAAACTGCATCTGCTTACAAAAATGAGACTGTTCAACTGAACACTAAATCTTTGATAAATTAGTCAGGGCTTTGGTGACGTACATGTTGAACCAATATGACAGTTTTATATGGATTATGATTATTAATGTTTTTGAAAAATAGAGAGCGTGAGCCAGACATCCAGTGCTGAAGCTGCAAGACCACCAGCAGAGGCAAGAGTCTTTCAGGAAGGCTTCTTACAGGCACTGTGTACAATCTTTTTGCACTCAGAGCATATGCAACATTTTAATTTGCAGTGAGTGTACTGGGGTCCTTACTGTCTGAGCCAGGAGGTCACGCTGCAACCCCGGGGACGCATGCTTCACAACACACTCCAGTACCACTGGCTCAATGGTGGTTTTTTTCCGAAGTAAAATCTGGCCTCAAAACATTCCACATTGTTCACTCATTTCAGCCCAAACTGATTGTATTTACAAAGCTTAAGCACACTTTTGAGCCTCGGAGCACATCTCCCATCAACCACTGCTGCCAACACATAAATTGCAAGGCTATACACAGTACAGGCCATCTCCCGTCTCTCTCTGCCCATAAATATTAAATTCATAAAGCTGGACTACCATGGAAGCTCGTGGCTACCTCCTTGTAAGACTCTGGAGGTCCTCCGGAGCAGATGCTTGGTTTACAAGCCTCCCTGCTTTCTGTTGAGAGCAATGTAGCATGGATGAGGATCAGCTTCACTTCCCCTTAGACGTGCTTGCCCACCCATAAAGGCCCAGGTGGGGCTTGGCTACGTCTCTTTCCCAAGGGCTTCGTCTCACATGTAAATCCAGGGTCTTCTGAAAGTAGCCTCTGCCAACCTGGTCAGGGAAGGGACACCACAGCCACAGTCTGTCCAGCCAGATTTTTTCCTGGGTTAAGCCAGTGCACATCCACAGGGGACAGACACTTCATCTCATGCGTTACTTTTCAGGAAAAGGCATGGGTTTCCTGGCAGATGCAATGCCTGCATCCTGCTGCCACTTCCAAGTGCTCTTCAGACCAAAGTGAAGGCATGGGACCCCAACTTTTCAGCTCTAGTGGAGAGGAGAAGACAAAGAAAGCACAAGGGGCACGAAGCCCTGTGGTCCATGAAGCCTGGAGCTGGGTGCTGAGCTTGGCACTGAGGGACCCTGAGCCCTGTGTCAGCCCTGAGTCCCTGAGACATGGGACAGGCTGGATGGAACCTTCTCCTGACTTCCTCTGGGGCAGCAACTGGGCAGGAGAGGTACCTGAACACATTTGGGTATGGCCAGGTCATGCCACCCATGGCACCATCTCACATATTCCCTTCCTTGCCTTTGAGCCATGGAAGGGTAGGGTGCTCATGTGTTCCCCAGTGACTGTCACCCTTGTGTCCCCAATGCCTGCTGCTGCTGAGCCTGGGGACACGACGTGGGCAGTGTGCATTGGCCCTGCCCTGCAGATTGACCACTCTGGGCAAACACCCTTGGGTGCTTCCTTCCTCCCTCTCATGCCGTTATGGGAGGAGGTAGTGGAGCAGCACACCCAGACAGGCTGCCCCTCTCCCCTTGCCCTGATCCCCCATCATGGGCGGCCAGTGCAGTGCCCACAGACACCACACATACTTCTGAGTCTGTCCTGCTGGGGGAGGTGTAGACTGAGGATTGTACCAGCCTGCAGCCCTGGGAGGTCCCCAACACCCAGAGATCTGCAGTCCTGCTCTTTGGGAGTTTCTGCACAGAGGGAACAGGTTTGGAAACTATAATGTGAGGCAAGTGCATCACAGGCACATCCCTGGTGAGTGGCATGGACTGGGAGCATGGCTGCAGGTTCCCCGACCTCCCCTCGGACTTCAGCATGCCTCGTCATGAAGCTGGTATAACTCACCAAGGAGGTGTCCCATGCATGGGGGCAGCTTGGTGAGGCCACCTCTGCCCAAAAGCCAGCTGTCAGGAGAAAGACATGGTCCCAGTTCCCACCGTCCATCACAGCAAGGGGCTGTGTGTCTGCTGTTGCCTCCAGCCTCCCCTTCCCGTCTCTGCTGAGCCCTGGCTGTGTCCTTCTGCCACCTGGCAGCCTCCAGCCCACCACCAGCAACCCACAGGTAGGGTCACAACCAAAAACTGCTGAGCATCAGGGCTAAACCCTGAGCTATCACTGCCCTCGTCCAGACTGGGTGCTGGGTGCTACTTGGGCTTTGCAGAGGTGCTGTTGTGAAATCACCCGGACTTAACTGGAGGAAGAGCTCAAGCACATGGTCCACCCACACGCATGTCACCTGGGGCTCTGCAGGCTGCTCTGAGTTTGTCACAGCTGGAAGGAATATTTCTTCCCACACAGCAAAACTTCCCGTGTTTTTTACAGTTTTCCCTTATCCCAAATTGGAGTAGGAAGATACTGCAGAATAAACAAGAGAAAAAAGAGTAGCAGGTCACTCATAATTTTTCATTGTATAATTCTAAAATACTTAATTTTTTAACATTTTTAACCTCTTCTTAGGAAAAATTAACTAAACCATTGAAATTAAAAATTATTTTAAGAAGTGGGGAAAAGCTTCAGATCTGTCTCCCTGAGAAATAGTTTTGGCTTCAGCAGCTCATCTTCCAACAAAAACATTGTTTGGTTGGACAATTCCTAACTGAAAAATTCACTGTCCAGGTCTCTGCAATCCCCTTCCACATCTCAGGTCTCATACATCAAGCAGATGCCTGGATCAAGCTTCTTTCTAGCTTTCCAGGAGTGAGCTTTGTGCCAAGGTGCATACCAGAAATAGGATATGCCACTTGTAGGAGCAACGCAAGACCCTTCTTGTGCCCTGCTCTGTCATCTAACATAGGGACAGCCTCTTCTTCCTCTGCTCAGTGCCACTGCAGTCCTGCAAACACAGGAGATGGATAGTCTTTCTGTCACATCAAGCGTGCAGGGCTCCAGGCTTGATCCTAGTGTCTGAGCAGAGGCCTTCAGCACTGGCTGAGATACCCCTGCTCGACTGGCTGATGGGATGCAGAGCCTACAGCAGCTGGACCTGAGGCATCTCTACAGGCTTGAGACACCCATGTGTAGGCACCTGGCTCCTGCCTGTAGCCTGCATAGGCTCAGGCACAGCACCCCAAAAAGTGCTTTGCTTCTAACCTTTGATGAATGACAATTCCACGAGGCTGGCCCCAACTTAGGTTACCATGATGCAACTTTGATGGTCTGCACAGTTATGCCCTGCCCAGCATGGACCCATATTTCTAATCTTCTCTTTCCACCTTCTCCCCTTTTCCCCTGTGCCACCTCCTGCATGCACCGAGATGGGAACGAGCATAGCTTACGCTTCCTCAGATACTGGAATCATCTAAATCCTCCCCTGCTTTCCTGTTTGCTCTATCGGATGTTGAAGTGGAAGTAAATACGTTTAGCCCTAATGCATGTGCAGTGCCTCTTAAGCAATCGTGACCTACCATAAAACTTTAAATACCCAGAGAAAAACCAGGAGAGAGACGTTCAGAGATGCAGTTCAGCCTTATCAAATTCTTCACGTGTTTGTTGTGGTGTGTTTGTATTCCTGGGCTTCTGCTTGCAGGAATGTTGCTGATAAAACCATCTCACTAAACATGGACTTTTTGTGTTTTAGCTGATGTTTACAGTGCTCAGACAGTAGGAGTAGCTCTGGATTCCTGTGAGCAAATGTCCTGCGGACATTTGCACTGTCTTGATACAGATGCTGATCAAACCCTGCTACATGCAAGCTCCAGCAAGAATCCTGCCTGGTCTTCCTTACAGCCATGTCATGTTTGGCAAGGCAGAAGACAACTTTGACCGCTTGCCCCTGCACCCAGAAAAATAAGAGACTTTTGCTTCTCTGAGAGCATCCTGGGGCTGCCAGGGAATGCACCACTGCTATTATCTCATTGTTTTCCTTGCAGATGATGTCCCCGTTGGATGATTTCCCCTCACTGAGCTCCCTCATGTCTCCTCAGGGATGCAGAAAGCCCCATCCCGTGATGGTGCTGAGGGCAGCGGCACAGCATGGAGCCTACAGGCTGTTTCCCACAGATCTGGACATTCCTCCCATGCCCTGGACAAGTGACCTTCTCACCACTTCAACCTCCACGCAAGGAGTTGCAGCTCAGGAGGAAGCCCTGGAAAGGCGGCTGGAGGTCTTGCCCAGTGAATGGAAAACAAACCAAGCCTGGATACCCTCCTCCACTGACAAATTATTCCATACACCTTGTGAAACCCCTCTGTGGGGACAGTGCCATGACCCAATGAACAGAGCTGTGCAAACATGATGCTGTGAAATCTTCACTCAACACAAACTCGCCTAGTATTGTGATGTGACTCGCCTAGTCACATTGTGATCTCCACGCTCAGCAAGGTTTGCCAACTGTTCACACCCCCAGGGGTTTTAGGATAGTATCTCCTTCCCAGCCTCCAAATTCCCAGTGTTGACATCTACTCCAAGCTGCCCAAAGGCCATGTGGCCTGAGACGGCAGCAAAGAGCCCAGTGATGGAAAGCGGCAGCTGTCTTCATCCAGGACAGCTCCTGGCCTTCAGCCTGGGGAAGATGATGAGAGATAGGGGCTGTTCTCAGGAGAGCATCTCAGCTCTGGCCTTAGCCCCATCCCCTCAAGCTATTTTGACAAGGAGTGATTTCTCCTTCATTTTTCAAAGAATGAAGCTTTAAGTGGTGAAAAACAGTAGAGGAAGTGGCGATCAGGAAATGGGTTATTACCCAAGATCCTTCCAACATCCACTTCTCTGTCAGTCCTCTAAATAGGTTGAGAATATCTGGGAGAAAACCACACTGACAAATTGTATGCTTCTGAAATAATCAAACTTAAAGTTAATGTGGACTGATAGTGATCGCATTCATCGGGGCAAATTCCTGGAGAACTAATTCCCTGCTTGTGCATCCATGACCACGGCACATCTGCTGGCACCCAAGGGCCCTTCCCAGGACAAGGACTCCCTCGTGCTGCCCTGTGAGCACAGGCAGGCTGGTATGACCTCTGTAATGGAATTTATTGTACTGTAGTAACACCTAGAAGCCAGTTTATTAGTCTGGAGTGGGCATACCATGTAGAGCATTGCAGGTGTTGTCATGAAGTGGTAGCAAGGGAAGACAAACACAGAAAATGTCAGAATTGAGAAGAACCTTAAAAATGAGACTGAATGAATATGGTTTGATACAAGGGCACGTGGTGACCATGACAAGAAAGTAAGGCTGCCAGGGCTATGGGTTGGCATATTGATGTAGCTGGAGTCTAACATTTTGGCAGGAGGTGTCTCCCTGGAGGACAACCGCCTGATGGGTTTTGACTATCAGCAGGACCGCCCAAAGAGCTGTCAACCCTCTTCGTCCTCCTGCTTGTAGTGCTGTGGAACTGAGACTCCTGCTACCTCCTTTCCTTGCTAGCAAAGTGCCCGTGAACATGGGACATGTGGGCATGCCTGGCAGAGCCTGCAGCACGGATGGGATCTGGGGTGAGTCCATGGGGACATTTCTGAGTGATGAACTGTATGGAAAAGGCAATACAAAGCATTCCTCCTGTTCCATGTCTGCCTGCTGCTTCTGCAAGACCTTGTGATTTTTAGAGAAATACCGGGTCGGTATTAACCTTCCAAAAGGTAACAGCTTGAAACCTTTGCTAAACAATGGGCTTTCTCAGGGGAACTGGGAGGAGGCCTGTGCTATGCAAAGTCCCTTAGCTGACATCTATGCAAAATCCAGAGTTGTGCCCACTGCCAGCTGGCTGATCGGACCCAGAGCACCAACAGTCTCCAGTAAACATCCAGGGCTTTGAGAACAGCATGTCTCAGGTCGGTGACCTGGTGCGGCTCTCAGAGATCTCTCATCCGTCTGACCAAATGCCACAGTGCAAGTGCAGGCAGTAGAGCCAGGCAGTCTCGGCTCCCTTTGCGTTCACCAGGGTGAAAAAGAAATTTCAAGGGGGTGGTCATCGTGCTTGTCTATGAGCTGAAGAGCAGGTGAGATGGTCCGCTCCCTAAAGCCCCTATTTCTTGCTATTGGCTATAAAAAGACCCTGTGTGATGGACTCAAACGGAGAGATCTAACATTAGCTGAGACAACGGCAACTCTGTACCACTCCCAGTGATTATTCCAGGGTGTTCAATCCATGGTCCCAGCTTTGCTTAGCGTCTCGGCATTCACAGCAGCTTGAAAAAAAATCTGTTTTGTTGCTCCAAAAGGCATTTATTACAGCCCTGGTCACTCTGCAGCCAGCCAGCAAGCCAGCAAGCCCTCCCATCCACATCACATGGTGCGACAGTGCGGGCACATCGTCGCCACTGACACGTTCGGGAGTGAAAACCTGAGCACTTGCATATCACATTGCCCAAAAGAGCTGGGAATTTTGGAAAATCTCTGCGCAAGTGGATTATTAGCTCTGTGACTGATCAGCACCATACTTAGATGTCTCATCCAGCCAGCGCTCCCTGTGTCGGCAGTTGGAAGAGATAGGCCCTGCAGAGAGCCCTCCAGTGTGGATAAGCTAGGTGCTGAGACAGGGTGGAGAGGATACCCCTTTTAAGCTCATGGTCCTCAAGTTTCGACGCCTTCTCTTACAGCCCCACTGCTCCTCCGCACAGGCTCTGTATTGGCACAGAGGCAGCCCCAGCTCCTGGCACCATCCAGGGAAAGATGTCCCTGCAGCCAGCACACTGCTCACAGGACCCGTCCGCAGGAGGGGTGTGAGTGATGGATGGTGGTGTAAGGGATGGATGGCGGTGATAACGCCGAGACATTGTGCTGTGCTCCAGACACACACAGCAAACGCTCCAGAGGGAAAGGGGGAAAACAGCATCATCCACATAGGGTGAAAGAATGAAAGCTTTAAAAAAAAGGAGAGGATTCTGCCCGGGCAGCTAGACTGCAGGAGACATAGGAGTAAAATTTCACTTCTGGATGACAGAGGACATGTCTTCATGTTGGTGTGTTGGGAGTCTGAGCACTCCATCTGTGTCAACTCCTGTTCTTGGACAGAGCTTATTCAGGCCTAGTCATGGCAACAACATTGAAGGTACGGACGGCGGACCCAGGGCTGGTACTTTGGCCTTCCTGCAGACTTCATGTTCCCTAATGCCACATGACGTGACCCCTGTGGAGACTCCAGCGCTTTTCCCTAGTGCCCTGTGCTGATCCCTGACTCCTGTGAGCAAGCCCCTTCCCACCAAAGCCATCCTGCTCTCCTGTTCACAACCTCTTTCCACGCTGAGAAAGAGATGCAAACACCCAGAAGGCCAAAGCTGTGACCCTGCACCCTACAGTCCCCAGAAATGCAGTACAGTGGATGGAGAAGTTGGGTTGGGAGCTGAGCCACAGCACAAACCTACACAGTCACCCACAGCATCTGCCCTGACAGTGGGCTAGCCCTGGGCAGGGCACGGGGGCGGCAAGTCCTCATGCTGCCATACTGCCCTCTGCTACAGCACTTCGAGTGTTGTCAGATGTGGTTGTGGTTTCCGCATCTGGATTGAGATTAGAAGTACTTAAGGACTGCAGTTCCCATGTTACCTGGCATTTGCCACCAGTTCTCAGCCCTGCTCATGTGTCCGGGGCTATTTCCTGGCAAAACAGTCTGTTAAAAATACTACTATAACTTTACTGGACTACACATGCAAACAGTTCTGAGTTAGATAAAACACCTCCTTATGAATCTGCGCCATGCTTGTAGTTTTAAAAGTAATCTTAAAATAAACTTAAAAATCTTAAAATAAGCGGTAATGTTCTAAGTATGCTGAAAAGGCTCAAAAAGTGGCTATCAACCTCAGATTTGTTCTTGATGCTCGTTCTGTTTTTGTAAAATTGCTTTTAGGCTAATCTTGTGAATTGTCCAGGTCTGAGTCATGAGTCCTGTGCGCTGGGGCTGGTGGTGCTTGGATCACACCAGTTACTGCCGAGACACTGGATGCAGAGCCCTGCACACCTGCGGACAGCCCCATTCCCAGCAGCCTTGGTGGGCTAAGGACACAGGCAGGATGAGGCTTTTGACAGAAGTAGCACTTATTTCTAAACCATTACTTGATTTGATTTTGTTTTATTTATAAATGTTTAGCAATTATCTGTTTCTGCTAATGGCGATACAACCTGGAGGACAAACCATGCTCCTAATTGAAGGAAACAGCATTGTTTTCAGAATTCAGTTTAAATTCAGCCCCAACCAAGACTTCTGTTTTTCAGCTTTTCCAGTGAAATGGGAATCGGTGGTCTCTGGAAGTATCCCCTGGTACTTAACATTACCAGCATCGCTGTCACCATTGCCACTGACACTCCTTTTACTAGCAAGCCGTGGCTCTGACAGCGACAGAATGAGCAGGTTTCTCATTTCAGCGAAGCGTGGAGGGTTCCTGAGGCCAAGCCCTACAGGAGGCTTACCCATCCTGCTCTGAGACTCCTGAGCTCCTGGGCACAAGTGTCCAAAAAATCCAGGCTGAGTTTTCTCATAGAATTTCATTGCATTCAGAAAAAAAACTTACTGATGTGAAGAGCTGTCCTGGACTCAGCAACCTGGATTCTTCCACCGGAAAGGTGGTTGTGTCTGTTGCAAGGCTGGTTTGCCTATGAGGGGCCCTGCAGCACCAAAACGAGACATTAGCTGAGGTCCCTCAGCCCACACGGTTCCATAGCTCAGGGCTGGGCAGGGCAGCTTCTGTCTTGGACCTAGGTCTGCCTGCCCCGCTCACGTGCCATTACGCCATGCTGGGTTTGTGCAATGTGCCCGCATCCCGGGTTCGCCCCATCCCCAGCACATCTGCTACTGGCCAGCGGAGCCCAGCTCCCGGTTCAGGTTCTTCCTGCGTGTGCATTGTGGCACTGCGTCCTCCAGGCAGGTCTAGCTGTGATCGGCCACCCCCAAAAGGCTCTCCTGGTGACACTTGCGCCCCTACCAACAGCTGCCTCCCCACATTTCTGCAAGTAAGCATCGGCTTCTCCTGTAGAAGGTCATTTGAATGTCTTTGGTTATTGCTGCATCGTTTAACCGTGTCCTAATTTTGCGGCATTTGCGGTTATGTCTGATCTTTGTCTCTCTTATTTTGTTACATTTTAGAAATGTAATAAACAAAATCTTTCTAAAAGAAAGAAAACATGGCAGAGATTTGAAATGGAAAATGAGCGCAAACTGGACCCATGCCTCTTTATTAGATGCCAGAAGGAGGGGAAGAAACAAAACCCACAATGACAAACACTATTAATAAAGTGATGAAGGCGGTTCTCAAACAGGAGTGCAGCTGGAGGCAGAGCCAGCTCGCTGGCCTTGGACGGTTCCTCTGCCCGGCGCGGGGGCCTCGCCAGCTTGAGTTGGCACAGTGCGCGTTCAGTGGGTGGGAAAGGCCACAGATTGACCTAGCAGGGCTTTGGGAAAGGTCCCAGACTGCTGGCAGAGGCCTCGTGCCCAGGGGGTGTGTTCCCGCTGCAGCAGGGACTAACCTGAGCCAGGCTATGGGGTGGACCTACGTGTTGGGTGGGTCAGGCCCTGTCTGCTGCCTCTCTAGCCCCGTGGCTGTGGGTCCGAACGCTGACTAAGAACATGTCTGATGACAGGGGTCATGTCCAACCTGGTGTTTCAGCTTGGCAACCTGGAGCCTCTCTACCTTCGGCTACCCCAGAAAGCAAAAAGCCAGGAAAGGCAGGGCAGCTGCTGATCTCTGTAGACCCTGGCATCTCCTTACTCAAAGTCTAGCAAAACTATGGGGTGTGTTTGTCCAGACGTCTGTCTCTCTTGCCCTTGACTGTCAGCATGGGCAGCAGCCAGAGCAGATGTGTTTCTGCTGCACAGAGGGCGGCTGTGCCCTGGTCTCTCCCAGTGAAGCACGTAGGCTTTGGTGTGCATCCTGTGCAAGCCACTGTCACTGCACGAATTAACAGAGCTGCCCAGTAAGAGCTTTACATAATAAACCCCCGTAGGGAATCCAGTGTATAGCCTGTCTTCTTTTGTTTATTGATGACATCAAAATACACTTTAATATGGAGAAGAAGCAACAGAAAGTGCCTACAGCTGCACGACAGGTCCAAAGGGAACAAGAAGGAACAGAAAGGAGGTCGTATATGCAGGGATAACGTGCTCTTCAACATTTAGACTTGCTCCACAGCACTTGGCTCCAGAGCCATCACTTTCTCCACCTGAGAACGTTCTCCCTGAGAAGTCTCAGCAACAGCATAGCTGGCCTTGTGCCAGCAAACGGACATCCTTTGTGCTCATGGGTGGGTCAGTGTCCCTGACATTGGATGCCCACGATGGTCGGCAGTGTTGGGAGCAGGAGTCTGACTGCAGAGCACAGGCTGGACAGTGGACTGGTGGCCAGTGGCTCTAGGACTGTGCTGTGAGGGGGTTCCCTCTCCAGTATGTTGTGCTCCCCAGCCACCACTGTGGATCGGTGCTGAACACTGCAGAAGTCTCCAGGGCAGTCCAGTTTTCTGAAAAATGCATTGCTGTAACTGTCAGATCACAGACACTGCCACTGGAAACCATGAGTGGGACATGGGTGGGGCTGCCACAAGCTGGAAGTGGCTATAGGGCTTGTGTGGAAGGTTCTGCTTCAACTCTTCCCTCTATATGTTTCAAGCACCCTTCACCTCTTTGCTCCCAGATCTACTGTAGCCAAGCCTGGGATGTTCCTCAACTTCCCACTGGACTTGCTCAATGCTGTATGGACCAAGGGACCAGGCTATGTGGTCACAACCAGCCCATGATTAACAAGGAGGGAGCCCCTCTCAGTCTGTCTCTAGTTGTCAGACACTAGTCTCTAGTGTCTCTCTCATAGCTTTTATGAATAAGAACCATCTTGAGGCAAAAGACAAATCCCATGGTTTTCCAGCATGCTGCAGGAGACACAGGTCCCCACTTGGAAGGAAAGATGATTGCACGATGGTCCTAAGCTTGAGAGCACCCTGAGGTGGGTCACTCACCCACTGACCCATGGCAGGTGTGCCCATTAGAGTGAGCAACTGAACTGTTCATGGGCTGAAGAAAGGACACACACCAAGACCTGCAGGAAGCCTGGCTATCTACAGGAGAGAGATCATAGGACAGTCATGATTCATACTCATTTCTCTACAGAGGAACGCAGGACTAGGGGATCAGCATCAGTCTTTGGATCTGATCCCTTACAATGATCTCAGTGACCAAAGTAGCTAAACATCTATCTGCTTTCCCTGCACCCACAGGACTTTTAAAAATGAACCTCCTAGGTGAACCCAGGTGAACACAGGCTTCATTCCGTAAAGTAAGGAAAAAAATGCAGAGGGACCTGACAGTCCAGGTAAAGGCAAAATGCTTTGTGGCTCCAAGTCCAATGAACGTATTACTGTGAGCAAGTTACCTCACCAAGGCACACAGGAGTGCTCTGACAGTAGAGAAGCAGTGCATCAGATCCAGACCTCATCTCTAGCCAAAATGCTATGGAAGACAGCAAGATCCTTTCTCCATCCCAAAAGCCAAGGCTGCATCAGAAACTTGTGGTTTCTTCAGACAGCTAACTAAAGCTCTGTAGCGTGGGGATGATAAAACATAGTGCTATAAAGAATATCAAGAACTGAAGAACCCCTCTCTTTTTAGCAGTCTTCCAGAGATACTGGCAAATGAAACATTCAAGGCCCATTATCCCATGATTTAATTTTTCACTCTAGGATCATTCCTGTCATGTCACAAAATCCCTTCCATTAACTTATCAAGCTCCATCTAGAAACAACATAGGCTCCTTGCCCCTACTTTCCGGTTTGGAAGGCTGTTCAAGAACATTATTCTTCTACTGGCTAGAAATTTTAATCTATCGTCCAGTCTAAATTTATCTGCAAAATCACCCAGACTCAAAGCACCAGGCCTGTGACCAAAAAGGGCCATGTTTAGGTAAGTACAGGTGGGGTTATTTCAAGAGGCAAAGCTTGGCATTAACTGGAACTCCAGGTCCAGCTGCTAATCTCATTACTGCTCCCTCTTATTTCAGTGATTATGACCCACAACTCCCTGAAACACCTGAGAAATCAGTTCCCTGGCTGTGTGGGAAAGGATCAGGAGACACAGTAAAGCTGCACAGGAATTGCAGACCTCTTTCACCATGGATAACATTGACATCAGAAAAAAAAAGTAATTATTATCCCACAGTTGTACAAGGACAGATGCCCAGTGTTTTCATGCAGAAACCAGGTTCCTGTTGGAATATCCTTTCTGTAGGAGTTAAGCTGGGCTTGGAAAGGACACACACATAACTGCAAGAGTACATGCAGTGAAGCATCTCCATTGACGGTTTTGTCTGTATCCTGGCAAGTAATATCCTTTGGGAAGCAGTGTCTGGAGGTGAGAGAGGAAATCTCCCCAGGCTTGTCAAATACTCCAGAAAGATCACTGCCCCCTGAGGCAATGGGGTTATATCATTGGATGTCCATTCCCAAGCCACAGCGCACATCAACAGATTTAAGCCTTCTCTAACCACAAACAAATGGGCTCTCAGCACCAAAGACATCAGTAGGTGCACCGAGGTAGAGGAGTTCCAGATTTGGTGGCTCTCAAAGCTCAAACATTGGCATCATCACTGGACATGCTGATGGAATAGTAATGAAGGGTTGGAAGGCATATGGTACATGAGACACATCTAATGGCTTTTGCAGTGCCTCATGCCTCAAGTCTGCTACAGCTATTTGAAGGCACCTGGATAAAGGTGACTTGAGAGATCTTGGATTTTAAGAACATTTCTAATTACTTTCCTCACAAAAGGCTGTTAAAGAAACAGCTGTTATAGAATATGAGTGTTTAGAAATAATGAGCAAACAGTAGGTTTATTTTAATAAAGGCAAAAGGCAGGAAATTGTGCTAGAGCTTGTGCTGGTCAACATAATGATCTAGACAAAGAGACAGAGAAATATTCCTTATAATGCCCAATTGCTCAGTGCCCTGAAAAAGAAACCTAACATAGAGAGCTACAGAAGGATATCCCGATATTGAGTGGCTGTGTGATAAAAAGGCAAATGCAAAGTAATGTCCGTGGGGAAAAACAATCCGCAGAGAAGAGCAACAAGGATGACCAAAAGAGAGGTGAAATGGGCTGGGACTCTTAGCTTGGAAGGAGAAGAATGAGACAGGAGACCTCTTTCTGAAGGACTGCCCAGTCTGGAGTGGCCCAAATATCATAGGAAATGGTTGTTCACCATGGGAACTAAGGTGAATCAATTAAGTGCTTAAGCATTAGGTTTAAAAAAGACAAAAGGAGGCATTTTCTCACCTACTTTATAGTTAAACTGTGGAACTCTTTGCTGCAGGATGCTGCACGCCAAAGGGTTGGATGGGTTCAAAGGCACTCAGATACATTCAGGAAAGAGAAATCCGTCATGAGATATTAAACACAGAGATGCTAGACCTGGTTCAAGGAGCTTGTGAGGCACAGATGGTTAGAAAACAGACCCACAGTGAGAAGGGTCCCTGAGCATTCAGTGCTCTCCTCCAGCCATGTCCCCATGGTTGGAGACCAGGCTCTCCACTAGACTGACCTGCCTTTTGACCCCCAGTAAAGCCATTCTTATACTCTGTCCTCCACAGATGAATGTGCTGCTGTGACTGCCTATCAAATCTGTTTTGTGGCATGGTGGAGTGCAGGCAGGGAGGAGAAACACAGCAGGAAAGGATGGAGATTTGTGGCAAGGGCTCTCGAGGCCTGGCTGAGACTCAGTGCGCCCAGCACAGCAAATGCTCCAAGGCTGTGAGGAGCTCTATGGCCCCACTGCATCCCCCTGCTGCCAAAGGACATTCCTCAGAGCTACTTGCTAAATAATGGAATCTAAATTTCCGCCTTCTTGTGGCAAAGTAAAAAAAAACATTAAAATTAACCAAATTATACCCTGGTCTAAACAAAGGAGGGCTGGGGCTGCCAATTTCACAATTATCCCAAATGGCTCTTAATATGACACAGATAAATACTTTCCAATTAACCAATGGAACAAGGCTGCCCTGGGGAAAATGGAGAACAATATATCACAAGGGCCAGAGACCCAGGAGATTAAAGATTAACACTCCACCACTCCTGCCGCAATCCACATGTGGCAGCAGAGGGACGCCGTGGGGTGAGAGCCCATCCTCACCCACCCCCTGGTGCTGCAGGTGGGACTGTTCTCCCAGCAGTACACAGGCAAGGGGACACCAAGGAATGGGTCAACGAGGGGGACTTCTACCAACAATTTTGCAGCTTCTGCTGACAAGAAAGCTGGGGGTGGACTAAGGGCTACCAGCTGGCTGCAAGGTGCGAGGACTAACACCCCTGTCCTCCCCAGCATGGCTGCAAGTGCAGTGTGCTCTCTGTCCTGGTGAACAGAGAGAGTGGAGCAAGCTGCCTGGAGCTGTGGCAAATGGACCGAGAGCCACCCCGAGGAGAAGGACCTGGGGGTGCTGATTGACGAGAAGTTCAACATGAGCCAGCAATGTGCAATCGCAGCCCAGAAGGCCAACCGCAACCTGGGCTGCATCAGAAGAAGTGTGGCCAGCAGGGCAAGGGGGGGATTCTGCCCCTCTACTTCTCTCTGGGGAGACCCCACCTGGAGTACTGCGTCCAGCTCTGGAGCCCCCAACATAAGAAGGACATGGACCTGTTGGAGCAGGTCCAGAGGAGGGCCACAAAGATGATCCGAGGGCTGGAGCACCTCTCCTATGAGGAGAGGCTGAGAGAGTTGGGGGTGTTCAGCCTGGAGAAGAGAAGGCTCCGGGGAGACCTTATTGGGGCCTTCCAGTCCCTAAAGGGGCTACAGGAGAGCTGGGGAAGGACTTTTTACTGGGGCATGTAGTGATAGGACAAGGGGGAATGGCTTTAAACTGAAAGAAGGTAGACTTAGATGAGATATTAGGAAGAAATTTTTCACTGTGAGGGTGGTAAGACACTGGCGCAGGTTGCCCAGAGAAGCTGTGGAAGCTCCATCCCTGGAGGTGTTCAAGGCCAGGTTGGACGGGGCTTTGAGCAACCTGGTCTAGTGGAAGATGTCCCTGCCTATGGCAGGGGGTTTGGAACTCGATGATCTTCAAGGTCCCTTCCAACCTAAACCATTCTATAATTCTACGATTCTATGCTGGTGGCACTGGACACACAACATAAACATGCTCTGGGCTGCTCCTGGATCTCATGCTCATCTTGTTGCACACAGAATTCACACTGTGGGAAAGCACAGTTTGAATTCAGGGTGAGGTACCTCTAGAGCAGGAGGGGGAGGATGGGTGGTACTCATGCCCAGACTACTTTGTGTGCTGAGCAGTGTCCTTGGATGGCTCTCGGCAATGTGTGTTTGCCTGTATTTTGGCAGCATTTTCTCTTTAAAGATGGTAGCTCACAGTCTGCCACTACCCAAGGCTAGCTTAACTACAAAATCTGAAGATGTCTGCAAGAGAACTATGGGGTTTTATGCTCCCCACACCCAGGATGCACATGCATCTGTGCCCCAGGAACACGGAGCTGAGCTGCTCCCCAGGAAACAGTGTGCACGTTGCAGTAGCTCTGCAGGATTTCTGTCATCCAATATATATATTCCTAGAGACTCTATTCTCTGACTTCTTTGCCCCATAGGTACTCTCTGGCCTTGTAACTGTCCTCTGCTCTCACAGTGGTCGTAAAGGCCACCTTCGTGTGGGTAACGTGGATTTGTTTCTGCAGGAGATCCCTCGTGCGTGTACAACCCATGCAGGAAAGCTTTCTCAGTTGTAGATGAGGAGCCCTGAGACCAAGACCCACCTCTCAAGGCAGGCATGTCTGGGAATGCTGGCTTTACAAACCTATGCATTAGACACCTTGTTAGGCCTCACAGAAACCATAAACTAGCCTTACAAACACATGAGTTAAGTGAAAAATAACTGTGGGCTCCCCTTTCACGGCCCAGGTGGTGTCCAAACTCAAGGGGTCACTCAGACCAGCATTTTCCAGCTTTTCCCTGCACCCATAAAAGCTACAGACATTTGTCTCCAAATGACTATCCTGTGATCTCTCAGCCCTCAGATCTAAGTGCTGGACAACACAGGGACTGTGAGAAAGCAGGTTACCAACTGTGGCAACATCTGCTGCTCCTGATCGTGTGGTCGGGGAAACTGTACCTGTGACCGCATACTGCAGCCCTGCCCTGGCGTGCAGTGCCCTGTGTCAAACACTGCTTCCTCATCTCCTGTCAGCAGCTGCACAGCAGCTGGGAAATGGACCTGCTGGGGCAGGAGAGGAGTGGGAATGTGATGGCCAGTGTGCTGTAGGCAAAGGGACGGGTCATGGATGTCCCAGAGCCTGACCAGCCCACCAGTGGCACATCTTTCACTGCGAAACTGTTGAGGACATTTAAAAAGAGGTTGAAGACTGCTTCTGGGCTGCACAAAAGCCTCAAAAGTCTCAGGGCAGGAGCTATTTTTCAGATGAAAATATACTCTTTTATGATGCTTGGCAAGGGCACTGCCATAGTGATGGTGTTAAAAAACCCTCAGGACAGGGACTGTCCATCACACTGAGTTTTTGGAGCACCATGGCCACCAGAGCTCTGCACAGAGCCTTGGCACAGCACCCAGGGCTGCAGCCATCCATCACCTGCACTGCTCTGGACAGGGGTCATGAGGTCCCACCAACGCACTATCCAATATGAGCTGGTGTGGCCCCATGGACCAGCTCATGGAGGGCAGAGGTTCCTGGGGCTCAGGTCTGGCAGTAGTGCGCCTGCATCAAGCATGGCTCTGGGCCTGTGCCCTGTCTTGTGGTCAGCTCAGCCCTCCATGGCTTGGCCAGGGGAGCCATACCTTCCCCTCTGCACTTCACTGTGTGTTCAGGGGCCCTCCTCTTCCTCAGCCTGCCCATCTTAGTGGACAGGCAGATGGTTCCCCCATGGGGTGTAGGGTAGGTGCTCCTCACCCTGGGTATCAACTACAGAGCTCTGCTTATCCTAGGAGTTGAGCGGGAGCTTTGTTCCCACCCTCAAAGGTCCTCACAATCCCAGAAAAGTCTCTTCTTTCTACCACAATGAACCTACAAGTTTTTCTCTCACCAGGCCAAAGCTTGCTCTGGGGATGGCTGAAGGACCCGAGTATGTGAAGGTGTGTCCATGCTGTGGGCAGCAGCACAGGGCAGGCTGAGCCCTGGGGCAAGGAACAAAGCCCACGTGCTGAACTGAGGGGGTAGATCATTGCCATGTACTGTTCCAGGGGTGCTGAGACCCTTCCCACCCACCAGCCCCCGCCACCCTTTTGCCCATTCAAAAGGGCTCAAGGACCTACCTGCAGCCTCAAGCTCTGGGTCCCAAACCTCCTATCTCGCTTTCCAGGGAGCCGAGGTGCTAAGTGCTATAACCATTAATACCACAGCGCAAGGGAGGATATGGACGTCGGTTACCTTAGAAACCCACAGAGGGGTAATTTTCTGATTCATATCAGATCCAGAACCAATGCTTTAAAATTACATACAGGCTTGTTGTTTCGGTAGAGTAACCGAAAGCAGATGCCGGATGGAGCAGCCAGCGAGAAGCGTAAGGACTCCCCGTGGGTGCGCACAGCTCAGCGCACAGAAACAACCGGCCCGAGGAAGGATTTTCTGGCTACCTAGAGCACCCTGCCATGTTCGGAGCAAGCCAGCCCGGGTCACTGCGCGCCCCGCTGCCTCCTGCAGAGCAGCCCTGTCCTCTCCCCTCTTTCAGGATCCCTTTGTCCCTTCGGAGCGACCCAGTGACAGAGCACATCTTGCGTCCTCCCTGGTGCTCCGGGGGCCTCTCCTCCCCTGGCTGGGGGGGTTTGGTGCTCCTATGAACTCCTGGGCAGACAAAGTTTTGTGGGGACAAGTGGTGCTCTTCAGCCATGGGCTCCCAGGGACAAACGCAGAGGGGAACACAGAGCCCACCAAGGTATACCCAGTACTTATTAGCTGCCAGGCCACCCATTTTCTCCCCAGGCCATTTCAGCTCCTCCCTGGCAGCAGTTAGCTGCTTTTCACAGGTAAGCTGAGCCCCAGCACTGTACCGTGTGCAGGATGGGTGCATGAACGTTTTGCAAACCATGCTCTGTCCATTTGCAGGGGGAAGCCCCGCAAAGCAGCCCCATGTACTTTTTTTGCTGCCACCAGCTCCAGGTGCATGAACATGGCTCACCTCATTCCCTGTGCTGCTGAACCCCCTGAACCAGCTGAAAACCTGTACAGGAAAATCCACCATCCCAAACCACTCCATGCCAAGGAATGGGTCAGCAAGGGGGAATTCTATCAAGGATTTTGCAGCTTCTGCTAACAAGAAAGCTGGGGGTGGACTAAGGGCTACTGGCTGGCTGCAAGGTGTTAGAACTTGTACCCATAGGCACGCTAGTTCAGGGCACCCATAAGGTTTTCCACGCATAAGGTCTGGTGAGCTAGGCACAAGGAGGCACAACCCCTACTCAAATGTTCCTGGCATTTTCCTGTCCAAACCTTTCTTTCCTTGGGACAATCTGCATGTCACCACATGACAAAGCCAGACTGGGTATGGGCTTTTCCCGTGTCCTAGCCTCACCCCACCTCCTGTCTGCAGAGGCTTTGACTGAGACCCATCCCCTGGGAGAAGTACAAGGAAGAGCTGAGGGAAAGCTGGGACTGGTGGGCGCTGCCCTGGGGGTCCCTCCTGCGTTATTTAGTATGAGTCCTGTTAGTACCTCCCAAGAATCATGCATGTCCTTCCCTTCCTCCAGAAGAGGATCTAGGGTCAAACACAGACAACTGAAGCGTGGGGTACACAGGGGTGACTGCAATGCCAATGTGCAGGGCTAAGGGCACCAAACGCTTCTCTGCAACATCCCAAATCCTTCTTCTGAGCCAGAACCTGTGATGGACCTTTGAAGTCCTTAATCTCTAGTCTGTGTTATCACAGACTTCTCTAATCTGATCACTGATTTGAGGCAAGATTTTTACATGCCTCCTGACCACAAGGATCTCAGCAGCACGCTGCAGAGCGAAGCAGAGAAAGCCTGTGCACTGGGAGAGGCAGTGATGCTAGTGCTGCATCAGGAGAGTGAAGAGTCAAGTGAAGAAAGAAGACAATGAAGAAAAGAGGTGAATACATCCCTCTGGTCACCAGATCATGCAGTCCTTCAGCTGGAGAAGAAGCTGAAGACACCTATTCCTGCTGCAGACTGCACCTCTGCTTCCAAAGATGCTCCCCTGTGCTGCTACCTGTGCTGCAGCAGGAGCCACTGGGCTTTCCTCTGCGATGCGGGCAGCCTTTATGCCACCTTGGGCTGGTTTCAAACCAGAGCCAGGGACAGATAGTGAGGGACGAGCCTGGGGCTGCTCAGTGGAAACTCCATTGATTACTTGGTGCGGTACCTTCCCGACATCATGAACACCTCAGCCCCGGGGGAAAATCTGGGTTCTATCAGCTCTTATAAGCAAGTGTTTCGAAAGGTTTACAGAAAAGTAAAGTAAACAGAGCTCTGAGTAACAAAAGAGCCCCGTTTATGCATTCTTTGATTCACTGTAAAGGATGGTGTAAACTGACTTTTTAACCAAGCATTAGGCAAGATTTGGGCCCCCGCCATTATATAATAAACAGTGACATGGCTATATTAAAATATTTACTTAATGCACTGAAGTGACTTATAGTATGAGTGGCTACTCAATAGGATGGCCTAAGTGTTAAGGCGTCAGGTGCCATCGCCTGTATAAATATTCTGTGTGCACTTGTTTATAGGAAAACCCCATCTGGATTTGGCTAAAACAGCAGACACCCTGCTGACCCCAGTTTTTGCTATTGGAAAATATAACACAAGTGTTCACTCATCTAGAATAACAGCAGCGGTTAAGTGCCATCTGACAGACAGAAGGGTATTGGCTTTTCTCAATAGACAGCAGGCTTGGTGCTGTGAAGGGCTTCACAGCAGCAGCTCCCCAAGATTTACAGCATCCTGTGGACCAGAAGCAAAAGGCTCTGCCTCCCTGCTTGTAGCCCTTGGCAGACAGGAGACATCAGGATGCCTGGGTACATGCAAAAAGTCTCGGACACCCCCAAATCCTGCTGAAACACAGTTGTGGGCTGTGCCACTTTGTGCGAATACAGGAGGTCAGGTCCCCTTCTCCATCTACCTGGCTGCTCTGAAATGTTAAGCAGCTTCTGCCCATGCGTGGTGTCCACCCAGTTACATGCACCCAATGGAAGAAGTATCTGGGTCCAAGTAAAGCACATGTTGGAGCAGTGGCATGCCTGCAGCACCTTGCCACCTCCTGAGCTGGCAGTGGGAGCAGGGAGCCTGGGACTCTGCCAAAAATTTTCTTAGGACCTTGCTGGCAGGCAAGGGGGGAGAGACGTGGAAATCCTCTCATGGACTGGAAGGAAGAGGTACCTACTCCCAACTCCTGTCTCTCCCAGCTCCTCTCCCCACACAAGGGCCTGACCCAGACAAGCACTGCTCTCCTCCACAGCCGAGTTGCTGTTCCTCCCGCACTACACTACACAGGCACACGGGCATATCCAGTCACCTGCTTATCCGATGAACCAGTTTCTTCACCTAATTCAATCCGAGCTCAGCTTTTTTGAATTGAGTGACATGAATTACTTTTGCCTTCCAGGTAAGACCTCTTTGGGACCTGCCACAACAGCACCAGCGTTCCTCTCTTTCACAGAAATTATCATCCCTGATAAAGCCAAGAACTGCATCTTTGTTTTTCACAGATATGTCTTTTTCTCCCAGTCAACCTACAAACAAATAACAGATTGCCATCTTTCTCCTACTTATTTTCAAAAAGTGGGCTCAGCTTCCAGGAGATGTGGGGCCATGCAGTGAGGATGAAGACAACACCCTATCCTGGGTCACTCCACTTGAATGAGGGGCTACAAAAGTGTCTGACCTTCCCGTCACAACATGGGCCACGGCAGAGAGGAAAGCACCTTAACTGCTTATTATCTTGACTTCAGTGCCTACACCAGTGCTGAAACCACTGTGTCCACCTTGGCTGCAGGAGGTTTAAACACTGGTGAGAGAAAAGAAGGGAAAGGGAGTGCAGATGCACTTGTCAGGTGCAGCACAGGGGAGGTTTCCAGGCAGTGGGCACTCATGCCTGGGAGGATTACACATGGTAGACACTATCCCTGTGAAAGTTTCCTCTCCCTCTTGTGCAGTCACAGGTGTGTTGGTGGAAGGGACCTCCGGAGATTTCTAGGCCAAACTTCTGCTCGAAGTAGGACTCATAACAACATGAGATCGGGTCATGGTGTTGTATAGCTGAGTCTTGAACACCTCCAATGATAGAGACACCATGTAAGAAATCAGTTCTGACTGGCTCCCTCTTTCAACCCCCTTGGGAGATCCTCTGTTCCCAAGGACAGGTGGGAGGAGGAGAAATGAGAAGGTCTTTGGGGGCCTGATTCCTGCCCTCGGGGAAGGCCCTTCCCACTTGAGTTTCCTCCAGAAGGCTGCTGGCTCCAAAGCCCTTGGGTCTTCAGCTCTCCACATGTCCTTCCCTGAGCACTCCTGAGTGGGACACATGGATGGCTGGGGTGCTGGGTGGCCCCCGGCTCTTGTCTGAAAGGCTCTTGCCAGCTGGGCTTTCTTCCTGCAGGCAGATTTGAAGCTGCCAGACAGCTGGCATTTCAGATTGCCAAATAAAATCTAGTAAGCTAGTACAAGAAGTATACTTTTCCATTGGAAAATGATTCTGAAGGAAAATTTATGACTGTCAGCAGAGCTCTGTGTGCCCTGGAGGCTCGACCTGACTGTGGGCAGTGATCTGGGAGCTCTCTACCGGGACAGTCCACCAGAGCTCTCCTCCCCTTGGTCAGTCCTGCAGGAGGCAGCAGCTGGCTGAAGAAACCAACCTATTCCCTGAGGGTTTTGTGTACTGCAAGAAATCCCCATCCTGCTGGTACCCTGAGTAAAGACTTACCACAGGTCCTGGAAAACAGGTGAGAGTGATCTCACTGCCTCCTGGGTGAGCCCACCACCCACCATGCTGGATGCATGTTTGTGGCACCCCCACGTGTTCCCTAGGGAATGGGACCTCACTGCTTTCAGACTGCTTCTCCAGTTGCTCTAAACCAGTCTGAATCCTAATCCTGCCCTGCTGTGAACTTCCTCTTCTTCCCAGCCTGTGATCAGTCACCGAGGCAGTAAATACTCTCTTGCTCCTTTGCCCTGGTAATTCATGGTCTTCAGGGGTACCCCACCAGGGACAGACCCCGGTTGTCTCATCCAGTACAGCCTTTCAGGCAGACACCAAATGATAATGACCACTGAGCACGCTTGCTACCTCGTTTTGTACCCAGCCTTTAGCAATTCCACCCAGACCATCTCCTGTCTGCACGCACACAAGGATGTCATCTGACAGTGTGCAAAATCTCTGCAGCGTTAAGTTATTTGACAGCTATTGCTTCTCCTTGCCCGTAATACATACGTTAGCACAAAGGAAAGGAGGTATTTCAACAGTATATTTTTCTTGACAAATCCATGTCAGCTGGCTGCTACACCTCATCATGTCCTAGCTTAGATGTCTGCAAATGGCACGTTTGATTATTCGTTCCAGTATTTTGCAGTGTAATTGGCATTATGTGGATTGTCTCTTATACCTGGATCCTTTTTTCTCCCTGCCTGAGGACAGACACAATCTTGTCCCTGCCTTTGTTCTCAGGGAGAGCCACCAGGAGCTGTGAGATGGCTTCAGTTCCCTCCATGATCCAGAGAAATTCAGCAGAATTTCAGCAGGCCCAGCTGAGGTGAAATAAGTTGATTTCACTTATTTAAGCACTCTCAAACTGCTTGTTTTCTTATTCGATCCACATTTCTCCCCCTTTGTAGCTAGTTAATTGCATTAATCACTTCATTGAAGTTAATCAGTCTAGCAACAACTGAAGCAGAGAAAGCATTGAATTCTTCAGCCCCACCATTTCATCTGTTGCGAACTTTCCCTCTGCGCTGATGAGAGGGGTTGCTTTCTTTGACCTTCCTCGGACTTCCTTGGCCCAGCACCTTTTTTAGCCAGGAGGAAACTGGACCTGGGCAGCCTTGCGCTTTACCTGAAGAAAGCAGAGATCTTCCTCTGGGGAAAGCCCCAGCAGCGTGCAGTGGGTGTACGAGGTGAGGGAGGGACCGCAGTGATGGACAGGCTCCCCTCCACCCCCCTTTCCCCGTGGTGGTCCATACATCTGCCCCAAGGTCCGGGTGCTGCTCCCGCAGCTCTGCTCGCCCTCACCGGATTGACGGGGGCTGGAAGTTGTAAAAGACTCCCAGAATCTGAGCCTGCAGCTCTTCCAGGTTTGTTTTTCCCTTCCCTACCCCCCACCATCTCTTTTCCCTGTCTTCCAGCCTGTAATTATACAACAACCCGGGTAGTGTAAATACAATCCAACTCTCATATCCTGTCAGACAACACTTAGCAGAGCAAACCTGCCTGCAGAGTACTGGCACAGTGGCTGCACACGCACGCCGTGCGTTGCACTATCTTTACGAGTAGGATAGTTTAGTCTAGTACCCTTTCTGTTGAATAACACCATCACACACGGGGTCAGGACGCAGAGATGACAGCAGCCTTACCTTGTACCGGGGTTGAGAATTGATGAGATACCAGCTGAACTTTTGTGCAGGAAGGATGGTGTATGTCAGCCCCCTGTGTGCTGCAGGAGAGGAGACATAAATCCTTAGGCACAAATTTTGTTGCTCACAAGAACGTGCTTCCTGTGGCTGCTACAGCTGGTAACAGGAGGTTATGGAGGGTTTTCTCGCCTGGCCGTGCAACCCCAGCAGAGTGAGGTGGGCCACTGCAGAAGGGGGCGGAGGTGTCCTGCGCTGAGCCTGGAGGAAGCACTGTGTCAGGAGTGGTGCAGATGACCATCTTTTCCAGGGAGCTTCCCTACATCTGAGGTGGGTGCGAACCTACTTCTCAGGCAGCTTCTCAGGACTCCTGACCATCCTGCCTTCTCCCAGTACCACCTCCTGCTCAAAGCATCAGGGCAAGAGTGTTCTCTGCCTGCCTCCAAACACAGTGAACTGCTCTTGGGTCCTGCAGCTGGTGCAGTTTTTATGAAGCCAAGGCCTTCTTACCGTTTCCCACCATCATGGCTGCGTGGACTGGCACAGCCAGGGTCTCACTCCAGGAAGCCTGTGATTGCCTGACGTGCAGTGGGCTCTCCCATCCCTTGGGAATAACAGAAACCAAGAGCATCAGCTGCCTGCTTGGACCTCAAGTCACCAGCTAAAGATGGACCCTGAAGCTGGGGAATGCAGACTCCAAGAAGACAGATTAGGTGAGTGTCAGGTGGGTGGGAAACAGAGAAATTCAGTAATGGTTTGGTACAGAACTATGGCATTTCCATTACAACAGGCATCACGGAGAAGGACTATGGGTGCTGACATATAAGGAAAGATTAAACGACTGCTCTAGGCAGAGAAACATACTCAGCCCCTAATTAGTTTTGCCCTATGCCTTCCATGAGAGTCCTCACTGGTAAGCACTGAGCACTGGAATAATGGTGTCACCAGCTAAAATGCTAAAAAAAATATCCTAACAAGATTTTCTGCAGAATATTTTTATGAAAATATAAAACAGAAAACAAACATTTGCTAATAATGTAGTTTCAGTGTTTAAAAGAAGATAAGATTATTTTTTTTTTAGCAACCCCTGCTATCAACTTAGCTGGAAATCAAATGTCAAAGTTAAGTTTTCCTAGAAATGCTAAGATCACAGCAAAATCAGCTCAGACACTTCTAAATGGAACAGCTGACGGGTTCTATCACCTCTAGAAGTTGAACCAGAAAACTGTTATTTGGCTGTAAGTGAGTCTGGGGAACAGAGAATAACCTCTTGCAAGCCACTTAAATGCCACCCACATCTGGGTGAGCTACAAGCTGAAAATTGCCAAAGATCTAAAGAACTTTTAGCTGAAGCTCTGCTGGTAGGAGTTGGTAGTATGCTGCTTGTCTGAGCCTGTGCTGCACTCACCCATCAGCCTCACTGAGACTGTCCCAGACACGAGGCATTGGGTGCTACGGCGAGGTCCCTCTCCCCTCTCTGCCACAACTGGTCCGTGTGCCCTGCCTTGTTGGCAGCTGATGCCACAAGAGCTCTGTCTGCATCAGGGAGCTCAAGAGATGCCCAGGGGCAGTGTCTTCTCTTCCAACCCTTACCCAAGGGGACAACCACCTTCTTGCAGCCAAATCCCAGCCCCTCATGCCTCTATGCTATGTCTGTTTGACCTGACTGACATCCAGGAGGTCTCCCGCCGCCCCTGTCAGGGTGGGGTGGAGAGTTAGAGCCCTGACTGATTTAGGGAAGCCCCTAGGGACCATGTGGCCATATGCTAGCTGATATCTCATCCCTGTTCCGGGTGTGTGGGCAGGCAAGCTGAAAGCTTTCGATGGCAGACCTTTGCAGACGGCTCAGCCACATGGAAGGGAAGGGACACACGATCGTCTCCCGTCTCTTCTCCCATCTGTTCACACAATGCTGTAACTGAGTATCACACCGTGCTCAGGGCATGGGTGAGACCAGGTGTAACAGATTCTTCCAGCCCGCAACTGCATTCACCGCGTTCCTGCTTTCCAGACCTAACGCTTCCCTTCTTCCTCTGATCAGTCCCGAGAGTGACGAGTGTCGTGCACTCCCGCCTGCGTCACTCCTGCCGCAGCAGAGGCTCCCATGCCCGCAGTGAGTCCCTCCACATCACACACGCAGTTTCTTCTGAGTTACAGCAGCTGCAGCGGCAGCTGCACCAGCTGCTGGGAGGAATCTGGCTGTGCCAAAAGCTGTCCTCCAGCCTGAGCTCTTCCAGACCCTGTGGCGTGTGCGCAGCTAAAGCTCAGCATGGCCAGGTACGTTTCGAGTGCAATCTGCTGATCAGCACTGATTTGGTACTGGCTTTCCTAGGAATGACAACGCCACGCAGTAGCTAAGAGGTGCTGGATTTTTGCACTCCCTCTTTTGCCTGCAGAGAGGCGTTCCAGAGCTGCAAGCACAGAGCAGTTGCTGCCCGCCTGTTTTTCAAGAGCATCATCCTGGCAGGGATCCTGACTCTTTCACAAGTGATGCAGTGGCTCAGAAGCAATAGCACTTTGACATTCTCATCACTAAAGCCACTGCACAAAGCCTTCCTCCTGGTGGTGATGGTGGGAGTGAGACTGATCATGCTGCTGCTAAAGGACTGGTGGCTTTTTAGGAATGAGAATATGGACAAGTGGGTCTTTTGTTTCTCAGAGATATAAAAAGGAATCCGGATGCAGTGCAGTCTCACTATTGGAAACCCGCTGCCTGTCCGCAGACAGGAGTGCTTTCTCTTCTCTGTGCATGCACGGATGGCAGTCCTTCCTTCATATCACTCCAAGTCCAGAAGACAAACCTGTCTCCTCAGGTTGAGGACTCAACACTGTGAAGCTGCCATGTCACAGAGGGCAAAGCCCAACTTGGTGGTCTCCCTGGCTGCTGCTTGGGCTGCTCTGGGAGACGGCTGAGGTCTTGGTGGAGAGGGGGGGAAGGAAGCCCCAGGTTTCAAAAGCAACATCCTTCCTTGTGGCACTGGGAACACAAGAGTGCAAGGTAGGTTGTGGGTAACGGCTCCTGTACCTATCTGTGGCCTTTTGGCCTTTTTCTGCCTGCTACATCCTGCACTGCTGGTGAAACACAAGATCCCAGTGTCCCAGTCACTGCTGGGAAGCTGTCAGTTTTATTGCGAATTTCAAGCTTTTGGGGCCACTTATGCCTCATGGGCTACAGAGGGTACCACACTAGTAAATGGAGAGAGCCAATTGACCTAAAGTCTCTTAAGTCCCCTCCCCTAATGCTAAGGCCAAGTCTGCAGTTATCCAAGCGATGGCCAAAGCTCTGGCTTCATCCTATGCACTGGCTACATCCAAGGGGTTCAGCAGGAAACTTCTCCCACAACAGAGAACTGAGCAGTGGTGTCTTGTGTGCCTTGAACACACAGCATCAGGCATGACTGCAGCCAGACCAGGTGATACACCAGACATCATCCCCTAGACTGGTTGCAGCCTATTCACATTCATCTCCAGCATTCTGTTAGTTATTGACCTAATAAATGTCTATTTGATAAAACTACAGATAAAACCTGTGTTATTTACCAAGCTGTGGTCTTTCCCCTGCTCACAAAGGAGAGGTCACACCTTTGGCTTGGACAACTGCCCTGGACCACATCAGGGCTCTGGTTTACAAAGGAAGGCACAAAGCATCCTCAAATATTTTTCTCCAGTTAACAGTGATGGAAGTCCATGGTCACTGGTAGGGACATTCAGGGAACAGTGTTCCCTGGAGGACAGGATGGGACAAAAATTCCTTCAACACCTATACTGTCTAGTCAGCCTAAATGCTCAAATGTGGGATTAGATGCCCGTTGGGGTGAAGCTGGCAAGGGTAAAGCTCCAGATACTTTTGGGTACAGCAGTTTCTTCCTGTACAGATGCAGATCCACCCTGCTTAAACTACACACATCAATTAGTGTCTAAAGTTAGGAGTGCTGCTGCCTTGAGCCCTCTTCCTGGTCAATGGCAAGAGACAGACCCTCCCAGGTTTACTCTGGCCCTGAGAGCAAATGTCTCTCTGAGTTGCCCAAGTCACCATCTGATATCTGGTGGGATGGAGTGGGGCCTTTGTCCCAGGAGTGACCTGCTCTGAGTGGGCTCTGCACAGGGAGGTGCATGAGAGGAGTGATGCAAAGCAGCGCTGTGCAATGGGACTGAGCTTTATCCAAACGAGCCAGCGGTGGAACAAGTCAACATGGAGCTGTTAGCTGACAAACAGGGCTCATGCAGCTGTACCGGCTCTGGGTGAGGTGGCAGGGTCCTGTGGGGGTCCTTGCTTTAGACCCACAACTGAGCCCAAACTAAGCAATGCTCTCCACCCTGCACTGCCTGCCCAGGCTCCTGCCCATTACGTGCCTCACATTAGGCACTCTGAACACCCCCTGAGGCCTTCTGCATCCAAGCCTTAACCTCCTGTACCACCACAAACCCTGGCCGTGCTAATCCTGGCCCTTCCCCAGCTCTCGGGGGTCAGTGAGAGGTGAGTGTGTAGAACCGCACAGGGCAGACCCAGTGCCCTCATCCAAGCTGCTCCCTTGCAAGGTGTCTGGCCCTGGGTTCCTCTTTGTCTTGCCCATGTACTCTGAGTGATGCCAGCAGAGACCCTCCATGTGGTCCAACTTACGATGGTCTCCCTCTGCTTCTTCACCAGCTCCATCACTCGGCACCAGTCAGTGCAGGGGCCCGGGGTCTCTTTGGGATACTACGTGGAGATAGATCTGATCTTTGCCTTGTACAAATCAATGCAATTTAATGCATTTCCTTTAAAAAGGGCAAGACTATGCATTTTAACTTTTATTCTACTCTTTTATCAAACTACTCTGCTAAAAGTAACTCTCTTGAGAAGATTTTGTCTCCCATGGAGAGAGGTACCACTCACTGTCTAAGGCTCTTGAAATGGAAGGTAACTTAAGATCGGGACTTCAGGTTTGTGGATGGCACATTCATCTGACCATGAATATTGTGTGTTTGTCTATTCATTTCCAAGAAGAATTAAACAACGTAACAGATCTGATGCTTCAGGCAAATAAACTTGTCCCAGAGAAGTCAGAACAAATACCCAGATGATTACATTATCTCCCTTTAAGAAGTGAATTCACACCTTGCAGAATGACCACCAGGTAACTCTCCCTTCTGGGGCTGACAGGAAGGCAATACAGATTCATTCGATTCTGTAGATTCAACAGCCCAGAGATAATTTGGCTGGAAACCACCCCTTCTGGTGGTGTCCATCATGTTGATCTGTGCCTGGAGGAACCTGCTATAGGCTAGTGGTGGTTATAAACATGGAAGATGGGAAGCCCCAGGCCCACCTGCTGTGGGGTGCGCAGTCTTCCAGCTGTGCTTGGGTATGTTCCTCCACCTCCTTGTGTGCCCTGTTTAGGTTGCCCACCCTTGGGAAAAAGGTCCCATTTACTTTCATACAACACCAATTAAAATGAAATCTGATCATGACTGAAGCTTCAAAGTGATCTAAGTACCAAGCACCTCCTCCCTCAAAATCCTGCGCGCCTCAGTCTCTCTTCCCCATCTCTTGCCTGGTCTCCAGACTGCTCTGTTTTCCAGCTTACTGCCTTTTCTCTGGCCCAACTCCTTGCACTGAGATCCCATTTGCTGTGCACTTCTTCACTCATCCTGCAGGTCCTCCAGCTCTGAGGTCCCATTTCACCTTGCTCCCCTTTCTACCCATCTACCAGCATCACTTGTTCTCAGACCCACACATCCGGGATCGTCATCCCAGTATCCCTCCTACTCATTCCCCACCTGGCTCCCCATACTGTTTCTCTGTTGCTCCTACCTGGGCTCCTGAGTCCGTCTCTACCTCAGGATCCTTCTCACATTTTCTTCCTCTGCCCTCCAGGATCTGTATTTCTTTTCAAGACGGTCATGTCCAGAGCTTACTTCTCTCACAAGCCTGTCCTCAGCAGGACTCATGGAGAACAACACACTGAACAGGGCTGCAACATGACCAGTGCAGACAAACTCTTGCAATATTTTATGGGCTAAACTCTAGCTAGTTTCCATTGAGGCTATGTGAACTGAGACTTTTCAAACACTTTTAACGTTCCCAAATTTGGGCATCTTTTCTCTAGGATAGCAAGAGACACTTCTTGACATACGCACCACCATCTCTGCCAAATGTCATGTCCTGCTCCATAGCCTGTATGTGCCGGAGCTTCTCAAAATAAAAGTCATAAGAATTTTGGAAAATGGGCAAATTCAACTGTTTTTCTCTAACCTAATTCTCTGATGCAACTTAACTGATTTCAGTGCAATGTTTCAAAAAAAGTCCAGTACAAGGCAGACGCATAGCACGAGGAATATTGGTCCTGAGTGTTTGTCAGTGTTATTGACAAATGAAGATAGACCCTTGGGTTGAGAAGTGTTGAGTGACCTGAACTCCAATTATTACTCACTCGCTTGTCATTAACAACAAGCTACACTTCAATCTTGTATATTAAATTTAAGCTTTAATTGCCCTGAAGTCAGATTTGGTTTACTTCAGAGGTGCTAGTCGTTTTGTAAAGGGTGATGCTGAATGCCAAAATCCAGGACATTTTGTGTAAGATGAGATCAGAGGAATTAAAGCTGTCAAAACGCAGCTCTCTAAAGTGCCATTGAGAACATGCTTGGTCTGCCCAGATCAGTCAAGAGAGGCCTGCACCCAGAATTGTATTTGCCAGCCCTTTGCCCATCCTGTGATGATGCTTCTTTCCTGGGAGACTCTTCTATCCGGAGTTTGTCCTGATAGTCAGAATAACAAACACATGTGACTTTGACCAGGAGCATCACAGTACTCGGGTTGTTCTTGGCACATGACCATTCTCCTAAGCACTCCCCTGATGCCCACTGAGAAGTCCAGGCAGATCCACTCCTACCCCAGCACGCGACTTCTACCTGTTTCTTACTTGGTTTCCGTCAATGAGCCAGCACATGGACACCACTAGCAAGAACAATTAAGAAAGGTGATCTCCAAGGTTAAACATTTGAATATCCCACAGTGCAGGTGGTGGACTGAACTATAACATTTAAAATTCACCCTGTGAGGGTATATTGCATACATCCTGTCTGAGACCAGAAATACTCTGCTTCCCTCCCAGTCTGCGAGACCAGTCTGAGAGTCTGAGTGCATGGACCTACCTGGAGTACCATCAAAGGGCACTGGCTTGAATTTCTGGTACATTTACAGCATGCAAATGTTTCGAGGGTCAAGAATTATTCAGTGACAGAGATTAATTGCAGATCACAGGCAGATTCAAGACAGTCACCACCTGCTCGCAGTCAAATTATAGGAAGATGCAGGCAAAACTGTGACATCTATTCAATAATTAATTATTGACCTTTTCTGCACCTGAACCCTCTGCCTGTGCCACATAAACACCCTGATGGTCTGTGTAGACTGAGAACATCGCACCTTTCATTGCTGTTTAGCTCAGCTAGACATGCAGTGTTTCAAACCGCCGCTAAATGGTTTGCGTTTCTGCACCAATATAAACTTGTTTGAATACAATTCAGCTTTTCATGCTGCGTTCAGGATGTCACGGTGCCCTCTGCCCCGCAGCCCCAGGGCACTGCCGAGTGCCCGGACCAGCAACTGCTCCCTCCAGCCCCTCTGTTATCCAGCTCAATCATTTCCAGCGGCTACATGGATCGCCGCTTTAGAACCGCCCGGTTCACAGCTAGGAAAAGTTACTGTAGGGAAGATAATTTTTCAGCAGAGGATAATACACACAGCGTTGCCAAGATAAGTATCACAAAATCAAGGAAACTTAAGACATATTTTGTACTTACTGAATTTAAGCTTGTCACTTCCCCCTCCTTTCTCCCGTTTTCTTTCCTACCTTTGGTTCATATACGGTACTTTCACAGAAATGGTATCTTACATTTTCCTGTCTGAATTTCATTTTTCCAGCCCTTGACCAGTTCTCTCACCTTTCTGTGCCTCCACCGTTAGTAGCAGACTGTTGCCGCTGGTGCTTGCAGCATGTCCACTCGCTAGGACCACAGAGCGCTCCAGTAGGTGCTGTGGGAACAGGGAAAGTGCAGCCCGGCGATGGTCTTCTCTCTGACAACCAGAAGAGTGGACTCGTGGGCCAGTGTGAGTGCCCACAGCCAGACCACCTCCAGCCTCCTGCCCGGAGGGTCAAAATGTCTTCTTCACCCTGAGGGGAAGGCTCAGAGCTGAGCAGGAGTGGCACCGCAGCTTCACAAGCAAACGGGAAAGAGCTGTGAAGGGGTCAGAGGGTGAAGATCACCCCCAAATCTGGTCCTACCGAGATAGAGGATTCCCTTAATCCGTTAATCCCTTCTCCAGTTCCGTGGTACCATGGGGTCAGTGCACACTCGACATGATTAAAGTACTGCAGGAACGAAATGCTAATAAATAACTTTTATATTCTTCATTTCTTCAGTTGTGACATATATAAAAGAGATAAAACGAGCCCTCTGAGAATCCAGCCTTAGCTCTTATCTTCTGTTTGAACCGTTAAGTGCCAGCTTGGTTATTACTCATGCTCTTGACATTGAAGTTTTTCCTTGAGCAGTAACTCTTGTGCTGAGGTTGCTGTGAGTAATCTCTGGGATTTAGGCAGCTGCGTGCTCAGGCAGACACTCACCAACGCAGCTGAGCCCTGACGCCTGCTCCCCTTTCCCTCTGCTAAGCCCCAGCAGAGCTGGCTTTGACCCATTCCCTCCACCTGCACTCAGGGATGGGGAGCATCAATGAAGTTAAGACCCCGGGTGCAAGGAGACCTCACCAGCCTGTCTTTCCTGGGTGGGAGGTAGGACACTGGTTCACGTAAACAACTGCATAGTTTTGCCAGGCCAGGGGACTTCTCCATTCACAGAGCCAGGACCTGTGCCCCTGACTCCATGGACCAGCGAAGTTCACCAGCCTGATCCAAAAGCCCGTGGGGGCCATGATGACTAGGAGACAACTGTCCTTTCCAGCTGGCTGGGGCTCAATTGGCTTTCAGGTTGTCACTAGCAAGTTCAATGGCAAATTCTCCTGGCGAGCTGGTGTCAGACATGTCCAATTTACACAAGAGGTCTGAGGTTCACGCACACCAGCCAGGACATTGCCAGAGTCCAAGATAATGCAAGGAAAATGAGATGGCTTTCATTAATTTCCCAAGACTTGACACAAAGCCTGAGTTGTCCAGGTTGGGTGGGGACAAAGGGCCTGGCTGCAAGCCAGTCACTGGCCTGTGGGTTTAGGACAACAATTCTGAGAGTGGCCTAGAGAAGGGAGCAGCAACATTGCATAACGAGTGCTACTCAGTCCATGGGTACTTGACTGCACGTTTTCCAGAGCAGGTTCCCAGAATCATTTTTACTTTCAGTCTCCAAAATATATCTTATTGCTAATCAGTAAAGTGGTTTAAAAGGCACCTGTCTACTCCTAAAAACCCTTCTGAGGGTATGGCTTTGTAAAGCAGTGCTTGTCTGTGCTCATCACAGCCTGCTAAGCCACTCTTATCACAGAAAACCAAGCGTCTGCTGCCACTGTCAGGTATGGATCTGCTACAGCCCATTTTGAGAAAGAAAGCCCACAGTGCCTCCTGAACCGACCACCTAACCCGGGCTGTAATGATACTGCAAGATGTGAAATCTGGTGGCCAGGACACAAGGCCAGTGTGTCCCAGTCACCCACATGCCCAGGTGGAGATCTTACCACACCAGAGGGAAAGATTTTGGCCAGAAGTTTAATGGACCTCGGGGATGGATTGGCCAGTTCAGTTGCATATGTGGGCAGTCATATCTCACTCCATCCAAGAGATGAGGTACTCAGCCCAAGGCAGGATCTGACCCTTGTCCAGAGGTCCAGCACTACTGCTCAGAGTACAGGGCACCTTGCCGCACTGAGTGGTGTCTGTGAAGCCCGACCTGCCACTTTCTTGGTTTGAGAATGACGATACCTATGCCCACAGTCTCTGCCTATGGTCACCAGCTCAGGCTATGAACACTCAGAGCCGGTCCTGAACCAAAAGCCAGAAAACCTTCCTGGGAGAAGACATTTGCCTGTCCCTGAAGGTCTGAAACCCACCTGGGCACACTGGTTTCTTCCAGCTCCACCCACTGCCAGACCTGATCAGAGCAAAACAATAAACCAAATCAATAACCTCTTCTGCCTCCAGACTATGCTTTATTATCTCTGCAAAAGGTCCATCTCTCCAGTCCCATGCAGTAGTGCCTGCAACCACAGACTGAACTGCTAAGGAGTGGGCTTCGGTGCCAGCGACAGACGGGTACTGCACAAACACACCCACCACAGTGCTGGGGTGAAGAGCTACCTTAACTCATCCTCAGCAAGATGGAGGCAGAGAGGTTTACAGGAGGGGCCAGGGCTCCTTGGGAGAAGGTTCACACACCCTGTGGTGGTTCAGAAGCACTGTTGGGTTCCTGAACTTTCACAGCAACATCCACAACTGGCTACCCTTGCTGGCCTTCTGCCATGCCATGTCCCTAGGCACAGAGCCTTCAGCACGTGGGAATCACTGGTCTATAGCAAATAGGGCTGCACATCCCTTCAGCAACACAAGGTCCTGCAGGGAGACGTCAGTCCCATCTGCCACTCATTGTCCTTATAACCGTGCCAGTCAAGTCCAAGGCTTCAGCCCTTGCCCCCATGCCCACAGCTCCGCGCAGCAAAGCTGCAGCATTGCCTGCAGCTCTGCGTGGCACAGGACAGCGCATCCCGCAGCTTTGTGCATCCCCTCTCTGGGACAGCAGTAGGTCTTATCCCCACAGAGTGCCGCGTCTGCAGTCTCCATCCAGTACACGTCTTGCGCCCAGCTGAGACACAAGCCCACGCAGTGCCACAGCCCACGTCCACGCTCCAGAATGAGACTCTGCTCAGGACAAGACTCTTCATTGCCTGAGCTTCTCTCTTTGGTGAGGAGAGGAGAGCAAACGAGAGGCAGGACACAGCATTCAAGCAGAGCAGGAAAACACTCTGTACCTGCTGTGATGGGAACCAGAGCAGAACAGAGACCTGCCCATCCTGGCAGCCGTACTTGCCTCTAGAGTAAAATTTGATTCAGAAATGCATATGAATTTAATACAGAGTATTAGAAATCAATATTCAGCCGCTTTCTCCCCTCCAGTGAGTGAGGCCAGGTGCTTCTTTCTGAAAATGGTTCTAAATCAGAGATATATTTTTCCAGACAGAAAAGTGGAGCATGAAAATTCTGTATGCTGAAAAGCTGCAATAAAATTGATCATTTATCCAGAATAGACAAAGCCTGTCTTCCTCTGTTGCCTTCCCTCTCTTATCACTCCTCCAGGAGGTGGTGGGTCCTGCTGACCTCATGTTTCATGGACAGGACAAATGGCTTCTCCAGCAGCTTTCTGCTGGCAGGTTTCCCTTCTGGAGATTCAATGGGCCCCTTCTCTGCTATGAGATTGGTCCTTGCAGACCCTGCAAGTACTGTCCACAGCAAAACGAACTGCCTTCCCTCTAGACTTTTCACCCTGCCATTGTAAATCCCGCTGGCTTTGTGCCAAAGACTACTCTAGACACAACCATAATACAGTCATTTTTCTTGTACATGTTGGAGAAGGAAACAGCAGAAATGCTATTCTTTCAAATAATCTAACAAAATACAGACCCCAGCTCAAGGTAACTCTTTAACCTCTTCAGTGAAAGTCTTCGCTCCTGCCAGGGCTGTCCTGTCCTGCAGTCTGTCTGACCGCAGCCGCATGCGGGGGCTTTTCAGGGAGAGGAGCTCTGCACTGCTATCAGAAATCAGATCTGCTTACAAGTGTGCTGGTAGCGAGCAGCCCGGATAGATGGAGCCATAGCAGCTGTCCCTCGAGAGTCTTTTATGCAGTGAAAGGTTAGATGAATGGACGTGCTGCTTCTGGGAAGAGCCAGCGTTTGAGACTCGAGGGAATGAATGAGAGGAAATGCTGTTTCAGAAAATGCGTGTGTCTCTCAATCCTTCTGGCCTGCAGCAGCCCCCTGCAGTGTCCCAGGCAGAGCCTGCTCCCTGTGCGTGCCCTCCTTCACTCCAAAATACGCCTGTGACATGCAGACCTGCAACGCCCCTGTGTCTCCTGCTCACCCCCATGCACACAGCACAAGGGCACATCAGCTGCGGTGGGTCCATGCCCGAAGAAAGCAAAGCAGCGAGGACTGGTCTCTGTCCTGCCCACAGACCAGTCTGGGCAACGTCTTCACACCACTTCAGAAGGATTCCGTGTATTGACTGGCGGAGCGGGGAGAGTACAGGCTCCTAAACAGGCAGTGGACAGCCCAAAATGGACTCAAGGGGTGGCAGTTTCCCACAGGAAAACTATGATTCAGTCTTCCTCAAAACGGTGCCATGACTAAGGCATTTTCTCTCCATCTCTGGGGCTGCAAATACAAAGTCTTTGCTCCACTAAAACCTACTGTGATCCCGAGATGGTATGAGCTAATCTACCGCTGACTTCATCTCTGTACTCGCAAGGCAAGCAGCCTTTTTTTGATCCTGACTTACAACCGTCTTGTAAAAAAGGTCTTTTTTCTAGGGATCCTTTGAAGGAGCCACTGAAAGGGTCTTTCAGCAGTAAGCATATAGGAGGATGAGTATAATATAAAAGTCCATGAGAAAACAGGAGCTCATTTTGGGTTAATCCAAAAGCCTGAAGTGTACAACTCTGTCCGAGGAGTTGCATCATTCTGACGGGTGGGAGCAGGCACAGGGAACACCCCCAGCGAGGCTGCACGGTGCGGGGCAGGCTGGTGCAGAGCCCGGACTTGCTGGGCAGCATCACCACTTCTCACAGCCCTGCAGGTCTTGCGCTGGCCTCTGTACACCTCAGCCCACGGGCCTCTCCAGCAGAAGGTACAGTCACAAGTGGCGCTGGTGGCTTTACAACCCATGACTGCTCCTTGCTGAAAGGCCACCAATCTTGAGAGCCACTGACACTTGCGGAAAGCGCTAACGGGTGCTCAGCCTCCCCCGTCCTGAGGAACACAGAGCAGCCCTGGTACTGACTGCTCATCCCCACGACGCTCTGCCTTCCTTGGAGGGTGATCCCGTGACCTCTTCTGATGGCACCACCACCTGGGCCCATATCAGCTCCCCCAGGGCTACGTGAATACCAGTGAAGAGTCTAGCTCCTTGTCTAGCCTGGAGTTCACAGGACCTTTGAATTACTGACCCCTCCAGCTCCTTCCCATTGAGGCTGAACCCAGTGACTCTTGAGACTGACACAGCAATGCAGCACAGCTGAGCCCAGTGGTCACCCACAGAAATGACAGATTAGGTGGACCATGGAAAACATCTCTTCACTCCAGATAAGAAGGGGGGTCATGTGCTTCCTGCTATTTATATCAGAAAATAAATTCTCTAGAAGATGAGCTTTAACATTAGGACTAAAGCTACCGGCCAAACTCTGAATTTCCACATTACCCCTCCGTTGTGTGCCAGGTACACATTCCCAGTCACTGGGATCTCACTATACGTTGGATGTAGGGACATTCAATGATGGACGGTGTCCAGCTCAACCAGCAAGTCACACAGCTTTTGACACTGGGTTCCTGGAGGAAGGAAGGGCTCCTCCTCACTGTGAATGAGAGCAGGGGATTGTGGCTCAAACCTTGTTCCCCGGGAGGGCACAGGCAGAGTCCAGGCAGCTGTCTGTGGGCACAGCACTGCGGTAGCCAAGTGTCCCATCTCCCAGTCCCCCAGAGGAGCTCAGAGCATGGGTAACAACCTCCCTGTGCTTCCTCGGGTGCTTGCCCCACTCCTGCATCCCACTTGCTGCTCTACGACAGCCGGGGAAGAGGTTGTCCAGGCTGGACGAGATGCCTTCCTGGAGCGGGTCGCACAAAGCGGGCAGCTCCGGCGCAATCAGCAGGCAGCTTTGCCGGTGACAGCAGCCCGCTGGTTGCTCCTCTGCAGAGCAGAGCTGTTCATCCCCACGCGCTGCTCTCTGCTGACACAGATATATGGGCAGAAGGCAAGAGCCCTGCATGTGCCGTGTGGTGCAAAGCTTTACACAGCCCAGAGATCCTGCCTGGGCCCTGCAGACAGAAAGGGCTTTTCCAAGGAAAAACAGGACAGGAAAGACCTAGTAATCCCCTGAAAGAAACACCAGCACATTCCTCCAGGCAAACAGTTACGTGACAGGCGGCAGAAACGGCTCCCCAAAGCTGCTGGAGAACGAGTCGACAAGTACCATGTGTGGAAATTTCAGCTCCGGTTTTGCAGCGCAGGCTATAATCATGTAGGAGGTGTAAGCCAGCCCTGCCAAGAATTCGGGGCTCTGCTCCGCAGAGGCGCATGCGCTGTTGTCCGCACGCAGCGTGCCCTCTGCCAGACCTGCACCGCGTGCGCCTTGGCCCAGACCTGCGCTCCAAGGGCCAGCGATGCTCCCGGCTCCGCTACAGAGCACTGACGTGCTCACGGCATGTCCTGGCCCTGCCCGGGGCACCAGGCAGGGACCGGTGGAGGGGGACTTGGGGCTGACCACTGGGGCTGCATCTCTCCATCGGCTAGAATCGACAAGTCCATAAAACAGGAACTGTGTTACTGTGCTGAGAGCCACACGGCATCCTTGTCCCTCCATGCAGCGGGACAGATGATAAACACAGATTACTGTAGGGTCTAGCACAAGTCCAGGAGGTGGTGGGGGATCACTGGGGTACACTGGTGACAGCCACTGCCTGCAAGAGCCACTTGGGCTGCACTGCATGTGAACAGCCCGGTGGCATGTCAGGGCATCCAGCTTATTAGCACTGGGGCTGGTGTGGGAAGCGTTTACAGCTTGGAGGGGATGTCCCATCCCTGGTCCTGCATGTGTAGCTGAGTGCTGCGGGCTGGCGCACTGCAGGGACCTCCCCAGCACATGCCCCAGCCCGGGGCAGCTCTGACAGCACAGACAACAAGAGAGAAGGTGACCAGAACCCAGTCCCTGAGTGTCAAGAAGGACAAAGTGGAGTCAGAAAGTCTGGAGAGCAGTGATGGAAATGAAGAGGGGATGAAGCTGCTGCTGTCTGAGCAGATACCTGCAAGGAGACTCTGGAGGGGAGAAGGCTGGGGCAGGAGGCAGCAGGGTTTACAGACTCATGGAGGTGATGGGTAAACTGAATGCAGGACTGTTGTTCGCCCACCCCTGCTGTGCTAGAAGCAGGATGAAACTGTTAGGAGACAAATTTGCAAATTTGCAACATGTGAAAATACTTCTTTATACGACCACTAATGAATATTTAGGTACTGGGCTGCCATGAGAGGTTGTAAAGGCAGGTACTATCAGCAGTTCAGAAAGAAATTAGACAAATTCATTTATTAATTAAGACAAATAAATTAATTAGACCCCTGTTAACCTGTCAATATAGCAAGAGAGGGGTTCCAGGGCAGCGCGTGGCTGTGGTGTCAGAGCTCTGAGCAGGGCTGAGGCTAGCCTGCGGGAGGGAAGGTGTCTAACGCGGGAGGAAGGCCAAGCTTGCAGCTCACCCTCACCTACACCCCATCAAAAAGCACCGTCACATCTCTGGGGTGGCTCAGCAGCGGGTGAGAGAGCTGAGCGGGGCTGAGCGGGGAGGGGAGGTGACCCCAGGGCTGGGGGCAGCGCTGGTGCGGGGGCTCGCTGGCAAACCCGGTCTGTGAAGGTGGAGCCCTTTTAATCGGCTGGGAAAATAAATCTGTTTACAGCAAGGAGAGATGCAAGGCATGAAATGATCGACAGGCATGAAAATTGTTCACAATAAAAGTCTGGATGAGTGTATTTGTGATACTACACACACACACATCCCACATGTGTATGGGCACAGCCTCTCTTCCCAAACCCCAGTAATTACCAGCCCTAATCTTCCAGACTGCTGAAGAGGTCTTTCCAAAGCAAAGCTCTGAGTCCAACAAGGAGAAGTATCAATACCAGACTTGACAGGGCGGGGAGATACATAACACAAGGAACGGGGCGGGCACAAGAGCTGGCTGTAGACAACCTGCGAAGCCACTCAGGCTGTAATGACAGCATGGTCCCTGGCTGTCAGCATGTCCTGGGGCTTCACCCCTTCTGAAGAGGGTGGTGGATCTCAAGTCAGTGGGAGCAAGGACTGGACTGCAGCCCAGGCATCCATTAAAGCCAGTCCAAAGGGTGGTCTGGTCTGCAAAACGTGAGGCTGTTCTCAGAAAGGTGCCATGAGCTGCCTTGCAACCCCACATGAAGGTCTCCAGCTCTCTGAAAATGTGAATCCAGCATCTCCTGCCTATGCCTGTAGTGTCACCTGAGCTGGCTCTCAGCACCAGCATCCTGGTGCTCCATATATGATAGCAGAGATGTAAACATGACCAGGAGTCAGGTCTTAAGCAGGACTATCACAAGCAAAGAGATACTACTTTTTTGGGGGGGGGAGATAATCTGACACCAGATTTCTCCCCCTCCTTCCCCACCTCCCCTGCCATGCACCCCAGGATATGAAAATCCAAAGAAACTTCCCACTCAGAAATGACCTCTGCAGCACTAGATGGAAACACAGCGGAAAGACATCAGTATCACAGCAACTGAGTTCAGCTTCTAGAAAAATGTTACCACCTCTACTGCTTTCCTCCAGTGCATGGACTATAGCTTTCCATGTCTCATGTCTTTCCTTCTGAAAAGATAGTCCAGAAAACTTGTCACCACTTTATTTCTGAGAAACGGGGAAGTAGGTTCCTGGAAACGGCCGAGATGGGACCAGTGACAGGGCTAAATGACCCGAGTTGGATTCAGTTGCTTTAGGAATATTTCTGTGTGCGCATGGTTTTGCTGCTGCTGTACATCTCATGTGGAAGTACTGAGATAAGTGCAGTGATGGGAAGCAGCACCAGAGGCAGGCAAGTAGACAGACAATAAAGAGGCTCTTTTTTCTTTCATGAGCTCTCATCCCTCATGGCAGGTTTATAACAGTTGACTCCAGTTGTGCTGGACTTGTGGAGAACTAGAAAGTCGTTACCCCTCTGGGAGCTGGCAGGGCACAGGAACATTCACCTGGGATGGGGCCCAAAGCGTCACCTTTCCAGAGCCTTGAACTTTCTGAGTGAATGACTTAGTTTAGATTAAAGGAATCAACAAAACCAAGTGCAAGGCATTCTCCGCTGGTAAGACAGCATCAGCCCTGCCAGCGCTGCCAGCAGGCTCCTGGGAATTTAAAGGAGAAGCAGACAGAAAGCAAACACTTGGGAAATACAGAGATCCCAATTACTGGGTAATGCGCTGGGGCCAGGAGGATGCATGGTCAGAGAGAAGCTTTTTTGGTTTCAAAGACACACTTGTGTTTTGATAGCTCAGTTACTTTTTTTTTTTTTCCCCAATAACTACCAAGGAAAAAGAAACTGTCTGCCCAGAGATTATCTCTGCAGTGATATGTGGAAAGCAAAGCAGAGCTGTAAAATATCTACAGTTAGGGATCACAATCTGGAAGAAGAAAACAGGAAACATGAAACCAGTGGAAACCCAAAGATAAATGATCGTCCAGCTAAGGAGAGTTTGAGACAGGGAGATATTTCCTGGTAAAGAAAGGAGGGTTTGTGGAAGTGACACCACATCTTATACGTCAGGAGACTTTCCATCCAAGAATAAGGCAAAAAAATTATTTTCTACCTTGGGGAAAAGGAGAAAGAGGACAGGGAGAGCATTTCAGCTCTGCAGACAACACCATATTGCTGCATGTGATATGGAGAGCTGTGATACGGAGAGCTGACCCGTGACAGAGCTGGCAGGTAGTGCCCAGGTCCTGTGGCAGAGAGTTATTTTTCTCTGGAGNAGTGGAAACCCAAAGATAAATGATCGTCCAGCTAAGGAGAGTTTGAGACAGGGAGATATTTCCTGGTAAAGAAAGGAGGGTTTGTGGAAGTGACACCACATCTTATACGTCAGGAGAAGACTTTCCATCCAAGAATAAGGCAAAAAAATTATTTTCTACCTTGGGGAAAAGGAGAAAGAGGACAGGGAGAGCATTTCAGCTCTGCAGACAACACCATAGTGCTGCATGTGATATGGAGAGCTGTGATACGGAGAGCTGACCCGTGACAGAGCTGGCAGGTAGTGCCCAGGTCCTGTGGCAGAGAGTTATTTTTCTCTGGAGTGAGCTGAGGTCAGTGGGGGACGCTGCTGCCCACCCCCTTCTCTGAGCTAAGCTGTGCTTCATGGTGGGACAGGCGACAGGGCTGTGCTGGGGTCGACTGTTGGGGGAAGCCGAGGAGGAGCCATCCACGGCTGCAGCACAGCCATTAGAACAAATCACACAAAATCCCAGGAACCAGGAGCGGGTGGAGATGTCTGGAGGAATAGGCACCAAAGGGAATCGATGCCACCTTCCAACCTGTGAGGCAGCGATTTCCCATCCAGCTGGGCTGCACCAGACATGTCCTTCCGTGCTGGCTTCTCCAGCGGCCGTGGGAACTTTCCCATTACTCAGCCTTTCTGCACTAGCAGAGGCACCCCGACATTTCCTAGCTCTACAGCTTGTGCCATTGCGACCCTCTTGGTGTCAGAAGGGAGCACGTGGGGAATGGCTGCATGCACTTTTTCTCCTTCAGCCTTGTCTCTATGACCAGCACGCGCCCTGCCTTGCTGTGGCCCCAAAGAGCTGGCACCGCTCTGTGCCTACGGACACCGCGGCCAAGGGCGGAGTGAGGAGCGGCTGGGAGAAATCCTCCCCCCACTGCACTCTGAGGCAAAAATCCCATTAGCTTCAAAGGAGCGAGGGTTTCACTTGCTGTTTTTCAGGCTGCACTTTGTCAGAGATCCACTTGGGAGCTTTATCAAAACAACGTCCAAGCGAGCTGTCGTGACCCAGGGGACTGGAATGTGTCCCTGGGAAAGCCTCCCCGGCACTGCCGCGGCACCGGGCACGGCACAGCTGTCCCTGCTGTGGAGAGGGCAGCCGAACCTGCCACCCTCTCCTGCCTCTGACCAAATATCACCACAGTCCCCCAAACCAGCCGTCCACACCAATTGCAATCACGCATGGTGCATTTGTTCCCCCCGTTGTCCCGTGTGCCTCTTGCTGAAAATCGTATGTACTGGCCCTGGATGTGGATCACACATACCAGGGACTGGATCCAGCTGTACTGGGGTTGGGAAGACAGCACATACTACATGGTCCATGCCTTGCAGTGCCAAGGGTAGGGGTCTATTGACCCCTCAGATATCTCACCTCATATTCTCACCAGCAGGTTAAGGCTCTTCCAGCAGTACTCCCCCCCCCCATGGCAGCGGGTCTTTGGCTCACGGCACTCAAGTACTATAGGAGAAAAGCGCAGCCTTTGTAACGAGCCTTGCCTGGGATATCTGCTTGATGGTCCAATTCTCAGAGCCCTGACAAAGCCCAACGAGCTGGATGACTGACTGTCCCAGCTCCAGCTGACACCAAAAATCAGCTCTCACTGAAACTTCTCCTTTCTCAGTGTCTGAGTCCGTACGTAGTTTCCTCCTCTCCCCCAGCCCAGCTGCCTGCCTCCCTGCTCACCCCCAGAAAACTTGCACGGTTTTACACCTGCGTCTGGCTTTGCACGTGTTAAAGGCACAGCAGGGCTACATGCAAACCCCTGGGGAGGTGCAGCTGAGGAGGGTTCCCCCATCAAGCCTCCCCTGGAGGATTTAGAGCCAAAGACGCTTGTCCTCCCTATGTGTTTTGTTTTGGTATCTCGTAGGTCATTTTTTTCTTTACTTGAGTGTGTTATTTTAACCTCATGCCATTATATAATACTAGAAACATAATGAATAATAGTACCAGGCTCTTAGACTATTTGCTCAGTGTTTCCCTGGGGTTTGACGCAGGCTTGCCTTCCTCTCCCTGTTCTCTCTGTCAGTTTTTTCCAGCAAGGCAGAGAGCCTGCACTCTCTCCGCTCTGCGCTGGGGATGCTGTTGGCACCTCTGTGCCACGAGGAGGAAGGACATTCTCCTGCTGCAGCACAGCGGCTCACGTTCACACTGCATGGCCTTACCAAGGGCAGAGGCGCTAATCACACAGGGGAGGCCAGAGGAGACAATGATGGCATCTTCTCTGGTTTGGTCTGTAGCAAAAGCCAAGAAACAGCCAAGAGGAGTCTTCCACATCCAAGCCACGTCCCTGCCTCAGGGCAGTTGGTCTACAAGGTGTCCATGCTGCCCCAAGTGCCCTGTTCTCTTGTGGCCATGGTCTGTGCCTTACGGGAGATGGTAGGTGAGCACCTCGACCCCACAGTCCAACAGCTGCACCAGACCCTCCGTATGGAAACACAGAACATTTGGACCGGCTCTCACCCTCCTCAGATGCTATCACTGTCCTGCTGTCCATGGCAAGAGAGGACTCCTCTTACATCTTAGAGCACGCCACCTTCCCTTTTGCTTCCCTGGGCTGCTCCAATAGATTTGCAGCAAACTTGGCTGTTTCGGGGGAATCGCAGCTTTATTACACAAGCAATGGGGAGGAAAAGGTTCTGAATTCCCACCTTCTTCTGGCTACCCTGGCAAACTCAGTGCCTAGTCGCCAGGAATATGCCTTATGTCAGATGGAGGGAATGCCTCCTTAGCTTCTCAGGCTTGCTCAGCCTTTGTGCATAACTGGAGTTGTAAATTTTGGCATGAAATCCTAACCAGTAATGAGAAAGTTGGGAAAAACTCAGCCCTTGAATGCTGATGGGTTTGGAGGCCAAGCTTTCTTCCCACCCACATATTTGACACCCCAGGCCTCACACATCCTTGACCCCATCCCCAGCTCCTGCTAGATGATGTTCCTCCAACCCTGCCTATGTTCTGGCCAACCCGCTGGGGGTTCCCATCCATCCTCTGCCTTGTCTGATGCTGACCCAGCCTGCAGCTCTCGTCTCTTGGCAGTCTCTTCATGGAAGCCAAGACTCAAAAGTAACCTGAGAGTGTGAAGAGGTCTCCTGGGTCAGTATACCCAGCCGCAGCAGGTTTCTTACCTGCTGGGTGCTTTCTATTGCCCGCACCCTGAGGTGGCATCTTCATGCTTAAAACAGCAAACACTGATGCAACTACTGTCAAACTGGTTGCAGGTTGGAAAGCTGACACATGGAAAGCAGAGTCTCTCTTACAAATGGCAGGAACCTAAAAATCTGCACACAAGAGTTTATAAAGAATTGGGTCTGAGCTCCGCCCCATTAATGTTTATTTTTAACAAATGTTGGAATATTGTTCCAAAGGACTGGAAAAGGCCAACAGTGTACAAATATTTACAGAGCAGAGAATAAACTGTCAGCCTCTTAACTTGACATCAGTCCCAGATGAAATTGTGGCAAGCTGATAGAAGACTACTCAGAGAGAATTAAAAGCTGTTTCTGCTCTTAAAGTATGAATTCAATGCGTAATTTTATGGAGTTTGGTCTGTAAAGGTAACAACTGACACGCTGGCCTTCCCTGAAGACTGAAACTCAGTGATATTTTGTGCTTGAGATTCTCGTTGACCAAAAATGACATTTGCTCTGCAAAGTGGATTTAAGCCTGCCTAACAGTCAGATCCTGAAACGTATCTGCTAATAGGGTGTCATCATCTGATGGTATTGCAGGAGTTTCCAGGGGGGGCTACATTAGTGTCCTGCTCTAAACCCTGCACAACACAAACTCTTTATCAGTGGTCAGGGAAAAATATTTCCTGTTGGGGAAAAATATTTGCTGTTGTGGTTTTCAAAGTTCAGGAAATGTGTTGTAGCTAAAAACATAAGTATTTAGTGTATGCAGCATTTGAACAGTGTAGTAATTGAGGTTTTGGTTAACTAGGCGTTCCTGACCATGCATTTTAATATCACTCAAGGCAGAAAAAATTTATACTTTCAAGAACGAAGATGAAGATGTCATTGACAGGACAGTGGACTGTACCCTGGAAAGCCACGGCTTTGAAAATGGCCTTGGCGTCAGTGTTGATAATATTAGCACAAATTGCCAAAGTGATGCTTTGCCCATGTGTGGGAATGCAATTTTGCCTGCAGAAACTGGGTAACACTGACTCTGAGAAGCGTGTCAAAGTTATCTGTTTATGACATTGATAAGACCATACTGGAAGAGCCTTCCCATTTTTAGCCTTATGAGTTTCTTTTAAGATACTGAAAAATGAAAAGAAGAAACAGCTCAGAAAAAAGCTGCAGAAAAGACATTGTATCTAAAGGGCATGTTTTAGTGAGAGATTAAAGTAAGTCAATTAATTTAACTTATCCAAGAAAAGATGATGAAGTGACTGAACAGTGTTTATAAGTCTACATTTCTACAGGAAGAATCTTTGATTTAGTGGAAAAATAAAGAACAGGGCTTACTAGCTGGTGGTGGAAGTGAGACAATGCCAGCTGTAATGGAGGTGTCCAGTTCAACAAAATCAGCATCTCAGCACAGGGATACGGTGGTTGCTCCTTTTCCCCGGAGTGCGTGGCTGGACTCCACCTTCCACCGAACCAGTGCTGGAGAACTGCACATGGACATTCTCGGGCATGATCTCTGCCCTGCGGCTGCCCCTGACTCGCAGCCAGGGATCTGTGAATCTGTTCTGAAAAGCGAAGGCTTGTTGTGCTGCCTGTTCCCCAGAATTGTGCTACGACTCTGGAAAGCATCCGCAGGATTCATAACTCTGATGCATTAGACCCCAGCAGTGACGACTGTTGCCATTACAAAATAGGGCTTGGAGAGGACTGAATTTGCAGGCTGTTGTAAGTACTGGCTGCACTGAGCCCAGGTATGTGGCAGCCTATTAAATTAAGACTGTGAATTCATCTTATGCTGCAATATAAGGCAGCAATAGACTTCACTGGCAAGAGAGACGTGAAAAAGAGAATTTCATCTCAACTAACAATAAACATTTCTTCCATGCCCACAGCTGCTTACAGGTTCTACCCAAGCATGTAAACTAAACCAACATAGATTGTCAAAAATAATAGGGGTCCATCCTTACTGCTGCAATGTGACACCTTTCAAGTGCTGTGGCAACACACAGGGTAGAAGAGCAGCTGGATCTCCCCAGCTGGGCATTCCTAGGGAATGACAGCAGCTGGCACTGCACGGAGGAGACAGCACAGTGCCCCTGGCAGACCAGGATGCTTCTGATCTCTGGCTGGCCAGAAGCAGAGGATTGGACACGATCTTGGAAGCCCCTTCATATGTCTGTGGTTGCTCTGAGTAAATGTGTTGGGTCGTTAGTTATCTTGTCCTCAAACAGCAGAATGATTGCTGGTATGTTTTCAGTTTCAAGCGTGCAAGATAAATGTTTTCAAACCAGAAGATCTCTACTTAAGGGGGTACATAGGATCTGCCTGTCTTTCTACCTATCACGTTTCTATGGGGTGATGCACAGGAGCTTATCAGAAACTGTATTGCATAAGGGGCAGCTCACTGAGGGGGTATGCTGCATTCCCAGTGCTTCAGCAGTTCCACATGCCAAACTTGTGACAGGCAGACCTCACCATGGCTTTTCCAGCTTCTTATGCACAACAGCAATACATGACAGGATGCAAAATGAGCTCAGTCCCTTTGCTTGGTGGCCAGAGCATATGGTAGGAATCTTCTAGAGTCCAACACATAAGGCATTTGGACTTTGAATCCTATTTTCTTCTCACTCTCTTGAGCACCGGGGATTATAAGCTTAGGCAAGTCAGCTGGGGATAACAGAGCTGTGTCCAAGGGCATGAGTAGAAAACGGGGAGGAAAATCTCTCCAAAACCTATTCCTCAACTCCAAAGAAAACATGAAGCAGCAGCATATAGCATCAGTTAATTCTCCTGCCACTGTTTTGGAGACTGCTGTTTACATTAATGTGCTAGCTCACATAACAGAATGTATAGCTCTTGACTCCGGTCCTAAGGACAGGAACCGAGTACAGCCGTGCTGTATTACCCAGTGGAAGCGTTCAACAAAATATGGTCCTTGGGCTGCCCTGCAACTGCAGCTCCACCTGGCAGAGCATATCCTCTCAGGTGTTTGGTAAGACAGAAGACGTGTCCAGACTGGCCCTGTTTGCAGACATCGGCTGTTCAGGGAGAGCTGGACAGAGCGGGACCTCCTGTTCTGTGGCACTAGCATTCCTCAAGCTCTTCACCTCCACCTCCTAACTATGATGAGGCCCCAAGACAAGGCCTGAGCCAGCATCATGCCAGACTGCCATGCACCCCACCACTCCCGAGATGCATTGATTTGAGGGCAAGGACATGGCCATGGACGTGGCCACCACTTCCAAAGGGAAGGGGGGTCCAAGTACAGCATCAAGCAACCATCTCTGAAGGCTCTGTTATTCCTACAGTGAAAGCATCTTCACATGACCCAAAACAGCTAACAATTATTACAGTCTACAAAACCAAGAGGATCTTCAAGCTCAACCTCCCCCACACTGAAACACCCCTCTGCTTTCTGATGGACCATCAGAGCTGCACCCTATGGCAGTGAACACCAAGGTTGCCCAAGGCAACCTGACCCAACTACACCCTGGTCAATCAGGAGCCACACCAGGAGAAGGAGCAGCAAGCATCACCATCCAAAATAGATGCCTCTTCACCTGGGTTTAGAACTGTTATTTCCCTACCCACAAGTACCCCGGTTCCCTCCAAAAACTGTCACCTGGGTTCAATGTCACTAAACATCTGGTGTTTTGACATCAAACTACAATGCTTTGAAGGATCTCCTAGTGCCTTTGTTGTGATAGGAGAGGGAAGGCTACTCCGAAACTGGTGTTAGCCGCCTGTTTGAAACCCACAAGCTTGACATATGCAACCCTGGTGCCTCTCTCACAACTGGAAATCATTCATTTTGAAATAGCAGCGTTACAGACATCTGAGAATGGCCCCGTAGCACACGGGGCACAGCATGGGAAATGCATGGGTGATCACGTTCCTGGGTTTTTGCTTTCTGCTACCACATTCGCAGGGCAATAAATGGGAACATCTGTGAGGGCTGTGGAGTTGCTCTGAGATAGTATCAGAGGACTTCCAGAGAATATGAAAGTCCCGTCTTCTCAAAGACTGATAGGAGGTGGAGGTGCCCTGCTGTCCAGTGCCAAGGCCATTGTCTGGCTCTCAGCAAATCCAAAATCTGTCATGCCAGGCAGGAGCACTGCCATGGGAGGCCTCAGTGGATATAGATGACAAATTTCCCCACATAGCCTAGCTGTGGCATCAAAATGAGCTGTGTGGTTCAGCCACTAGACCCTGCTGAGAGCAGCGTGCAACCTGTGTAGAGGAAATCCATGCCCAGGGGATCCCCCGAACTAAATCCAGACCCTTGTTAGTCTAATCCTGATCTCAGTGAAACTGGTATAAGGCATGAATAAGTCCACAGGGATGAGGATGTATCCAGACTGATCCACGGAGGGGCCACACATCAGCTACAGCAGCAGAATCACAGACTGATCTCTGCATGGTGAACTGGGTTGGGGTTTGATGAGTTCATGCACGGACAGCATGCAGTCTTGACACTGCTTCAACTCCCTTGACGCATATCTGTCCAAAAGTAGGCTGTGAACTGTATCTATTTGCACCCACCACAGAAACCAGCAAATTGCTGCAGGCACTGCACATTGTCCAACTGCCACTGAGGCAAAATCCTCCACGAGACATCCTGAGTCTGTACAATAACTCCAATCCTTGGCCCTACAGCATGCCCCAGAACCACATGCTACATCCAGGCAGACGTTCCTGGAAAAAATACACTGCCATAAATAGGGTCTCTGCTCCCTGCCTCCTTTCCAGCCTGCAGTCACCTTCACTGTCTCAACATACAGGAGGAGCTGAGAAAAGGATGTGAAGGGCAGAAATGAAAGCAGATGTGCAGAGATCACAGGGGTTTCATTCAGGGGTTGAAACAGAGTTGTGCTCACTCTTATTTAACCTGGGAGAAGAATGTCTTTAGTTTGAATGAAGGTCGCGATCCAGGACTCCTTAGGATGCTTGAGTTTTGGATTTGGGATGCTGTGGGCATCACAACACATTAGTTATGGACACTACGAGGAATGAGGAAGTGAGAGCACAACCACAACCTTCCCACCACAGCTATGGACTCTGTATTGATGTACAGTTCAATTCCTGCCCGTTGGCCCTTCATGCTCTCTTCCTTTGCTTGCTTTGCTGTCACTCCACAACTCTGGGCTGGCAGTTTGCTGTTCCCCTCTCCAAAATCCACTTCAGCTGCTGCCCCTTCTCTGCTGCCCATAGCCGTGATGCCTCCAAACCAGATCTTCCTGCCTCCCTGGCCTTGAGACCCCTTTCGTGCTCCCATGTCCCTTTTCCAAAATGAAAAAAGGCCAAATGTTTTCTCTCAAAACAGAATCAAATATCACAAAAGGTTTCTTAAAATATCATCTCTCACTGGAAAAGGGTGAGTTTTCTAATTAGAAAAGACATGTCAGGGCCTCATGGTGTTTGAGTCAGGTTGGACTATAGCCAAGGACTTTCATCATGCATCAGCCCAGCTCAGGAAAGACCTCCTGGAGCACCATGGGTGATGTAGTCCAAACTCTGAAGGCTGTCCCAGACAGAATGACAGTGACAGCAGTTTCCAAAACTACAAGTCCAGTGAGTCACCCTGTGGCATCCCTGGGTCAAACTGCCTGGCTTTTAGCCAGCTTTCCGCTGAAATAATGTGGGCTGTGATTTTTCACTAGAAAGTAAACAATTTTCCAGAGAAAGAGGCTTATTTATGAGAAGGCTCATCTGAGCATTGCAGTAACTTTGGTGCTCCTCTTTGGCTGCCCACCCCTGGGGGATGACCCTGGGTAGCCTGGGCTGTGCATCCCTGCTCCCAGTGGCTTCGGGATGGAGGACCGTGCGTTTGCTGCGATGCAGCCCTGACTCTGCTCTCCCACAGACCCTGTTTTAGAAAGCTGAAGGTACGAGAACTTTTAGATGCAGCTCTTCATTATGGCAAGGAGGCTCGGGGACTTCCCTTTGCCCTCCCTGGGAGCTGTGTGAAATTCAGCCTCTTAAAGGCACTGCTCATTAGCGGCATGCTTTGTTATCAGGCAAGGCTAATTGCTGACACCATTTCCCATTCATAAGTGTTCAGCTTTGCAGAAAACCAGTAAAGCTCTTACCCACAGTGCTAATTCCTTTGATGATAAAGTTGTGGATGTGCCATATCAGCCCTCAACCTGCCTACGCCAGGAAGCCTTTATTTAGCATCAGCATTTATCATTGCTAAATGTATAAATAATACCATTAGACACTCTGAGCAGTGATAAAATTAGCAGTGTAAACAGAGAAAGTGAGTGACCTTAGTGGAGAACCATTGTTGATTTTGACCCAACACCTACCAGTATGATTAGTCACAGCAGAACTGCTCAGCGAAAGGGGCCACTGGGGCTTGTTTGGAAATTAGAGACTTGCACTGTTTATTTTATGGAACAGATCTAATTCCTGCTGAGTTTCTCTATAAGCACTGGGTCATGGCCCCACCTCCGGTCCTCTGGACACCCTGGGGGCTCATCAGCTGGGAGCCTGAAGGCTCATGTGAGTAATGCTGCTGAAAGCTGGACTCTCTTCCAAACCAGCGGGAGGAGATACCCTTCCTGCCTCTGCTGCCTGTCCTGCCTGTCCCCCCAGGTGAGCAGGGGCAGGAGGTGCCACACAAACATTGCCACATGAAACCGAGGCGCTTCTAGTGGCTTCATACCCTGGCGATCTTCCTCAATGACGAGACGTGTGTGGTGCCCCCTCCAGTCACTTCTCTCCACCCATCCAGATGTTCCCCTGAGTTTCTACCCTGCAAAGCATCAGCATTTGCCACTCCTCTGGCAAAAGTTTCAGTGGACAGTTGGCTAAGTGATGGGGCATAGAGGAGCCAGCACAACTCCTGGCTGTGCAGATAGACACACAAGTGAGGGGTCTCACTTGTATCTGCCTAGGGGTAGGACAACCTGTAAAGACTGCAGCATGGACAGCTACTCCAGCTGAAAAGGCTGCCGTAACAGCTGTTGGAGATGGATATTCAAGCAACAGGAACTCAGTGTACGCTAGTGACGAGTTCACATGCTGCTTGTGCATGTGCTAAGCTGTCAAAGAGCAAAATATATAGGCAACTCCCAGGGCTTCACCTGGGCTACTGTAACTGCGATGCTTTGAAAAGGTTGCCTAAGTGTAGCTGTGAAAAATTGAGATGAAATCATAGAAAATTATGCAAACTTTGCATTTCTTAATTATTTTTTGAAATCAACCCTTAGAAGTGGCTGAGAGACCCAATCTCCTAAAAGGTCTCAGATGGCCTACAGTCCAGTGCACTGGGAATATTTTTGGATCCAGAGACCTTAAAATCCTGGAAAGATACTGTCCCTAACTGCAGGAATGAGACTTAATTAGATCCACTGGGTTGTGCCATGGCTTCAGTGCAGTGGTGTCCCATTGTGGCCACTGAAGGACATCCGACAAAGGGACCTCTCAGGGCAACAGCTCAAAAATGGAAGAATCCTTGCAGCCAGCAGGCAGCTCATGGCCTCTAATGGATGTTGGTTGCATTCTTGCAGCTTCCTGATACCAACACAGTTGACAAAGAAATCTGTGCTTCTATTCTTGTATCCATTAATTGGCCATCAGGCTAAAGGCATCCCTCAGCTTACAAAACATGATTCACCATCCCTGTGCAGGATCTCCAGGTGGTCAGTGGTAATGCTGACACAAAGCAGCAAGGTCCTCAAGATCACCTGCTAATCTTCTCAACAGCAAGCCAGGCTCCAGAGGCTGAACAAAATCACAGTTACCCACAGATTGGAACTTTCAGGGTCATATTTCTTTTCCTAATCCCTAGCATCAAACGGCATTGCCTCAACCTTAGCATTGGGACCTGGTCTCTGCGTTAGCCTGTCCAGCTGGCTGGGAGTAAGCTAACACACGTGAGTGCAGTGACACCTACCACAGCTTTGCTCTCTGAAACATCTCCCTCCCTCTCTCTTTTTCTCTCTCTCCCACATATGTAGCTGGTAGGTAACAAATTATATGTTTAATGCATATAAGAAATCACAGTCTTTTCATGCAGGTCTGTCATATGAATGTGAAGTGTGACATACTTTACTCTTGCAGGTTGGATGGGGTTGGTGTACACAACACCAGGTTTAAAGAAAGAAACAGACTATTACTTCCTCAGCGCTGCTGTGGTCAAACTGCATCAACTGGCAGCAGAGCTCAGCAGAGCAGTCCCCTGAAGCCCCAGAAAGCTGAAGCCCATGTAAAGGGTTACCTCTCCTAGGACAAGCTATTAATAGAAGCAAAGAAATGTTGGCTGGAGGGACTTCAGGAGGGTGTCTAGTCCAAAATCCCCATTGGGTTGGAAGAGACATAGCTAGTCAAATGATAGCTGATTTGGGAAGTTCGGAGCTAAACAAGACTGATGTCTTTCCAGAAAGCTGACATGGATCCGTTACTTGATTTACTGTAATTTAATCAAGCTGATCATTAGGTTAATTTGATGATCTGATGTAGAATAAGATGCACTGGAACAAGTCAACCAGGGCTGTGGGAGGAGTTCCTACCATTGCCAACTCAAAAATCAATACAAAACAATCGCTGAAAATACGTGCTCTGCAAGTACTCACTTGGGGAAACGCTCTGGCCTACTCTGTGCAGGAAGACAAGCCAGATGACGTCCCTTCTTGGACTAACCAGCAGTGAATCTCTGAGCCCCTTCTCCAACCATCCCTCTGGCTTTACTTAGTTACCTATTTCAGTTATTAATATACATTATATGGGCACTGGTGAGGTTTCATCCTTCACTGTCTTGCTGTTGGGATTTAGAGTTATCCCACAGTCAATAAATGAGACAGCAATCTTGGAAACTTTACCTGTCGTCCTACTATTGTCCTACTACCTTGGAAAAGAACCATGGTTGGGTTTAGAGGTGAATTGGTTTCTATGCAGAAATTCTCTTTCCATGAGCAAGGTCGGTACCCAGATCTTAGGGCGAGGGGACACAGAGTTTGTCCAGATCCCTAAGAACCACAGAGCCTCACTGATGATGAGAAAATCATGAGAAACAAGAATGAAAATGCCCTGATACACAGCTCAGGGTACCCAGAGAAACTGCTCTGGGGGAGTTTCTTCATCCCACTGCTCTGAAGCCAACCTCCTCCCGCCCTTCGCCCTGGCAGTGCCTTTCCATGGGAGTTGCCCCTCACCCTCAGCCTGCTTGTTCCCCTTCCAGGAGACTGCGGTTATCATCTCACCCATGTCTGGGCAGAGCCTAGTCAGTCCCCGTTTGTGATTCATCCTGGATTTTGCCAACGTGCTTGTCTTTCTCCTCCTATAACTGACTGCAGACCGGCGTTGGGGAAGACTTGTGGCCTAATTGCAAGCACATGCTGGCCAGCCCCGCTCGCAGCCTGATGGTCAGAGCTGTCTCAGGAAATGTAAGCGAGCTCTGACGCGTGTGTGTGTCACATTAGTTTTCCTGTTGTGCTGCTGATTGGCCTGCTTGACCCAAACTAAACAATACCTACGCCATACACTCCACAGTGCTTTCCCACTTGCGACTGCCAGGTGCTGGCAAGCACAGCAGGCAGGAAGGTTGCAGAGCCTCACCAGAGCCGGCAGGCAGGTCGCAGCGTGCTAAGGCAGCTTGCAGTGAGCAGCAGTATCCTCAGGAGGGAGAGCAAACCGCTTTCTCACCCTCCTTCGCGATTTCCCGTTTGCTCCCTGACTGGGTTCCCATCACAGCCACTCTCAGCTCTGGCCCCAGCCCGCATGTTATCCATTTCTCAAGAGCCTTCCCTGGGTTTGGACCTCCTTCTGAAGTCTTGCAAGCTGGGATGAACATTCTCGCAATCCCACGCTGGCCACAGACTCCCACTCAGTGCCACCCGGGATTTCCTTTTCTTCCCTTCGCTGGCTGCTCTTCACAAACCGAGTGGTTCTGTGTGTCACCTCCACACAGAGGACAAGAAACAGGGCTCTCCGCTGAGGCCATCACATTTGCTGACACACCAGGTTGAGCCAAATTAGCAATGGGTTAGAAAAGCCCTTTTGGCTTGAAAATGAGCCTGGGGGAGTTGTCTGCTCACAAAATGTGAAATTTTGGAGGGGAAGCAGAAGGAGGAAAGAGTATGCTGGTAGAGATACACCCCCTATATGGACACCCTATAGCTGAAGTGAGGGGAAGCGAGGCAGTGGGAACGATGGTACAGACACCCATCTCCAAGGTGCAAGGCTGGCATGAACACAGTGCCACTGTGAAGTAGAAAGGACTCAGCTGCAGAAGGTTTTGGTGGCACTCATAATGTGGCAATGGGATGGAGAAGAGGTTCCAGTCATGAAGCGAAGAGGATTGATGTCTCCAGAGCATGTAGGGTGCAAGGACCAACACTCGTGAAGACAAGCAGATATGTCCCCTGCCTTCTAGGAACAGCAGTTCAGCTCACTGACTTGATGTCCTTCTGAACCTGCACCCCCTGATCCCTATTGAGCAACACCTCCCACCTGTCAACCCCTTGCTGGAGTTCAGCATGCTGTTCCTACAAGCACCAGCAGCCCCTGTCCGCAGCAGGGTGTCCGTGCCAAGGTGTTAGTGCCATCGCTCGTGTCGCACTGAGCAGGGCACCTGCATCCCACCCTGGTCTCACCCATCCACAGCAGGGCTGCGGCCATCAGCTCGCGCCCGCCCGGAGACGCAGCTCAGCTGTGCGTTTGCAATCCACCGCCGTGCTGATGGGGATCTTGCAGAGCTGCCAGTTGCATTCCAGCTCGTTATGTTTTAATTTAGTCAATCCATAGGCTGCCTATTGTGAGGATATCAGCGCTGAGAAGCAAAATCCAAATCCAGAACATTGCAGAAGAACCAAACTGCCAAAATGCAGAGACAGAGAGACAAAGTAAATCTGTCATAAGGCAGTCCTGACAGACCTCCCACCCCGAGAGGAGCCAGTTCCCAATTAGCGCAAAGAACTTGGGCAAAGAGGAGGAACAGATTCAAAAACAAATGAAAGGGACCAAAAATGGTCAAGAAAAGGCCAGTGGAAATACTCAGGTCAGCGCTGTGCCACGTAGCATGGGGGGCGTCCCTCTGTGCCTTGGAGCTCTCCCCTGGCACAGACCTGTCCCAAACCCACCCCAGCAAATCTTCCAGCGACCTCGGGAGCAAGGGTCTGTCCGAGAGCAGCTCCTGTCCCTGCCTGGCATGCAGGACACTGGTCTTAGCCGTGATGGCAGCTAGAGATGAGGGGAGTAGATGGGTGTGAGGGGAGGCCATGTGGGTCGTGGTGTGGCAGGGATGTCATGGGAGCCCGTAGGGGCAATGAGCACAGCTCACACGGGAGAGACATGAGGATGCTGGGAGGAATGGACAGGCACTGAGAGCAGCCAAATCCCCCTCCCACGGCTGCTGTGCTGCCTCTATACCCAGCCAGAGCTGCATTTTGTCCCCAAGGCACTCTGAAGACACGGCCAGCAAATGACAGTCCGTGAATAAGCAGAGGAACCATTGCTGCTTGCATGGGGGCAGAAGGCCAGTGGTGTCCCATGAGGCTCCTGTGACATGTCTGAGCTGGGAGCATCAGTGCGGGTGGGCACTCGGATGCTCCCCTGGCCCTTCAGCTTCCCGACACTGCTTATGGAGAAGGAGGGAGAGCAGGGCAGCGATGAGGAAGAAGGGAAAGAAAAAGCTCTTCTGGTGGTATAAATCATTCAGGCTCCATGGCTATAACACTATTCCGGCTGAGCATCTGCCTGTAGAGCTGGAGGCCAAAGGGATGTTGGGTCTGACCTCCTGCATAGCGCAGTGCTCCTCAGCAACTCCCTCCTTGCGCCAGGCTCGCTCTCAGACAGCACATTAAGAACCATTTCCCGTAAGAGGGCTTCTCAGCCCCAGTCCTGCTCACATCCAGCACTGCGGCTTGCACTGATCTTGCCGTGATAAAATAGTTTCCGACTCACTTTGAAGCTTTCGGGCTCTGAGTTCAGTCCATGTTTGCTGGCTGCCTCAGTTGGGATACTTGGGATGCTGTCTCGGGAAAGAGCAGACACCCACATGCCTCAGCCCTCGGTGAGTGGTAAGGGGTGGATTTCGGCTCCCCTGCGGGGATCTGGGACCCACACGTCGATGCTGAACCCAGCTCTAACTCTTGGCTCCTTGTTAGATCAGTTTGTGCAAACACTAAATCAGTTCTCTAGTGTCTGGGCATATTGGACAGGCCAGATGAGAAGAAGAAGGGCTGGGGGAAAGATGGGGTCACCAGCTGCCATCAGATGAGCCCACTGAACTTCCCAAACCAGCCAGGCACCAAGCATCACCCTGTCCCCGAGAGCCCTCTGCTCTGCCTCATCTTTGTCTTCCTCCTGGTGGGCTCCTTGCCCTGCTCCTGCCCTCCCACCACCTACCCCTTTCCCCGGGCGCCCTTTGGCTTTCTCCAGTTCCCTGCAGTCCGCTCTGTGCTAGACTAACCTAAACAACTCTATGGGCTCTATGAATTTTTTCCCCTTACTGCTCATCCTGGTTTCCAGAACATTGCAGACTATGCAGATCATAACAGCTATATTTAAGGTTGCCTGACAGTTTCCATGATATGACCCATTGTTCAGTTGCTTACAACACTGCCAAACTTTAACCCTTTGGGCTGAATAATTTGGGAAAGCTTCAGCAAGAATAAGCTCAGTCCTTTTGAAAAGCAAAATTAGGGAGAAGCACTTGGTTTGCTCCAGTTCTTATCAAAGCTTTGCTGGGAAGCAAAATCAGAGACTTGCAAGATTACGTGGGGAGGGTGCTTTGGTCCCAGGTCTGTGTCTCCACTCTGTGTCTTTTGTGACTAATCCACCCAATTACATAAGGGCCTGAAAATCATGTTTTCTCAAGCGACTCTGAAATAGCGCTGTGCCAGGCTGTCCCCTGCGACTGCCGCGAGTGCAGCGCACAGAGCCTGTGCCCTCTCTCAGCCCAGAGGAACCACGCCGTGGGAGCGCGCGGCAGCCCCAGCCCCAGCACTGCCTTCCTGCCCTGGCTCCTGCGCCCCCGCCTCAGGGTGCCACCTTGGCCCTGGCCACCAGGGCGGATAAGAGGGACCCTGCCTCTCCTGGGCTGTTGGTGCTGGGACACTGCAACACCTGACTCGCACGTCTCCAAATTCCTCTGCTGTCAGCAAGCTGCTGAGAAGCCAGCGGGAGAAGGTTTTGCTGGTTGACCCATACTGTGGGTGACACTCTGCCTGGTGCTCTGGCTCTGGCAGTTTGGGTGCTGGAGGGAAACTAACTCTGTAGTGACGTTTTGTGCACCACGATGAGGGTAGATCTGCTGGTTTTGCTGTCTTTTTAAGAAATGAAATTGCATTTAATTACTAGATTTTTTCCCGCTTTTACATATATTGTATGCTACAGTGTCTATGTGATTGCATGTGTGATGTCACCACAGCATTGCTTTGTCTAACCACAAGATCTCACGAAACAAAGACTGTGCAATTAATAAAGATGGTTCCTATAGAAAAAACAAATAAATTGTGTCCTCATATGACTAAATTACCTCACAAAGCATACAGACAGGGAACTAAGCTAAGCTGCACAGGCAGGTTCAAGTGGCATTTTCTACATTGCACCTTCATATCATCTCCCTTCACTGTTGTACAAAATCCGTAACAATACCTGACAGCGCAGAACCCAGCAGAAAACCTAGAAGCTCTGTTGTAGGTCTGCATGAGGATGAAGAGGTCTTACTTCCCTTCCTGCCTCCAGGTTTTGACCCCTGGCTGTGCCCCAGATGATCCAGCTCCTTCAGCCACCTCTTATGAGTGACTTTGGAAAGCCCATGCAAATTATTTTGTCAGCAATCCTTCTTTGCCCAGTGTTTTGACATGCTCAGAGAACATTAATACAACCTTCATGCAAACGGTGCCAGGCACATGCTGTCCTACCACGCTATTGTTGATGGCCAGCACACGTGTGGTTCCTTGATCTCTATGGAATTTGTTACTCACAAACCCTGCACAAGCACCAAAGCCCCATCCTGGATGGGGCCTTAAAGTCATTGCCAATGCCAGTTATGCCCTGTTCATCTCACCATAGTTAAAAAATCAAAAGCACACCCTCAGACACTAAAAAAAGGACTTGGAATGAACATGGGCTGTAACTGATGGGTCCTGCACAAACTGCATGCTTATCCCATGTGCTATAGAAACTGTCTGGGTTGTTGGGGGGAGGTTATGGCTAACAGAAATAATCAGAATTCAAGAGTGGTTTGCACGCAATTCCTTAGCCAAAAAGCTGACACCACTAATTTTTCCAAATTCCATTCAAGCTTTATCCTCAGCAATGAATACACCCATGTCAAAGACAAGCAAAAGCGGAGGAAAGGCATGAAAGCTCCTGTGTCCCTCCAAATTGTCCTTTAAGTTGGTGGATAACTCTCATGCATCACCCACCCACTGGTGAAGGTGACACTTTGCTTGACCAGCATCCCGTGTGCCACGCGGGACAGCACCATGAACTTCTGTCCCCCAGGTCTCCCTTATAATTCCTTGGAGAGCAACGAACAAGCACTAGCTCTTCCTGTCCTCTTAAAAATAATATTACACAACCCACTTCTAAAGAATGATAGTCTTTCTTACAGTCATTTTGAAACTTGAATATTTTATAACGGATAAAATGATCACAGAAAATTCCAAGGACAGCCAAGGAGCTCAAAATGATCCGATCATGTTTCCAACCATGAGACCTTTGGAAAGAGCCCCAGAAAGAGGGGGAAACACATTAATTTTACGTTTTAATATTCAACAAACAGAGCAGACTCTGCAGAGCGGCAGTGTCCAGTTGAAAGTGTCGAGAAGTTTATTTTTCTTCAAACCTGCTATGGGGCTGAGTTTGGGACTCTCTGTTTAGCTTTTCAGCCTGCAGTTACATTGTGTAAACAGTTTATTTAACATCATTTTTGGCACTTCTTCAGTAAACCCACCATAATAATCCTACTGGCAGACCAAACAGATCACAGATTAGCAGACAAAGCTGCTGTAAAACACCAAATTACCCATCCCCTGCTTTCCTGTTTTTGTGAGATGTGAAGTCCTGTACTTAGCCGTGTTTACGCCTCGTTTCATGGCCACACCACCAGGTCACGGAGCGGCTCCTATTAACACCCAGCCTCAGCACCCAGCGGCATTGCAACGTGGAAGCCGGGTGGGGGAAGGATTTTTCGGCCCTTTTAGAAGCTCATAAAACGTGCTGGGGTGCTGGCTGTTGCTTAACAGGGAAGGTATGCCGGCTTGATCCAGATTGGAAAAGACTCGAGACTAATGCTAAAGTCACCTATTGCTTACATTTCATTTTAATGTGCTTGAGTTCAATAAAAGTTTATCATCTCCATTAAAATGGTGCCTATTGGAACTGATTTAATCTCGTTAGCACAGAAAACCACATGAAAGGAATCAAGTTCATGGACAAGATTGAGCACAGTTACTTTTGGAGCATAAATTACATAAAAGCAATGGATAATCAGCCAGAGCCACAGCGCCTGTCACCTGCATTACTCACGTATTTATGCCAATGCACTTTGCTGGGGAAGGTGCTGGGCAGGAGCCATATCGCAGCGGGACTGAGAGCCTGCCAAGCACAGGAGTAATCGGCTGCTTAATGTCACAGCATCAACACTCTCCTGAAGAGTCTATGAATTGTGTTACATTTGAACAAACAAATGTCATGTGTAGGGGTGCTGGTCAAATGTCTACTGGCAACAGGACAATGCAGCTGTAAATCTGGCCTTCAGTATCACCCTGCTTTCAGCACAGAGATGCTCTGCCTTTTTCAAGGGAAATGCCAGCTCCACCACCGGCCCGGCGGCCCGGCGAGTGCCCTTGGAGCAGGCGACGGGCCAGAAATCACAAAATCACAGAATGGTCAGGGTTGGAAGGGACCTCTGGAGATTATCTGGTCCACCCCCCTGCCACAACAGGGTCACCTACAGCAGTTGCACAGGATGGTGTCCAGGTGGGTTTTGAATATCTCCAGAGTGGGAGACTCCCCCACCTCTCTGGGCAGCCTGTGCCAGTGCTCTGCCACCCTCAAAGTAAAGAAGTTCCTCCTCATGTTTAGATGGAACTTGCGATGTTCAAGTTTGTACCCGTTCCCTCTTGTCCTGTCACTGGGCACCACTGGAAAAAGACTGTTCGCATCCCCCTGGCACCCTCCCTTTGAGTATTTATAAGCATTGATAAGATTCCCCCTCTGTCTTCTTTTCTCCAGACTAAAAAGCCCCAAGTCCCTCAGCCTTTCCTCTTAAGAAAGATGCTCCAGTCCCCTCATCATCTTTGTAGCCCCTTGCTGGACCCTTTCCAGCACTTCCCTGTCTTTCTTGACCCGGGGAGCCCAGAACTGGACACAGTGCTCCAGATGTGGCCTCCCCAGGGCAGAGCAGAGGGGGAGGATGAGCTCCCTCGACCTACTGGCCACACTCTTCTTGATGCTCCCCAGGATGCCATTGGCCTTCTTGGCCACCAGGGCACATTGCTGGCTCATGGTCATCCTGTTGTCCCCCAGGACTCCCAGGTCCCTTTCCACAGAGCTGCTCTCCAGGAGGTCAACCCCTAACCTGTACCAATGCATGGGATTGTTCTTCCCCAGATACAGGACCCTACACTTGCCCTTGGTGAACTTCATAAGGTTTCTCTCTGCCCAGTTCTCCAGCTTGTCCAGGTCAGAAATGCCCTGTTATTGTGTGCACAGGAGCAAGGAGGTGCAGTGGTGGGATTTCAGCTGGGCCCCTGTGTGTGAGCACCAGACCTGGCCTGATGGGGTCTCCACGGGGCGCTGCTGGCACCGGTCTCTGGGGGTGGCTGCCAGGATGCCCTTGAGCGAGGAGGGTTGGTGGCTTCTCAGGGACTCACCTCAGCTGGGCAGCAGGCATGGCACTAAGGAGGCAGAGGTTTGCTCAGGGAGATGCCCTGGGGCTGCAGCCACAGCTTGGCCTCCTGGCGATGGGGGTCAATGGAGAAGGGCACTCCTGTGACCCCGCACTCTGCTTTTACTGGCTCCATCCCCTGATGGAGCATCCTGCTTCCATGATGTTGGGAGCAGACTGGGGAGAAGAACACGGGAGGGTAGAAAAAAAGCTGGGAGAAATGTGAAACCTGCCTGTGCTGCCTCCCTCCCCTGACCTTCTCAGGACAGGCTGCTGCAGCAGTGTCCACCTCTCACAGAACCCCCAGATCAGGCATTTTGCTGCCAGCAGCCATCCCCTCCTGCATGCCCACGGCAGCCTGGCCTTGCGGACCCCTGCTCCGCAGGACGGATTCACCACGCTGCTGCCTGCAGAGCTGTGGTTTGCTGACAAGGGCTCTCTGGAGAACAGGAAATCTCTTGGTGTCTGGCCAATGTCAACATCACACACCTCTGTCTCCCAGTTCCCCCATCGCGTAGGCAGAAGGAAGCACTGGAGAGTTCAAATCCTCTCCAGCATCTTGCTCTGTCAACAGCATCTGCTCTTCCCTGCCAAGGTATCTGCAGCCCTGTCATCCCTCTGGATTCCTCACTGCTGCAGGCTGCCCAAATGCCACAATGGGCAAAAAATTACCTTTTCCTTCTGCCAATGGTCAGATAATTTTTGTCTCATTTTACTGGGAACAGGCCCAGCTTTTGACCTTTCTGGCTGAGACCCTGATTCTGAGTCTGCACTTGCTTCTGACTGACTCCAGCACCTGGGTGTAAGGCACATCTATTACCCAAAGCTCTCCGTGGCACAAGCCCCACGTCCCATAGATTCATCTCCCCACAACCTGCCTGTGCAGTCGGGTTTTGCTGCAAGAGCTAAATGCCAAGCAGGTGGGAACAGCAGTGGGCATAGGGGCAGGACCAGGGCAGATGAACACCTCTGCTGTGGAGCTTGCAAGTGACGCTGATTCCCTCCTCTGAGCAAAGACTTGCCTAAAAAATTCTTTCACAAACACATGCCCAAAAGCCCATCATGACCCGTACGCATCCTTAACACCTGGTGAATGCACACCCCTCCCCACTTCCAAATCCCCTCCCACATTGAATCAAACTGTTTGTTCTTCAACAACCTGGAAAAGAAGTGCTAATGACACGTCAGCATGAAGTACAGGCATGGGAATGAGGGAGCATCCTACAGGCTCACCAGGAACAGGGAAGATGCCATAAGTGCCACATATATGTGCATTCCAGACACGCTGAGGCCATAACCCAGCAGGTCGCTGTGAGCCACATGATCTTCTGGGGGTATGTTAAATCTTACTGAGCTCCCTAAGATGTTCTGGGTGTGCCAGGGAAGTGCCTTTGGATACCTGTGTCTTCCTCAGGCCCTACAGAACAAGCGCAGCTGGGATACGGGGTGGGATCTGCCCTGCTGTGGCCCTGCAGCAGTGCACCAAAATCATCCTCATCCTCATTGCAACCAGCATTGCTGTCTTACTGCCTCAAAGTGAAAGGGCGGGAGGAGGGTCTGGCAGCTCTCCATGTGGCAAACCCACATGTGCACACAAGGACCTCAAACTCTGCATCACCATGGAAGCATGGAGGTGACTCAGAAAAGGTGCAAGATCTGAAATCATGAATGCAGTAAATATATATACACACACATATACATATGTATGTATGCATATACATATATATGTAAATGCATCCAAGTGCACCAATGGTCCTGCCAACTGGCAAAGAAAATGATTAATCACTGTGCGAGCATCCTCCCCAGTCACCACGTACCCATTGGTGCCATATACTCGAGGTCCTGATGTACGAAAACCCTGCACCCTGGTGCAACTCACTAGTGGCTGATGTGGACCAAACACTGGACTGCAGCGGTGTGACACTGTTTGTCTGATACACCTCACAGCCATAGAGCTCTTAATGTCCCTAGAGAAGCACTGTGACACAGAGCTCACATGTGGCCCACGGATGCCATCACAGCACAAGCAGCCATGAGGAGACCTATGGTGCCATCTCAATGGATGGTTCAGCTGTGTGGTTACAAAGGCTTTGATGTGCAATGGTTGCAAATAACAGGTGTTTATTCAGGAGCTTTCATCTGAAGACATCGAAGCTTCTCGCAAGGGCCAGGTGGGCAGAGGAGACCTGTGCCCATGTCTCACTCCATTACTTAATGACAGAAACCAGCCGCAATTAATTTATATGCATGCATCACTTCTGATATGCGCAAAACATTTCAGGTCATTTGGATGTAAGGCGATTGTAGTAACCCCTTGTCCTGAGAAACATTTACAAAAAGAAGCCCTTTCTCATCAGCATCCCACGGTCAAAGGGGTCTGAAGCAGGATTTATCCATTATTAAAAATCTCACTGAATGTAGGAAAGTTCATAGAGGGTTTGAGCAACATTTTCCCTCTTTCAAGTGACTGCCTGCATACACCACTTCAGAGGGAATGAACAAGCATGAAATTCAATTATACAGGCGCCCACTTAAACACTTGAACCAGAACTGCTTCCCTTAATCTTTATGTTGAGGACAGGGTAAGATCGCGAAGCCACTCTCGGCATGACAGCACTTTATTTCATGTTCAGTCCTGGTAAGATACACAATTCACTTAACTGAAGAGCCGGGATTTTGAGCTGTGTGCTCCTAACTCTTTTTGTAAGCAACACAGACTAGCAGCGCTGCCCATCACTGTCAGACCCCCCCTTAGAAAGTCAACCGGTAATAGCAAATCGTCGTGGGCTGGCCGAGACAGAAGTCTTTGCAAGCTCCCATAAGCACCAATGCATCTAGTGATCCTGCAGACCCAGGAGCAATGGGGGGATCTGGAGAAAAAGCAGAGCTCTGAGCAGCCCATGTTCCTATGGGTGGGCACGAGGAGAGCAACACATCTGTGAGGTCTTCTGCAACATGCCTGTGTCCAGAGGAAACTTTTTTCCACCCTGTCCCACAAACAGGCATCTTGGAGCTACAGCAAACCACCCTTCACCTGATTTAAGACTTGTTGCTATCTTCTGAACTAAGATTTCATTTGTACAGCAAAAAGCAGAGCTGTTTCAGCCCAGACTTATCAGAGGCATCAGCTTACTGCCAAAGATCTGCGATGCTGTGGCACTCAAAGAAGCGACTGAGGCTTTCTGGCAGGCCCAGCAAGCATTAGGTGGACCAACATGCTGACTATTTCAACAGTATTTCTCAGTTTCTGCGAGGATGCAAGTGTAAATTGCTCTGCTGTGATAAACTGGAAATTACGAAACCCTTAAACATGGCAGATGTGTTTGAAGCTGCTCAAAATGGGTTTTCTGACGTGATTTAACAGGTCACAGCACTTACGGCAGTGAAGCACCCTCAAAACAATGTGTTATCCTTTAGGCTGCTCTGAGCAGCAATGCACAGAGCTCTAATTTGATTAAAATAATACTCTTTTCCTTTCACATCTGCCTCAGATTGCAAATCATTGGGGCAGGTCCCAAGGTCTGTGCCAGCACATGGCAGGGGAAATGACGCTGTGGCCAGGCTCCCTTTTGGCTGTACCCCTGACAGGGCAGAGGATGCCCCGCAGTCTGTGCTGCCTGGATCATATACTGATCTTGTCTGAGCCTGTGAGGTCTAACTCCACACCAGTCAGTGGCAGTAAACCACATTAAAATGGGTATAAGATTAGAGTTGAATCCACTTTGTTACAGTGTTTACAAACCAGAGAAGTCTTACTGTGGAAGTCTTCTGCCCTCTATAAAACCCACAAAGTCTCTTTGATGCTGAGTTTCATCCATTTCCTGCTGAAAGCACTCCTTGAACATCACCTGGGAGCTTCGCACAAAGTAATTCAGCCCTGACTCCTTGAGTGCATCAATAAAGCAGATGTGCTGTATCCCTCCTAACTACCATGAGCACCTACCATTATCAGGTGGGAGACCCCAGGACCACAGTGTCTTAGAGAAGTGATCTGGCTGTCTTTCATGGAACAGTATCCTCATGGAGATTCAGCAAATCCTGGAGCTCTTTTAAGCTGCAGTCTTGTGAGCAGGTTGTAGTCAAAGCCTTCAGAGGAGGGAGCAAAACTGGGGATTGGAGATGGATGCTGAAGTGGAGAAAGGCTCTCAAATAAGGAGCACTTCTCCAGTGTTGCTGTGCTGAGGTGCTTCTTAGAATCATAGAATGGTTTGGGTTGGAAGGGACCTTCAAGATCATCCAGTCCCACCCCCCGCCATGGATAGGGACACCTCCCACCAGCCCAGGTTGCTCAGAGTCCCGTCCAACCTGGCCTTGAACACCTCCAGGGATGGGGCAGCCACAGCTTCTCTGGGCAACATGGGCCAGGGGCTCACCACCCTCACAGGGAAGAATTTCTTCCTAATATCTAGTCTAAATCTACCTTCTTCCAGTTTAAAACCATTCCCCCTCATCCCATTGCTCCATCAAGAGTACCTCCCCATCTTTTCTGTTGGCCCCTTCAGATACTAGAAGGATGCTATAAGATCTCCCCAGAGCCTTCTCTTTTCCAGGCTAAACAACACCAACTCTCACAGCCTGTCCTCGCAGGAGAGGTGCTTCAGCACTTCTGAACATCTTCATAGCCTCCTCTGGACCTGCTTAAGCAGTTCCATGTCTTTCTTATACTGGAGCCTCCAGAGCTGAATGCAGTACTCCAGGTGGGTCTCACGAGAGCAGAGTACAGGGGGAGAATGCCCTCCCTCGACCTGCTGGCCCTGCTTCTTTTGATGCAGCCCAGGATGACACTGGCTTTTCAACTGCAAGCACACATTGCCAGCTCATATTGTTTTTCATCCACCAATACCCCCAAGTCCTGCTCTGCAGGGCTGCTCTCAATTCACCCATCGCCCAGCCTATATCCGTGTTCAGAATTGCCCCAACCCACACGCAGGACTTTTCACTTGGCCTTGTGGAACTTCATGGGGTTCACATGGGCTCATGTCTCTAGCCTGTCAAGGTCCCTCTGGATGGCAGCCCTTCCCTCTAGAGATCAACCACACCACTCAGCTTGGTGTCATCCGTAAACTTGCTGAGAGCGCACTCAATCCCACTCAATCCGAGAATTCTTCCTGAAGTCTGCCCCAGCCCATGCTCATTGCACACCACAAGCAGCTCAGCTGGCTCACCAGCCTGTCCCTGGGGTCAGGCTTGCTTTCTATTCAGCAGTGCTGTAATGATTATTTACTCCTTTAAAAGATGGGAAAACCCGTGTTTGCCGGGGTGCTGGCTGCGGATGGCCAGCCCTGTGGCCATGCAGGCTAGTTGAGACCCGCACATCTGGCTAAGCCCATGAGAAGATCAAGATACTGTCAAATCTGGTTTCTGCAGGGGAGAATTACAGCAGAAACACAGTTTCCTGCACAGAACTGACTGTTCCTGTGAGCAGACAGTACGACTGACCTTACACCGAGCCCAGCAGACCCTCAGTGAAGGTCCAGCATGTGTAAAAGAAATATCTCCTAGGCAGATTTTTTTTAAGATGTTTTCCCAACTGGAGAGCATAAAGTATTCAAGCCAGAGTTGCAGAGACAGAAGAATTCAGTCGCTCCGGCTTTCTGAACATGGCTTTGAAACATCAGAATTTTTTAGAAAGGGCAATAAATGTGTTTCCTCTGTTTGCATTAAACACTGTGCAGATTCCTGTCATGAGGAATGAAAACAGGAGTTGGGTCAGCAAATGATAATGAGCCTCCATATGCCTTTCAGGGGGTCAATGCCAGATCACAGAGCCCGGGCCCGCGCCAGGAATCCGAGGGAGGTTTCCTGGAGCGGCTTGGAGCACGAACAACCTCGACACGCCGGTCCCAGTGCCCCGAAGGAGTCCCAAACCAGGGAGTTGCTGCTCATTTGCAAATGCCTGCAGCTCCGATGGGCAACGGAGAGAACTGCCACACAGCACTGTTCCCCAGGGCTGGGCAGATATTTTGTCCCTTACTGGAGAGCAGTATTTTTGCCAAAGCAGAAATTTTATTAAAAAAAAAAAACAAAACCCAAACCAAACACCTCATGTTTCTCCCCTTGAACTTTTGGGAGGATTGTCATGGAAGAAAACCAGGAGAACCCTTCCGAAGTAAACATTTCTCAGTTATTAAAAGCAAATAAATAAACAACCCCTGTCATATTTCCACGTAAACAGGAACACTTTATTAAAAAGATGAAAATGCTATGTTTTTGTGAAAGAAAAAATTAATTGCATACTACCTCCCTGTAGTCCCGGAGGCTTTTGGCCTTGACTGGATGTGCCTCCAGCCTCCATGCTACAGTGCTGGAAAATGTATGCCACCATGTCCTCCGGACAGGCGCAGGGCTCAGGGGTGGCCAGCAGCAATCTACCTGGGCACAGGTTTCATGGAGACCGGGCACCCTCTTTGTACAAGCAGTGTGACACCTGCCTGGTGTGCCACGGGAGCATGGTGACCTGGTTCCCTACCTCCTGCCCACTGCACCCTGAGCATTGGTTTTTGAAGAAGGAGAAACACCGTCGCAGGAGACACTTCCCCCAGCTATGAGATGGCACATCACTCTTCATCAGGCACTGCTCGGCTCTGGCAGCAGAGCCTGGTCATTTCTGGGTGACTGGAGATGCTGTTCTTCTGCCCCAAGCTTTTTGAGATGTAGATGGTCCTTATCCAATGTCATGGATGTTGGAATGGGGATAGGAACCATTATGGTGGGAGACCTAACCTCTGCTCCCGGGGAAGAGAATGACTCTTTCCTTTGCTGGGAGGAAGTGTCCCAGGGAGGACACCCTCCATCCTTCTCTCCTCCAGCTGAGGATCTCACTGCCCTGGCACAGGGCCCAGCTGTGGAGGGGGACAGTGCAGACTGGTGGCACTGGGGACACAAAAGCCTTTTCCACAGCTGTGAGCTGCAGGGCTACTAAGCAAGGCGGACTCAGCAATATTCATACCTTGCAGGAGAATTGGTGTTCCCAACAGTGAAGAAAGATAGCAACATGCACAGAAGTGATTTTTCCAGTTTCCTCTCACCCAGACTATTCAACCCCTAAATTGTCCAAGCACTTTCAACATGGGTTGAGCCACTTGGGTGACCTGAGAACACTGACCTGTTCCACCACCCTTTGCTTACCCCTGGAGAGGAACACGAGATCATTGCTTGCTTGTCCTGCAGAGAAATTCCAGCCAGGCTTGTTGCTCATTTTGGTGTTTAACATTCCCGTAGATTATCCAGCACTGCCTGAGAAAAATGTGCTTGGAAGCAGTGGAGTATTGTGTCTGGGGGGAGCAGTGGCTGCCCCCAGGGAGCTCTCCTTCTGCAGACCTTTCCTGCCAAGTCTCAGTTCTGACTATATCTTTCCTGCCAGCTCCCAAAGCCCTGAAGGCCCCATCTCTGCAGGAGGCTGAGATGGGCATGTCCCCAACCTCCTGGTCCTCTCAGTGCTTCGGACCAGGGGACCATCTCAATCCCACAGTCCCTGCTGCAGGGGCATGGAAAGGCTGGCTCTGTCACCTTGACCTGTCAGCCTGGGGATTTGGAGGGTGTTATTTGGGAGTTGGCTGCATTTTGGCCGCAAATTTTTGTCGTCTTAAAGCTGTGATTCAGAAGCCAGATAACCATCGATGCTTGCCAAAGCTCTGGGCTCTGCTCCAGCCTGCAGGCACTGGCCCAGGTTGAGGAGGACATACAAGTCAGCCTCTCCTGGTACAACCAAGGGTCTGATCCTGCTGATATAATCAAATGTGGTGCTTGTGGGGGTGACTTGTTCCATGGTAGGGAGCAGACTCAATCAGCAATGGCCCCCCATCAGCCAACACTGCTGCTCTGGACCTCCACCACCACATTCACCACTCCAGCGAGACTCAACAGCCTTGGCTCCTGCAATATGTCTTGAAATTTGGCATGATATTGGCACTTGTCTCTTCCCCTGCAGTACCTCCTTATTATTAGAGCCATGATGTGCTCGGTGTGTTTCCCTCTACTTGTGGAGGAAGATGGAAAAAGCTACTGTGCTGATTTCTTATTTCCACCCTGGAATTCAGAAGTATTAAAAAAAAAACCCATGGAAAAACGCAAACTCTGTGATTAACACAGACAGGTAATGACGATCAGTTCTCTGCTGTAAACCTTTCATGGCTTAGAGTTTGCCAAACCCCAGATTTGACTGCCAGGACGTCTGCTTCCACTCGAAGATTTTGCAAGCACTCAGCTTAAACAGGTCAGCGAATCCTCAGAACAGGCTTTGGGAAAAATATTTTGCTTTATCCATGATGAAAAGCTCCTCAAAGCCACCATTCAGAAGTTCAAACCACTTCAGTTTTGAGCAAGGGCTCACAACCAGTTATCTTTGGGAAAATTCAGCTATATTTGATCAAATTATGTCTTCAAAAGTCTGAGTTTACACATCACATCCCACGGAAAAATAACGTATGTTCAAGTAATCCCTCATTATATCAGAATGCAGGCAAATGAAATTGCCCAGGCAATCAGAAAAGTTTGGGAATTTATTCACAAAATTTGAGTAAAACATTTTGGCATTGGAAAATGCAAATCTGTCAAAAATTAAACCTGTAAGAGCATACTGACTTTTTTTGTTTTGCTTGTTAAAAAATGAGAAAGGTATAAATTTGAATATGTCGAAAGAACTCCCGTATATACATTTGTGCAAAACCTTTCCAGGTTTTCCTCTCACAATGACACATTGTTTAAAGTTTCAGATTGCTGCATTTTGGGGGTTTTTAAAATGAAGAAAAAAAAAGACCAAAACTCATGTGAAACATTTCAAATTTTCTGAAATATAAAGTTTTTTTCTGTTCTGACCAAAGCATGTTTTTAAAGTGCCCATCTGTGAGCAAAACAAAAAAAAAAGATATATTGACTCTTTATTTGGAACACAACAGAATTTTTTATATGCCAGAAGGGGTCACTTGCTGGAGAGTCACCTTCCTAGCTCATCACTTAGCCAGAAGACCTGGATGGTGCTTTTCAGTGCTCAGCTCTGTGATGGGTGAGTGTTGTGGCACCTGAATCGCATCCTTCATCCCACAGCCTCTCTGCTCACCTGCCACTGTTCCCACACACGGTCTTGTTTTAATAAGGTTGTGAGCACAGGACAGGCACTGTGCATGTTCCTGCCTTGCTCCTAACCAAAAAGACAAGGTCCTTTAGGGATGGCCTGCTCCTGCTGCTTTGCACGTGATTAACAGTGCAGATATCCTGAGCTGTGGTCCCAGGGCTCACCATGGGGCAGTGATTGGGACACCACACCCTGCACCTACCAGGTCTGGTGAAATCGCGGACCCGCTGGCAGCCATGAAACGGGGCTGTCTGGAGCCTGGATAGCTCTCCTTGGAGAAACAGGAACAGTGGGGAGGGCGAGAGGGAAACCCGACCAAAGGGCCAAGGGCAAGTAGGATGCGCTGAGGTTTGGGAGCACAGAGTCCCAGGAGACGTGGCTCTGTCTCGCTCACAGATTTACTGTTCTTTGGGATAGTGGTGGGACATGTCTCAACCTTGCCCTTACAGATAGGTCCTTACTGCACAAGGGAGGGCTGCACTGGAGCCCCCATCCACCGGAACAAGCGCAGATACCAGGTGAGCGCACACCCACCAGGGCAGGACAGGGCTGGGGGAGTGTGCCCAAGCGAGCTCACACTCACCAACAGTGCGCAGGGCTGGGTGAGCGCGCCAAAGGGAGCGGGTGTTTCGGGGTGGCACAGTGTGAAGCTCTGGGAAGGTTTGTCTGAATGGGCTCCACAGGATGGTTTGGCATGGGTGAAGCAGATGGTCTTGGGGCCCAGCAGCCCCCAGCAGCTCTGTACACAGGGAGAAGCCCCCCTTGGTCACTGCTAGTCTAAATGATGCAGAGCCCCGTTGCAGCAGGGGGGCTCTCCTGGTGGAACCTTTGGCCACAGACAGCCTGGAGCCCGTTCTTGGGTTGCATCCACCATTGCTCAGATCTCTGCGCTGTTGTCAGCAGGGACAAGGGGAGAGCTTGCAGGCTGGAGGAGCTGGCTGCCTTCCTCCACTCTGTGCCAACTGTAATGCTAGTTCAGGAATTTCCAAACAAACCCACATCTCCCCAACAAACCCAGAGGCCATGAGTGTCCCCTGGCCTGCTCACAGTGTCACTGCTGCCCCACGGACTCTCACATTGAACAAAGGCAAGGGGAACACTTGGCGTTTTCTTATTTCAAATCCCCAGTGATGCAGTGCTCTCTTCCACTCTCTTCTCCTTTCTGGCTGGCTCGGGGCAGGCCAGCAGCCCAAGACATCATATGGACATCACCATGCCCCTGCATGCTCAGGCACCAGGCCTGAGAAACATATGTGCAGAGGGTAGGGGCATGCAAGGAAGGGGACCACAGGATGGCCTTAGTGCTTGGCACCAGGAGCTGCATGCTCTACACTGCGCAGGTACAACAGCCAGGGACCTGTCTGTGCTCAGCACCTGACTGGGCGTGCTCAGCACTCTGCAGGATGGGCCCAGATTCCCATTAATGTCCACACATGCCCCCATGCCCATTCACGTTAACCTCAACCAACCTCTCCAGGCAGCCTCTGCTGCCCTGGAATCCTCTTTACATGACCAGCCCCAAGGAAAGCAATGGCTGGCTGCAAAGACACCACAGTTCACCTGTCTTCCTGAAGGTGGTAGAATATGTGACACTGCTCCCCTCTACCACAGTCTCCATGCACCACTGTCGGGCAGACGCCCTGCAGCAAATGCCACTGATAGCCCAGGGCAGGCAGCCCGGACTCCTTCCTGGGCCAGGCAGGAGAAGCAGGAATGAGGGCATGTGATGACTGGCTGCAAAAAGCTGGGCTTGTTTACCCCAGCCATGTTTTTAGGTCTCCATCCAGGTAGAAGGCAGTTGCCTTTGCTCATGCCAGCCCAGCACGCTGACCGGACCACACTGGACCAGTACTGAAGGCTAACACAGGTATCAAACAGGGTGTGTGTCTGGCATGCATGACCTAGAGCAGAGCAGAGACTTGAGAAGAGTTTCATTGTTTGGTTTCCACCAAGCTTTCAGTTCTGCTTAAGCCAGCTTTTACATTAAACACACGTGAGGTGATAACTGCCAGCAGCTGTTCGTACTTGCCAGGATAATTCCCCAGTGTGCTGTTCACCTCTCTTGTAGCATCCCTGCTGGTGTTGCTTCTCTCCCAAAGCTCTTCTGAGCTCTCCCTCCTCCTTATCAGTCAGCAGTGACATGTTTCATCCACTCTTTTCAGCTGATCATGGTGTCTCCCTGCTGTGCTTTTGACATACCTTCCTGCTCCATCCCACGCAACCCATCGCCTTTGTGATCACTTCACTCAGTGCCCCAAAGCCACTTCGTTATCTTGTCTGGATCTTTCCATCAGCCACTACTCCACATCATGCCTCTGCTGGCAAGAGCAACATTTTGATTCATCTTCTGCACCACATCCACCATGGCAAGTTCCCAACCGAACCTCCAATGCAAACAGCAATAGCCACAGCACATCTCTGGGTCACAATGGCTCCATCCATACTACTAAAGTGAAAAAAGCCAGGGCCTGTTCCCCAGCCCCACGACCAAATGGCAGGGTCTAAAATCTCTAGGAATGTTGACTAAACTCTCTTCACCCCAGAAGAGGCTGTCTGCCTTCAAAGTGAGAAGGGTGGCTGGGCTGAGCCAGGCACCACACCGCAGCCGGGTAGAGGCAGGGGAATGGCTGGTGAGCCCTGGCCAAACTGTGCCCAGGGGTGCTGCCTGCCCAAGGCCATGCCCTGGTCCCTTTGCTCACCTGGACACAGCCAACAGGTCTCAGACACACTGCTATGAATGTACAGAAACTGTATAGTGAAAAAAAAAGATCTCCATGTGCTGTTATTGCCTTTCATCCCACCTGTAGGAAGTGCTTGTCTCACTCCCAAAGGGCTCGGACATTAACAGCAGCAGCAACAATATGGCCAAAGCTGGGGGGGGGCACACAGTCCCCCCAGATCCCTACAGCCAAGCTGGCCTTCCCCTCATCTGAAGCCCTTGCCAAGCCAGCTCCTATTTTGGAGGCTGCAGAGAAATTCCTCTCCTCAGCCACTTTGCTGCACCAGTCTGGGATACTCCAGAGACATGACAGCAGCAGCTCCGCAGAGCTCCGAGCCTGAACCTTCAGCAAACAGTCCTGTCCACAAGCTTAGCAGCAAACCCTGGCTGCTTTGCTCCCATCCTGGTCCAAATTCTCACAGCGTGGGTGGGTGGGAAGCTCCCTGAATTGCTTCCCCACTTGCTGAAATGGGCTGAAATTCAGAGCTGATCACATTTTCCCCTGTGCCTGTCAAAGCCCAAACGGGAAGCCCAGTAACCAACATATAAAGCTACTACTGATAGCAGCACACTTGTTCCAGACAAAAGATCAGGAGACGTATGTCATAAAAAGGCAGAGATGTCTTCCAGATGTTTTTATGTGTTGGGTCTGCACAGATGTTTTCGATGTCTGCCCATAAATGTAAGAAATGTAAAACATTTGTGTCCCACAGATGTAGAGATTAAATTATGCAAGAGATGTGATAAATCTCTGGGTAATGCGAGAAGACCATGAACTATTCACATTCATTGTTTTTAGTAAAATCGGCCCCATTTTCCAGAATGCGGCTGTGAAGGAGACTTTTATTGTTATTAAATGTGACTAAACATTACGTAGGATGTTGAAAAGCAGCACACATGGAACTGTATGAAACCATATATTGCAAACAGTCTTGCAAGACCTTCAGCGTGGAGCAGCCGGCTGAGCGGCGAGGTGAACGCTGGTGCACCTCGGAGGGGTGACAGTGGGACACGGGAGTGACGGTGTCAGAGCAGCCTCTGGCCAGGCCGAGGGCAGGACAGGCAGCCCACAGCTGCCCATCACTGCTCTAGGTGCAGGCAGATGGAGCCTCTCCTGCCCCCACGGCCACCCATGCTCTCTGCAAGCCAGGCGCAGGCTTAAGCAGGCATCCGTGGGTCCGGAGGATGCAGAGCTGTGTGCCTTCCTCCGAGCGCGTGTCCATATGTACAAGAGAGCTCAGACAGGCAGCAGGGTGGGGGAAGGAATGTGAATGTGAATGTGTTTGCAGGCAGGTTTTGGAGGGCAGGGAGAGATAGCACACCTCAGTATGGCAGAGCTTGAAACAACCTATGGTGCCTGGCACTGCCAGGGCAGAAACTAGTACAAAGATGCAGTTGTTGGTACTTTCCTGTGATATTAAGTGCCAGCCTACCACTTTATACTAAACACCCGTCTGATCCTTGTGCTTCCTGAAGGAATTTCAGGTGCTGAGGGCATTTCATAGAATCACAGAGTCATAGAATGGTTTGGGTTGGAAGGGACCTTAAAGATCATCCAGTTCCAACCCCCCTGCTGTGGGCAGGGACACCTCCCACCAGCCCAGGTTGCTCAGAGTCCCGTCCAACCTGGCCTTGAACACCTCCAGGGATGGGGCACCCACAGCTTCTCTGGGCAACCTGGGCCAGTGCCTCACCACCCTCAGAGGAAAGAATATCCTCCTAATATCTAGTCTAAATCTCCCCTCTTTCAGTTTAAAACCATTCCCCCTTGTCCCATCACTCCACTCCCCAATCAAGAGTCCCTCCCCAGCTTTCCTGTAGGTCTTTTAGGTTCTGCAAGGGTCTACAAGGTCTCCCCGGAGCCTTCTCTTCTCCAGGCTGAACAATCCCAACTCTCCCAGCCTGTTCTCCCAGGAGAGGTGCTCCAGCCCTCTGATCATCTTCGTGGCCTTCTCTGGACCTGCTCCAACAGGTTCATGTCCTTCTTATTTCCAAACCAAGCTCAGTCCCAGAGCAGATTTTGCAGCAAGTCCCACGTGTGGGTGAAGCCAGGGGCTGAAAGGGACGGCTACAAAATCCTGTGGCACCTCTCTGCTCCCAAACACACACGCATCCCTTCACACTGACCGCCCGGCCCGCGCTCCGGCCAGGCTTCACTGCACGCCCACCGCGCCACTGCCAGGAACAAGTGACACGTCCCCGAGGCGCGAGGCCCCATGCCCCGCAGGCTGTTGTGCTTGTGCATCCCAGATCTCCCCCCGTTACATCAGAGAAAAGTATGAGTTTTGTGTCTATCTTTGTCAGGCATGTTGAGGGGAAACTGTGCCCAGATTTTACAGCTTCCACGATATGCCTTTCGCCCGGGGAATTTATTGCTATGCTCCCTGCATGGCAACCACAAGGGAAAGAAAGGTCCCTATTTTGGGGCTTGAAATTGAGCCCAGCTCGGTCTCAGCCTGCCCTGCACTGACCCCGCGGCCTGTGCCTGCCGAGGGAGCGCGGCGTAGGCCCCCCGTGTGCCCCAGGTTGGGCTCCGCATGCACCCAGGGAGGCAGACAGCCCTCGCCGGCCCTGCCGCCTCGCCCTGCTCCACACTCCATGGCTGCCGGGGCGGCCTGCAGCCGCGCGTCGCAGGCTGGCAGCGTACTCTCACACCAGAGGACGCCAGCTGCCGCCCAGCCGAACAGGGATCTCGACTCCGCTTTGTACCGCTCTTCTGCTCTGTGTGGGAAGTACCAGTGGTCCCCAAGACATCATGGTACCAGGCAGGAGTGAGAAGCACTTAGAGCAGATCTCCAGGCTAGATAGATAATTCCTTCCAGCTCTTTTGTCTCATGAATTGAGCACGGGCTAGCTCAGCTACTTGATTAACATCCACACCCCTTTTAATTTTGCGGGTGCGGAGGAGAGCAGAGCAAGTGTTCCCAAACCCTCACCCCACCCCTGGGCCTGCCGGGGAGTGTCGAAGGCTCTGACTCTCCTGTCGCTAGGAAGACCTCAGTGTTTCCCCATGGCAGTGTACTAAATCCTTGCTTGCATCAAAGAGACATGGCATTTTCTTGGGAATCCTCTCTGCTAAGAATATCCTCTATTTACATATTCGCCAATGTGGGGGCGGATGGGAAGCAGGGCAGTGAACTGAATGTACTTGGAAGATGTCTGTGTTCGTTACTATAGAGCTGCATGCCTGGCTGTGTCTCCGTTTGCAATAATCACGTGTGATTACGGCATTAATGACAGCCTCAGGGGCCGGTTCTGCCCTGCCACCCGCCACCCAACGGTGCCTCCTGCTGCCTTCCAGCCTGTCGGGAGAGCACGAACATGGTGGGCATCATGTCCGTGTTTGTGTGTGCTCATGTGTGCGTATGAGGGTCTCTGTGGTTTCCCTGGTCTTTTGTAACCACTGACACACACACTCGTGTCCAAGCAATGCCAGCACTAGTGCCATTTGTAGAAGCACTGCCATTTGGCACGGCACCAGGAGGTGCCATTTTTCCCAGCAGAAGGCAGCAACCTGCCCTCCCACCCCCCACCACCAGGGAGCTGGTGTCATCTTGGGTACCTTCTCCTCCTTGGTGTAGTTGGCAGTGTTAGGTTTACGGTTGGACGCAATGATCTTAAAGGTCTTTTCCAACCCAAATGATTCCATGATTCTATGATTCCTCTCTGCAAAGCCTGGGCTCTGAGCCAGTCAGTGGCAACCTGAGCAACCTGATGGCAAGGGGGTGGTAGGTCAAGGTGCACTTCTGCAGAGAGTGATTAATCTCATCTGAAGGCTATGGCAGGTAAAACAGACCAGTCTGGGGATTAATTCCTCTTTCTACATCAACCTCAGAGGAAAGGTCCTGAGACCAGCTCCTAATTTCCGCTTATGAGCTACCCAGCAAATCACTGGTTCTGTGTTTTGGCCTCACATATCTGTTGCTAGGGAAAGGGGATGGCTCCTGTACACCTAACGGAGAACAGGCTGGTAATTAAAGCCCTGAGTAGATCCTGTTCGCTCAGAACAAAAGGTCAGGCAAAACCTTGGCAAGATGAGGTTTTCCAGCTCCTCTGCAGAGGGCTGGGCATGGGCATGTCTACACCCAGACAAATGAATCAAGCACTGGAGAGGCTCATTTCTCTCTGATGGGGAAGGCTATCTTTGGGATGTTTCAAGACCAAAGCTGAAGGAAAAGATAGAAATTAATTCCCCTCAGGCTGAGAGTCAGGAAGGCAAGGACAGCTTTGAATAGGAGAGAACACAACGGCTATACTGTGTCAGCCCTATATGCCCCTGTGCTGGTATGCCCTCTCCACTGGTGGCCAGCTATGTATGCCAAAGGAGTACATAAGACAGCAAGGATCTCTGCTACAATACTGCTCTGTGGAATTCCCAGCCTTTGGATCTGGCAAGCAAGAGGTTATCACTGGACCTTCATGTTTAATAGTTTCAGTGATTTTTCTTCCTGAATGTAATTGCTTTTTGAAGCTGGTTATACTTTTGGCCTTACACTGTCCCATGGTAATGAGTTTCATGATGAATTATGAGTTGTGTGAAAAAGTACTTCCTTTTGTTTGTTTTAAATCTGCTACCTGACAATTTCATGGAGTGCCTCCTAGTTCCTGAACAGAAAGAAACAGTGACTGATTGTCCCATAGCCACCCTCAACAGACTGCTCCAGACTGCTGTACACTGCCCCTGTCACCCTGTTCAGATGCCTCCTGTTGAGACGAAAAAGTCCTTGTCTATTTAATGGTTCCTATGGACACCATGAAATGCCTGTGGTCATGGTGGTTGCCCTTTTCTGGTTTTCTGAACTCTCCTGAGAAGGAAGGAGGAGGAGACAGGAATGGATACGCCAGCCAGCCTGGGGCGTGGGGATGCTGTGGGCTTACCACGGCAGAAATGCAGTTTCTGTTTTGTTCCCAGTTCCTCCCATAGTCATTCCCAAAATCTGATTCCCTTTCTTGCCCCCTGCTGAGCCAATGTTTTCCGTGACCTAGCCCAAGAACCCCAGATTTCTTTCCCCAGCAGTAATTGCTAATTCAGAGCCCAGTGCTCAGTTAGCAGGGAGTCCAACCACTACATTTTTTTCATTCTGTTCCAGTTTTGGCTTCGGATGTGAGTATTCCAGTGCAAAAATGGCCTGGGGTCACACGAGGTGCCCACAGCAGAGGGCTTCAGCCAAGGATGGGCACGAGCCCCTGCCACTTGTTCCCCTCTCCTTGGCACCTCTCCCATCCCAGCACAGCTTTTCTTGTGTCCCTGGTCTGCATGCTGCTGAGGAGCCACCGTGCTGTGCTCTGCCATGCCTGATTGGGAAGAGGAGCTAAGGGTGTCACAGACATGCAGTGAGATACACCAGAGGACTGTGGTCGGCAATGGGGGGTGATGGGCACCCACAGGATTTGCTAGCAACAGCATTCACATCCTCCACTATGGGAAAAGAGGAATCACACAGTGCCTGGCTGTCCCACGCTGGCCAAGCAACAGTGTAAGAGGTCACCAAAGCAAGCGCAGAAAGCTCCCATGCTAGGTAGAGCCAATGGTGGTGTCACAGCTTGCCTTGCAGTGGTGGCATTAAGGTGGGGAGATGCAGAGCAGGGGAAGGGTGGGAGCTCACACACCCTGAGGATACAAGTGACTGTGCTGAACGGGACCTCGCTGTGGGACATTGGGTTTCAGGCCAGCCATCTTCCCAAATGCTTCATTAGGTTCAGCTCAGGTTCACGCTCAAGAGTACTTCCAGGTTTAACATTTCAGTCTGAGAAATAATCATTGATTCTTGCTGTTTCCTTGGTTATGGGATGGGGGTTTGTGTAAAGGATGGGCACAGTGTAGGACGCTTCCTTTTCCCTCCTGCCAAGCATCAGTTTAGCTATTTAGCTCTTGAACTGCAACGTTAACTTTCTTCTCTCTTTTCCTACACAGATCTGAGTCAGGGCCACTTTCTGATGAGCTTCCTACTATTTATGCTTTGAGAAATGTTTTATTATTGGCTTTTATGCTTTTAGCAAGTTTTTCCTAAAAATATTTTTGGCCTGTCCTTATTATGGGTGTTACATCTAGCAGACATATTTTGTACCCCATTCTATCTTCCTTCTTTGGAAATTATTTCAATTTTGATGAATCTCTCTTTCTTCTTATAACTTCTTTCACTACTAAAGCACGGCAGGATTTTTTTTTTTCTGGGTATTTTAGCACATTCTAGATTGGTTGTATATATTTATTCCGAGCCTCTAATACTTTGTCTTTAAACAGTTTTTATGCCTTCTGTAAATATTTTACCCATTTAGCTTTTCTTTTGAATTCCTTTTTAACTACTTTTTGTATTTTTATCTTGTTCCCATTCTTAAAATTAAACTTTGGGATAGATTTCTTTGTTTCTTTTCATTTTCTTTCCTGTTTCAGTCCTAGAAGGATTTGGCTCTTTGGGAGAAGTTGTCTTTGGTCGTGGGCCCAGCAAGGTCCAACAGACGGTGACTGCAGAAGTCATAGAGAGACTCTGCGGTCCAGCAGACCCACCACCATCGGAGATGGAGCCTGAACCTCCCTGCAAAACTTCTCTGACAAGACCTCAGAGAACATGTGGGAGAGGAAAGGAAACTTATCCATCTCAGAAACTCTCTATGTTGTGTGCTAAGTAAGGAGTAACATGCTCCAGATTTTTGTGCACCTGCATCTGTGTACCTATGTACCAGGCTAAGTAAATGCTAAAATGACTAACCCCATCACCAGCACCCAGGGAAACACTGCGCATGCTTACTGGGGAAGCCTTCCTGGCAGACACCTACCCGGCTTACAAAGCTGCGAGGTGATATTCAGTCAGGCAGGACGCCAGATAACAGAGCCGTACCTAAGAGTTTCAGAGTCTGAAGCCTGGTTTCCAGAGTCTCAGGAAAGATGAGAGGTGCCCAGCACGCAGTTTGCTGGAGGTCCAGCCTGAGCGGAGCCCCAACAGCATCTCGCCCATCAGGAGCCATGGCCATGCAACCTGGGAAGAGCACATGTGTAGCCACGAGGTCCCCAGGGACCGCTGGCAGCCCGAGAGGCAGCCTCCCAGCTCATTCCCAGAGTTTGATACAGCAAACCTTAGAATAGACACCGTGGAGGATCCCAGAGAGACGAAACAGGCTTATCCGCCCCCTCAGTCATCTCTGCTTAGTTCAGCTCTGAGAAACATCGGGCTGCCGGATCACAGAGTTGGCTCCGTGGGAACAAGGAGCAGCAGCCTGGTGAGGGGTAAACCAGGCACAGGACAGTTATTATCACTTGCAGTGATTGTAGATAAGCCCAGCCGTTGCCAGGTGCCCATCTGTGCACACGCCTGGCAAGGCTCGGTATGGCTGGAGAGACTCCTAGAGTGGTGGCTGCTTTTGCTGAATAAGATAAATAGTAAATAAAAGTTCATGGGGTGTTCTCTGTCCCTAAGGACAACTGTGGTGACACGATTTGTATCTACTCACCTAAACTCTCTTTTCCACAAAACATGGGGGCTCTTCTCTCCTGCCTGTTGGGAAGTGTCCCACACCTGTGCTTGCCTCGAGCCTTGCCAGGAGAGCCCTGGCTGCCTGTGCCAGAGCCATGCTGGGGCATGGACATGGACACACGATGGACGGTTGCAGCTCATCACCTGGGCTGTTATCTGACCAGCAGACAGACAGAGCCAAGGCAATCCTAGCAGGGACAGGGAGCCCTGTTCCTCAAGCCCAGCCAGACCTTGCACACGCCAGGACCCACGCAGCAAGGCTCAGCTCGGGCACGTGCTGAGCCAGAGGAGGTGGATTGCTGCTCACCATGCAGAGCACAGACTGATCAAAGCCAGGATGTCCTGCTCTTATCTTTGCTAGAAGCAATATCGCCAAGCTGGCAGCTCCAATGAGCTTTAACCACAAGAAGAGAAAACTTCAGGGCTTTCCATCTCTGAATTACAGACACAAGTTTTTGGAAGAGGGCCTGGATCTAGTCCCCTTGGCATACAGACTGGAAAGTCTCAGCTACAAGTGCTTAATCTCCCTGGCATGTCCCATCTGCAGAGGTGTGTTTCCTACTCAGGTATCACTATTGCACGCGACTCTCCTCCGCGGTGCCACATACCTTCTCCTGCCCAGCGCTGAGGCTGGGCTGCTGTCACCTAACAGGCCTGGGACACTGTTCTGCTGCTCTGCACGGGGCAGAGTCTGTGTCCTCCATGGGAGGGGACACCACAGCTTCCATCCTCTCCCTGCTGGTACAACCTCCGCTGTAGTGTGACAGCTACTGCCACGAGAGCAAAGAACCCAGCTCAGTCATGCCATCGGATGTGGATAGTGTGTGCAAACAGCAATCCTGCAAATGTTTCCATTTTCTTGACATTTCATGGTTTTGGAAGAATTTTTGCCCTTCTTTTTTCTGGTTGGGCAGTTGTATTTGGGTTTTGTTTGCAGCTTTTCCTCATGACTCTTAGGGGGATAATGTTGATGGTTTAGTGTTGGAGAACAGGGTGCCATGGGAGTTTCAAAACACATCTGGTTAGAAACTATTTCACCCTTGTCAATAATAATAATAACAGTAATAGTAATAACAACAACAAGAAGCAATATGAAAGCCTAGCAATCATATCTCAGTATGAAATACTAGCAAGCACATCTCAGCCTGTTTTCTGCTCTGATGCATATTTGCCATTAGTTCTTGTATGCAGAAGGCAAAGCACACTGTTTATGGTTTTACTGTAGCATCCAAGTACTTTATATGCTTATTTTTCATAACAAAATTACTTTGTCCATAAATCAGGCTAAACTCAGAGGCAGCTTTGACCCATTACCTCAACCTTTTGCTGTAGATCAGCTGTTCATAAACTGAGTGCCCAGATTTGATGTCCAGGGTTGCATTAGGAATAAAATATTTGGGAAACACAATTTGCATCACAGCTCTTTAAGTAAGTATTTGGCTTCCTGGAAATGATGACTCATGGTTTGGATGTGCAGAAATGTACCAATAACATAACCTTTCGATCCTCTAATGCCAGACAGATCCGTATAAACCCGGGCTTCGTGCTGCCCAGATGAATGGTACAGCAAGCCGTATATATAGTATCACTTTAGACTCGGTCTTTTTGCAATGTGTGGGAAAGATAAAAAAAGGGGCAGAACATGACACTGAGGTCAGTCAGCTCCCAGAGCCGTGCTTTATCAGTTCATCTCTGATCAGCTTCTTCCTCTGCCACCCGGGTGATTTAATAAGCAACGGTTTCTGGAACGAGTCCTGTGTCCTGGCACATTTTATAGGATCTTTTCAGCGCAGCGGCATGTATTAGGTATAAAGAGCTTTACCAAGAAACCTTCTGAGTGTGGGTCTAGTCCCTGCCAGGGTGAAGTGGCTGCACTGTTATTGCTCAGAAAAGTTATATAAAATTGTCATCGGAGAAGCCTCATTTGTTCCCTAGCGCAGGCGGTTAGCAAGCAAAAGGCTGGTTTTCCAAACAGCCACCCTGGCAAGTGGATTTTCACCCACCAGAAAATGTTTGTGCAGAGCTCTGCCAGCCATTGGACATGGGTGACCTCTTTGTGCTCAAACCCACCTTAAACTCCTGGTGGCCTTCAGCTTGGTTTTGCAGAGCTGCATGTAGAAGTGGACCCTGCTTAGAAGCTGGATGCCAAATACAGAATAAACCAGACAAAACTCAGCTTCTCTGCAGGACAAGCGAGCTCTGCTTTCTGCCACAGTGATCTTTTTCCTGCAGGAAAATGCACCTCTACAAAACCAAAATCTGTTTTCGGAGGGATTTTTTTTATTATTATTTCCCAGCAATTCTGTTTGGCATTAACCCCGCATCTGCCTCAGCCGCTGCACTGCATCCTCGGCATTCCCAGTCTACCCAGTCAGCTGGGCTCCTCGCCCAGACCTATCCCCTGTGATGGGCTCGAGCCTCCGAGCAGATCGGATGAGCCTCGTGGGAGCCACGTGGCCACTGAGCCCACGAGAACGGTCTCGCCAGCGAGCCCCGGGCAGAGGGCAGGCCGGGCATGGGCAACGAGCTCTGACGGGCAGAGCTGTGCTGGGGCAGACACTGTGTAACACGCAGCCCAAATGAAAGAAGTATTCTCCCACTTCTGGGATGGCTTTTTTTTTTTTTTTTTATTCCCCCTGAATATTTTCGTCTTTGAGATATGATTCCGTTTTCTCAGACTGAGTCAGCACAAAGAAGAAGAGTAAGAGCTTCCTTCAAAACAGCAATCTTCTGCTCAGCTCCAGCTGTGACAGGAGGATGTCTCAGTACCACCGCCCTGGAGCAACAGCCTGGTGCTGCTCAGGGGAGTTTACAGATAATCCTGGCGATCTTAGTGCCACCCTACCCCACCAGACCCACATGCCAGCCTGCACCCGAATTTGCCATGCACCTCTGCCACCTGGGGCAGTGCCCAGCAGAGCTGTTCTGCTGAAGGGGCAGCCAGGAGGAATCCCTCCTGGAGTCCTGGCAAAAAATGCTGCTGTTGTCGCAGAAGCAGAGCTCTGTCCCTCGTGGGCAAAGCACGGTGCGTCCCCAGCACAGCCTCTGCCAACTTTAACGGAGTTAGCAAAGCCATGGGAAAAACAACCTCCTGAAATTTCCTGTGCTCTTGCACACTTTCTGTTCAGCTCCCGCAAGATAGCTGCAGCCCCCAAGTGATGTCCAGTCCAAGCATCTGCCCCAGGCTTTGTCACCTTAAACAACCCCAGCCCGACATAGCTTAACAGATAAAGCATTGAGCATAGACCGGCCCAATGGGAAGATACCATGAGAAGCAAAGCACCGCTAGATACCATTTCTGGGGACTCATCCAGTTGCCAAATGTGGAAAGGTTTCGCACCTTGTCCCTGCAGACCCCTGGTGCACCATACCTCAGATAAAACACCTGCGTCGCCTCGAAGCGGGTGGCATCAAGGCCAGGGGTGCCCAGGGAGCGACTCCGCAGTGCCCGTGCACCCTGCCTGGCCCAAGGAGGAGGCGAAGCCCCATCAGGCCACCGTGCCACTTCTCTTTGCAGCTGCTGGGCTTTTACCGGCCACCCGGCCCCGCCAGGCTGCAGGAGGCAAAGGGGATGCTGCCGCTGGCGGCTTTGCCTCGAGCCTCCCTCTGCTCCCATGCGCGCGCGGGGCTGCAGCTGGCCCGCGGCGTGCGCTGCAGATGGATTGCACAGCTGCGGGGATCTGGCAAGCAGCTGGCTGCCTCGGCACTTGTCAGCGAGGAGAGCTGAGCCGGGATCGCCTTTGCTCCACGGAGCCCTGGAAGAGCCGCCTGCCCCAGCAGAGGGGCAGTCGCTCTGCACCGCATGGGGAGACGGGGAAGCGTGAACCTGCCCAGGTTTCTGCGCTCGCAGCGCCACACGGGGATTTCACCCAGGCTCTGCCCCTCAGCCAGTCGTCTCCTCGGCCTTCCTTCGGTAGGAGGGGAGATGAACACGACCATTGCGGGGTATGCATGCAGGATGTTTATTGGGAAGACGGACCCTGTCCCACATCCCTGCTGATCCCAGAGCACGTGCTGGCGGCCACAGACACAAGCCCCAGGTCCTGACGGCCCCATCTTGCTGTGTTTTGGTATTTCTAAGCAGGGCAGCTCCAGCACAGCAGTGTCAGGGGCTTCTCCAGGCTCCCTCCACGCCTGCCAGCAGTCTCTGCTGGGGAGGGCAGGGGTCCGCTCGCCCGGGGCTGCCCGGCTTCCTCTCGCTTGGCCCAGGTTGTCCCTCCCCAGCAGGCAGAGAGCCAGAGTACCATCACCTCCAGCAGGCAGTTTTACTGGCTGACACTATAAATGTACTGTGCTCTCATGGATTTGATGCTGTTTTTATGAACTTGGAGCTCAGTGCGGCTGTTTAGTTTGAGATGAGCGAGGAATGTATTAATAGTTGAGTAAAGCGCACTCCGAGCTTCTAATCTGACCGAGCTGTTTGCTTTAGGGAAAAAACACTTCACTTTTTCCATTCATTACTATTCTTTGTTAGTGGCTCGAGCACCCGCCCACAGCACACCGGAGACTGCTTTAACCCCTCTCCCACTGCACCCCAGCCACCCACGGTGTCCCATGGGGAGGAGAGAGCATTTGGCAGAGAGCACCACCAAGCTTTTTTCCCCCCTGGGACCATTCGCCCCATGGGCACGAATCCTAACATGCGCTTGCAGGGGGAGCAGCGACACGGGGCTGGGCTCAGCCAGACGCGTGGAGCGAAGATGCTGCGTTGCAGGCGCGTGGCTGCTGGCACTGCACCCACGGGCGTCCAGCAGCAGCCGGGGTCTCACCCACCCCGGCAGGACCCTTCACCCTGGCGGTGCCCACAGCCGGGAGGAGGACACTGGTTTAGCAGCTGTGTCCACCCCGCTGGTGGCCAGACCCAGCCAGAGCCTCGGTGTAATAACCTGGCCACTGCCCTGCTCTCCCATTGATGAAGAGAAGGTGGAGTGCGTTCACCAAACAGTCTCTTTTTAGTTAGAGAAGACACGCCGTGTTCCAGGGGCTTGTCCTGCCCCTGCCTGCCCGGTCCGCCTGGAGTGCAGCAATTGATTTACGTTCAGATGAGGATCTCAGCGGCGTCCTGCTAAGTCTCTTATCCAGCATGAACTTTCCATAAGCAAGGCTCTATTTTTAACTCTGCAAGGCCGAGGAGAGGGGTTGTCTTGCGGGGAGGAGGGGGTGAGGAAGTCACTCCGCACAGCGAGCTTTGAGCTTGCCGGGGGCACTGGTACCAGCAGACTCCCCTGGGCACTGCCGTGCCACCCCAAGTGCCAGCACTGTGGGAAAGCAACGGCAAGATGGCCCATGGGCTGCAGCTCAGCAGCCTCCTGGTAACGTGGAGGGGTCAGTGCAGGAGCAGGGTCTGGAAGAGACTGTTCTGCTGGAGAAATGAACCGGGGTGAAACCAGGAGAAGCACAGCGTAAATCCCCTGCCCGGCAGCCCCAGCACAGCCTGGGGCAGGGGTCAGCGGGCTGTCCCTGGGGCAAGGCAGCATGCAGACATAGGCAGTCCTTCACAGGGGCGGTGAAGCATCTCTCCAGCAGCAGAGCACAGGGAGGATGGGAGCACAGGAGACTGGGGAGAGAGTTGGCACCAGAGCACCGATAACGTGGAGGACAGCTCGAAGGCACAACACACTGCACCGGAAGACTCGACTGAACTCACACACACTCCACTAGCTACACCTGCTCCCAGACACATGCACGAGTGGGCTCTGACCCAGCCAGATCTCCAAATCTGTGGGGCAGAAGGGCAATGCTGCCAACGGCGAGCCCTAGGGCAACATGCTGCAACGTGCCACTGAAGGGGGTTGGCCCAGGGCTGCAGGTGCCTGGTAGACACTAGAAGACCCTTTGCCTTTTCATGGTGGGGTAGATGTGGGGGCAGGCAGTGGGGTGGTCTCCTGTTGGCCACCATGCAGGGGAGATCCCATGGCGGGAGCTTTGCGTCCACCCCAGAGCTAGCAGGTCGGGACCATGAGGGGTCTCACCCCTGTGCCACAGGGTGCACATCCCCATGTGGGTGAGGGTAATGGGCCCTTCCAGCACTTGGGATAGGATGGTTTGAAGCCATCACTGATGACCCAGTGGGTGCCAGCAGCCCATTGCATGGGGTACAGAGGTGCTTCCCCCCTTACACAGCCTGCACTGAGCCCGACTTCAGCTGTGAGGACACATCTCTGCTGCCAGCGGAGGGCAGGGGGAAGGTCTTTGCATCTGCCAGCTCACCCTCCAGTGAGGGTCGCATGCAAGCCTGCGCCTCTCCTCCCGGCACGCAGGGCCAGAGCTCAGCCGCTGCGATCACCCGGCCGTTGCAGCTCCGCCAGCGCTTCCCAGCTCCGCTTGTTTATTATGATGTTTTGAAAGAGAAGCGCAAAGGTTAGTGGAGCTGGGCAGAGTGCTGTAAATCACAGCGGAGGGACGGCACGCTGCGGAGGCTCTTCCAGAGGAGAGCAGCCCACACACCAGCTGGGGAAGCGGAGAGCGGCCATCCCCACCGCGGCAGCACCCACGGGAGTTCCACGTGTCCATCACGGTCCAAGCAGACCCGGGGCAGCGCTGCCTGGTAGGAGGAAGGTGATGGTGTGGGGCCAGCAAGAGCCCCTGCAGCAGCCACCAGTGGGGGGGCAGCCAGGGCTGGGATGGGGGCTGAGCTGCGGATAGAGATCACACCATCTCCTCAGGTAATAAAACCCCTCCAAATTCCTTCCTGGCACAGAAAGGTCAGGATCCCACCAGGCGGGGGATGGAGGGACAGCAGAGACACTCTCCCCAGGGTGGCACGAGAAGTAGTGGAGCCCCTTGGCCCCTGCCCCAGAGGACTGCCACATCCCCAGTGGCCCTGGTCTCAGCAGGACTGGCACCCTGTGCAGCTCATCTCCCTCAGACCCAAAGCCTCTTTCCTTCTCTATTTACTCAAATCCTCGAACCACCAACTGATCACAGATATATCCCTCCACAGCAAACTTTTATTTTCCATGCATGCTAGATTTTCACACAGTCACAGCCCCACAATTAGCCTCTGCAGCATGTTCCCAAGCACTCTGTCCCATCCAATTTTAAATTACTCCAGCAATAGAGCTCTCGCTCTGTCCCCTGGGAAACCACGCTGCTCCCATAGATCTTGCTGCCCAGAACACAGGATTTTGCTGATATCCAGCCCACATTTTCCCCCAGTTGTATTCACTGTGGGGCTCTCAGCTGTACTGCCACAGGCAGTTACATCTCCTCTACTTCCATGGTTCTTCAAGCATTTGCCTATTTGCGGTGACCTTTCTGGTCAGCTGTTTTTCCCACTTTTAGCTCTTCTGCCCTTTAGGCTTGTCAGCATCTCATCATTTTGTTTAGCTTTGCACAAGAGATGGAATCTCAGCAGGGCTGTGCTGATTCCTACAAACTGTGTGATTCCTACAAATGCTTTCCAAACCCATGTCAGGGTCTCCCTTCCCCAGCTTTACGGTGCAAATTGCTGTTTGATTAGGAAGGGCTGGCCCTGAGCGGGACTTGAATGCTGACGCTCTCACATCTGTAAAGGAGGAGATTTGCTCCCCTCAGTCACACAGATGGGCATCTTCCCTCCTCCAGGCTGAGTGTCTATAATTTTCCTTGCAAAATAAACCTTGCTTTATTGTTGATACAGAGACAAAAGCGAGTGTTAATATGGAGTTAAACACAACAGGCATTTAGAAGAGTCACCAGTTTATAGATGCTGTGGTGCACAGGTCAATTCAAAACTTCCCCTACACTAATTTACAGTGGGGATTAATGACTTATATCCTGACAAATCACAGTACCAGTAAATCACACTGCAAGAAGGCAGGCACAAGAATTTCCACCCATCAGAAAAGTCAACACTGAGAATTTTCTTCTGATCCTCATTAAATTAATGTGTAAAAGTCTGGGCATTCACTGGGTCAAAATTTTAAAAAGTAAGTTTCATATTGTCTGATTACTATATCAAAGGTAACAATATAATGCCTGGTATATAATAACATCTAGTGTCAATCTTTATAGCAAAATAAAATAAAACATAAGAATTTACTTAATGAAACAGCATTTTTGCATTGAAGTGCTTCTGATATTTTAGTTGTGCATATAAAGCATGAAAACTTCAGTGATTCGTTTAGACATTTTTCTAACAATAATGAGCATGGAAACCAAACCATTTCTATGTGCTCTTCACAGCAGCATCCAAGGAAAAATGCTCAAGCCAAAACTCCTACGTGAGGAGCCCTGAGACCAAGGACCTTCTGATAAGTGTAGGGTACTGCACCTGTGGAGGAATAACCCCATGCATCAGTACAGGTTAGGGGCTGACCTCCTGGAGAGCAGCTCTGTGGAAAGGGACCTGGGAATCCTGGGGGACAACAGGATGACCATGAGCCAACAATGTGCCCTGGTGGCCAAGAAGGCCAATGGCATCGTGGGGGGCATCAAGAAGAGTGTGGCCAGCAGGTCAAGGGAGGTCATCCTCC